>VWYP01007861.1:0-37211 GCA_013400435.1 Pycnonotus jocosus | reverse complement strand
TTAAGATTGAACAAGCAGTTTTCTCTTCCTAATGGTAACATTTACAGCTTAAAATTTTTGGTAAAAATAGTAAGGAATCACCATGGGACTCTTAAGATGAATCTCCATGGTCTCAGGAATACCTAAACCAGTAACACAACCACATTCACACTTTTGTCAAGTAGAGCAGAATAACTACAACTACCTCTCACGACTGATATTAGTCACTCCCATTAACACATTCCAGAATATTAACAACCGCATTTCCTGCAGTGGCATCACCTCGTTGCCTCTAGTGTGTATACAAATACAACAAAGTGATGGTTCTCCCTCCTCACTCCACATCCCAAATAGTTTTGAGATTCCAAGGGATCACATGTCTGAACAGAAAACAAATGTCTGAATGCCTTTAAGTTCAGATGCTGTCTATGGCTTCAGGTGATTGTTTCATACCACTCATCAATTTGCAAAGGCAAAAAGCAAAATGAGCTTTTTTATCCAAGGAGATGTAGAAAAAGCATGGAAAAAATTGATGGTATGGCTGCACTTAAATGCACTTTTTAGCAAGGAGTGCTGTAACAATTCTTTCAAAATAATCCATAGCTGACCACTCCTTAATACTTGTCAGACAAGATTCAGAGACAGCAGATAAGTTCACCTGGCCATTTTTTACATCTACTGTGTGTCCACAGAATGCATGCAAGATGTCAGGAAAAATATGTTCTCTAAACCCAGTTCACTTATCTGTCTGAGATTAAAATAAGGCTTCACAACCTCCATGTTTGCAAACTAATTAGCTCCCTGCAACTTCAGTCCCTTCTTCTATTGTTGCAATGATTTCTCTGTGGGCTCCATTTAGAGAGCATCGAGGTAGCTGTGTGAAATAGCAGTCATGCTAGAGAAAAGCTACTTCCATTTATACTGCTGAGAACAAGTAAATTGGCTGGGAAAGTGTCAAGTGTTAAAAAATCATCCACAGGAGTTTCTCCTTACTTTGAAGAATGCATTAGTCATTTGATCTAGGTTTTTAAAAACAATGAGATTTTTCAAAATATCAGAAATACACACATTCTTCATTTAGACACAAGACATATAATCCAAGTGTTTGAATGAAATGTTATCAGTTTTCAGTGACAAACTAGATTCAGTAATCTGAAAGCCTCTGTCCTGTCACCCTTTAGAACCAGGTGAACAATCCTGGAAAACAAACCCTACCCCAATTACAGTCCAAACTTGAATTACTCCACTCATAATTTAGCAACTGGAGCTGCCCCAGAGCAGGGACCACAGCGCTTTGAGTTTTACTGCCGTTCAAAAGGCAGGATGTTCTGGCAGCAGGAGCTGTTAGACACTAGAAGATGACCTTCTCCCAGTCATAACCTTTTCAACTTCTCACCTCAACAGCAGAAGCACTACAGAAAGCTGAAACCCAACTATACTGCAAACTGTGGCCCTGGATTCTGAGAGGCTGAGCAACACCCCCATCCAAGCCCACTCTCATTTGTTGTAGCAGGGAAGAGATAATATTCAATCCCCTTTTCAAGCCTCTGTCCTTGTGACACGTCTGTGAAACTACTGAGAACTGCTATCCCTTTTTTATATGGGGCAAATGACACAAAAAAAGAACTTGTCTACATGTTATGATCAAGAAGATATGGAAACTTAATAGCATGACTGGTACATTCAAAAGACTACTTGGAACATCAAAAGCAAAGCTTCTCACATGCTGTAGCTTTTCTAAAAGAGAATTAACACAGTTGTTCACTCCTTGGCTACTCACACATCACTTAGTGGCAATTTCCCACACAAAGTCCAAGTAAAGCACCTGCAAGCCATAAGAAATCTGTGCAAAAGCAAGGGCAAATGCCAATATCCCAAGGAAAGGCCATAAAGCACCATGCCATCTTTCAGTGCAGCTCAAGTGTATGCCAACAGTATGTGGAAGCTTCCTAGCTTGGAAGTCCATTTGTAGATCAGTTCCAAGAACAAGGCTCTCTCTTGACCAGGATTGTCTGTGTGCTGCTTCAGGCAGGTGAATATAGCTCATATGACAGCAGTTTCACCTCCTGAAGCCTCCTGCTTTCACTGCAAATAAAATTCACAGATAAAAGGCTTGTAGTTACAGCTTGATTTACTAGGCTTGATTTATACTGATGGCACTAGAAAAATCAGACTGTAGGTGTGCAAACTCCTCAAAAGAGAAAGGTAAACTAAGGCTTAAATTTGAGGTGTTAGCTGGAGAGCAGATTTGGACACATTTCCCCTTTCTAACTGAAGATTGTTAATGTGAAAAGTTAAGCAGCTCATCATTAAAATTAGAATTTTAATCTGGCCTCCTAACCACCACAGATATAATAAAAAAGACAAGTGAGAAACTCTAAAATGCACTTTTGACTCCTCATTATTATAATGCAGAGCATTTAAAGGCTAATTTGTCTCAAGCACCACAAAGGTAGGACCCCATTATTAACACAGCAGGGGCCACTCAGTTGAGGATCCAGCTTATCTGTCCAGAGGAGCAAAACAGGGAACACAGCCATAATATCCAATACTTAAGGAAAGTTCACTGTGGACTTCAGCCTACTCATACTACCCCAAGCAGATGGAAGACCATTTCTGTGTGGATTAGACATGTGAGATGAGCAAATGATGATCAAGTTCAACACATGGGCTCCATAGTCTATAATTAGGTAACCAGTAGCACCACTAGAAAGGACTGGACACCAGAGTCCTCATGGCTCTGCTTCTAAATCATTTATATGCTCACACATTGTGTGAGGTGGTGTTCAAGCATCAAATAGCCTCCTGCAGAACATCCCAGTGTCAGATGGACTGCATGCACATCCATCTCCATGTGGGCAAGGCATCACTTCCACTGTGGGATCTAAAAGGAGGCAAGTTGGAGTTTTCAATGTTGTCTCAGCTAAGCAGACATTGGAACAAGAGTCCAGTTAATTTTACAGCCTTTACACCACTGAAAAGCATCCAGCTAAGAATGATTTCTTAGATGGCATCAGCTGTGGTTTGGTTTTAACTAAATTAAGACTGAATGGAAAGTATTTCAAATACAGAAATTCACTGTCCAATGCCATTGCCAAGCAGAAGAGAAACTTATCCAGGGAAAAGATAATTATCATCACAACAAATCCTACAGAAGATTTCCTGAGGTGTTACCACGGGGTAATAAGGTTATAATCACCAACAGTTAATAACTGCAGCTAACGCAGGACTCCAAAATGCAAGCATGCCTTCATCTATCCAGCACCACCAGTCTCAGTTCATTGCTATTGACAGGACACAATAATCTGGAAGAATTAAGACATTTCAACACTGCTTCATCACAACATGCTTAAATTATTTAGATCAAAACAGCTGCAGCATGTCAATCGTTTTTACCATAAGTCTTCTAACAGAAGGGATTTTATTATTGTTAGTTAATACATGTGGCAGTCTCCAAGGTAAGAGCGTAGCATCCAGCAAGTTGCATCTGTATCCAAGCTACTTCAGCCCTTGTTTAGCAGGTTTTCTTCAAGCTCTAAGTTCTCAGAAGTGTAAAAACAGAATGAAGCAGCATTTTTCAGTTCTCAGAGAAGGAACAGAGGTTATGTGTAGGTGAGAGGCCCAGGGGGAGGACAGGTACATCCTACCTGGGGGAATGCAATCTTAAACATCAACAAGTCCTCAATCAGAGTGATTTGTAACCCATCATTTCTGATCACTGATTGCTCCTAAGTTACATGGCATACAGAGCACTTGATAACAAATTATCCCCTTCATCTCTGTGCCAGAAGAAGAAAGGCATCACTAAATCAGTATACAGAACATTTACCATAGAAAATACATTTAGTCCCTTAAAAATGAAGCCTCCTTACCAGAGTATGGACAGGATCTGAAAAAAAAATCTGCTATTCACCTAGCCCAGTTAAAAAAAAAACAACAACAACAACCACCACCAAAACAAAACAACCCCAAAAACAAACAAACAGCCCAACCAAAAAACAAAACACATGGAGAACATAAACAAAAGATTAAAATTTTATGTTGAAAAACTTACATGGCTACTGAAGATATATGATTAGATTCTAATACCTCATGCCTGATGCATGGATTGAGTAGTATACATTCCCAAAGAATAGATGTCAAAAAACACACCATGTCAAAACATTGACTATGAATGAGATGAGAATGAAGAAACAAAACAAGCCTGTCATTCCCACTCCTGGTATTGAAATGCTCAGCATTTGATATCAGAACTGGGTAAGGGGCAAAGAAAGACTTGCCTTTCTTTCCAGTTCCATTGCCCTGGCAATCCCTCTTTTGTTCCTCAGAACCAAGACCACCTCTGGGTGAAGCAAGAGACTGACAGCCATGGGAAATTAAAGTTTTCATCCTGTTGCAGGCTGGACTCGAGGGTGTACTCAGGCAGTGACAAAGGTACCTCTAAGGCAATCAGTGGGGTCTGCCAGCCCTTTGTAAATGTCCCATTCAGTACTTAAGACCTGTCGATTTGGCCTGTCTACACTCAGAGAATCCAGAATATCCAGAAGGAATGTATCAGCTTCTAGAAAGTATTATGTTGACTCATGATCCTAATGGAGGGGGGATCTGCAGGCTGTATTGAACACCTTTTTATTGCAGAAGAAAAGAGGTTGATATCAAAGAATGCAAAAGGATAGGCAGAGGTTCAGGGGTCCTAAAAGCCTCCCCCACCTTGAGCCTTAATCAATGAGCTCTTTGTAGGCAATAAGGGCTAATTAGAGGATGTTCACATTACAGTGCTGGAGGATTCTGATGAGTGAAGGAGACTGGGGGAAAGTATCAGTGCATACCCAGCAGATCCTGTACTTCCAATAAAGCTGGGGAACAAAGCAGTGGAGCTTGTAATAGACAGCAGAGCCTCATATTCAATAATAATGAGCAGTAAGGGCCTGTAAGTAGTGTCACAATACTGATGTTTGGAGCAATGGGAAAAAGAACTTTGCAGCCACTCAAGCAACCTACAAAATGTATAATGGAGGTATTAAACTGCCCTGTGAGTATATATACATATATATATATGTGTGTGTGTGTGTATGCCAGAATGTCCTTTCCATTGTCAAGATGCAAGTTAAATGCTCAAAACCCCCTTTTTTTTTACCAAAGTCTGTACAAGTTTTACAACCCACGGGGGTTTTTTAAGCACAGAAGGCTTAAATCTGTTTACTAATGGACCAGACCTTGGATGAACCTGAGACTGACATCCCAGGTCCAGTACTGAACGTGGCAATCCCTCAGAGGGATGGGCTTCAGAGAAACCAAGCAAAGCAGGGAACATGAACTCCACGTAGAGCTCAAGCCAGGAGCACAAGCAGCGAGGGCAAATCAATACCCTATTAGACTGGAAGCATGTAAAGGATTGGAGCCCTTGATAAATACTGCCATGCAGTATGGACTGCTTGGGGAGTATCAGTCTGAATTAAATACTCCTATTTTATCAGTAAAGAAGTCTCATTCTCAGGAATATGGACTGGAACAGAAGTTAAGAGCCACAAACCAAATAACTATGAATATATATACATGCACACATTCCCCACCATAGCACTCCTTACACCTTGATAGCTTCAGTTCCAGAAGCAAATGCTTATTTTACTGGGTTTGGATTTAAAAGATCCTTTTTTCTTTTTTTTATCTCATCAGAAAACAAAGAAAAACAAATTTTGCCTTCAAATCAGAGAACCTCATAATTGAAAGAAAGGTGCAGCTGTGCTGTACTGTGCCCCTTCATGAACTGAAAACAGCTCTACTCTGATTGGTTACACATTAGCAAAAACATATTGCCACTGGAACAATGGCAAGGTTACAATAACAGTGCAATTTTGTTGGAATATGTTGATGAAAGAAGAAAAATGGACTGGCAGAAATACCAAAATATTAAAAAAAAACAAAAATCAAAAAAGACCAGAAGAATGGTGGAGAACTCCAACACATTCTCAGAACTGCTGAAATTATGAGATCCTTATCAAGGGGTTACATGCAGAAATTAATGTGGAAACAGATGTCCAAGAAACATCAAAGTTTCTGCAGTTTAATGGGATTTACATATCCTCTGTAGTCCCCAGCCCAGCAAAAAGGTGAAGAGGATGACTGAACAAAAGAATCACAAATTTTTTCAAAGTTTGCTTGGCAATTCAGATTAAATGGGTAGATGTCTTGCTGACTACCTTGATGAGACTCATTTACCAAGTCAGAGTCTGGGGTCAGAGATTCTACCAAAGTCTTTGGTGAACCATGCTGTCCCATTACCCTGCAGTAAGGTTCTCCTTTGGTTTCTCTATTAAATGTCTCACAGAATCCTACAAACAGCATCAGAGTTTGGCCTTTCCATTCCAGTTTGCCATGAGCCACACAGCTTGAAACTGTGCTGCCCATGGTGACCCTACCCCAGCAAAGAGGTGTTTAAAATGAGCTTACAAAACACATGTTAAATGTGCTAACTCTCCACGTCAATCTCAGTCCTTTTAAAGCATTGTAGGGGAAGTCATATCCAGCTAAAACATTGGGCAACTGAAGCAATCACATGCATGTTAAAGGGTAAGGAATTATAAAAGGTTATTTGCTGTCTTTTTTGTAGATTTTATCATCTTTATATAGGTACTTCAGCCAGCCAGCACCTTTGCCCCTGGCCAGTACACAACTTTCAAGATGGAAACTTTATATCCACACTTGGAGAGATGAGCCAGGCAAGGAAAAGTGAAAAGAACCTTACATTGTTCTGGTGGTTACATAGACAGCTGTAGGGCCCTTAAAGGCTATACTGATGCACCAAAATCTGTCACAAAATCAAAAACTATATGTTTTGTGTTCTTTCTCCTTACAGAACTAACTATGTTTTTTTCAAACACAGGGTGTGACTTCTAAAAAATGCTCTGTGGGTATGTCCATAAGTCTCAAAGGGGAGAATTTTATGTCAGTTGAGGTTAAAAATCCACAAAGAAGTTCACAGTAACTCTGGGTTGGTTTTGAAACCATGACAACAGTGTACCAGAGCAATGGAAGAGTGAAGAGTCCCCAGGAACAGAGTATTATAAATCCTTATTTCACTGACAATTAATTGTTCAAATAGACTCAAGCAGAAACTGTAATTGAGTATATGATTAAATAATAACTTGGTGTTAGCTGATAGGATGAAAATATAACCTCAAGTTACCCCAGATTATTGTAATGCTAAAAAACACATCCAGGGAAATTTATATATGCAAATGATAACAAAATGAACCAGACCAAGACCACCACACACGCATAAAGAATTTTGTTATATAATTGTGAGTGACCAGACACCTCTTTCTGTATTATTCATTCTTTATTCCCTTTTTGGATAAAAGACTGCCTGCTTCCTAGAAGGTGTGCTGGCAGCATCAGATGTCTGGCACCCTATTCTGCAGAATGGTAATTAAATCAAATATCTCAACTCCTTTTGTAGATTGGCTCTTGAACATTGGGTGAAAGAACTCTGCTTTAGGGACAGCAGTATTATCTGGTTGCCTGTTGCTCTATTCAGCGGCTCCATCAAAGCAAACATCACAGCTGGATGCCTCACTTTGGTTCCAAATCAAAGAAATGCACTGAGAAAAGCACCAGTGGCCAGATCAGGTTGGCCACATTAAAACAGGAGGTCAGAAACAGAGAGGTTTATTTTTCAGAAAGCATTGTGTGATGTTCTTGTTCAACAGGAGCCAAAGACGCTATTTTTTCACTGCTACCAGGAGCACTGCATGGTTATTTCCATTTCCAGAAAAATTTGGAGAATGCACATTTCCTGTGTCAAAGTCTGCAGTTCTGGGTACCCTACCAGCAACAACTGCTACAAGAGCTCAGCATGGGAAGGATTGGAAAGAGAAAGGTGTCAAGCTTAGCCCTAGTCCTCCTGTAGTCACTTCACAGTCAAAAATACAAACCAAAAATTTGGTTTTTGTTTTGCTGACAAAAAAACCCTGCTAAATCCAGAAATTACCTCTGATTCTGTTTTTATACTGAGCTGTTACAAATGCTAAATAGTTATCATGAAGCTTTTGATTTTTCTTGAAATATACACACTGTAATATAATTTCCAAATAGCTTGTAATTCCTGAATCACTTTCCTCCCACCTATTTCAAAGTTTATTATGTTATAGGCTTTATGCCAAGGTCATCAGTTTGCACACAATGTAGATGTTAGGCTATTTTATTGGCGTTTCTGAATGGAAATGTCTCTTGACTATTGATTTGCAAACTCTTGAAAAATCCATGCTTTCTTTCACAGCTGAAAAACTGAGACAATATGGTTGACACAAACACTTTATGGTGTCAGGTACACACAACTATTATTGTGGAGAACTGTGCTTCAGTGGCTTTCAGTCTGGTCTTCATTCAGCACAATTCCTCTTGTCTCTATGCCTTTGGCATTCCCTGAAACCATTTACCTAAGTGCCTATAGAAATCTAAACAAAGACATGAAATACCTCAACAATTACTGTATCTGGCCTTTGGAAAACTATTCTCCTAAATAAAAGTAGACTTGAATGCGGACATCTTGTACAAAAACATCCAGTAGGGATTAAAAAATGGCTGGGATCAGAGATTCTACCAAAGTCTTTGGTAAACCATGCTGTCCCATTACCCTGCAGTAAGGTTCTCCTTTGGTTTCTCTATTAAATGTCTCACAGAATCCTACAAACAGCATCAGAGCTTGGCCTTTCCATTCCAGTTTGCCATGAGCCACACAGCTTGAAACATGACTGTGCTGCCCATGGTGACTGTACCCCAGCAAAGGGGTGTTTAAAATGAGCTTATGAAACACATGTTAAATGTTTTAACTCTCCACATCAATCTCAGAGCAACTAAATGTTCAGCTCTCCTGCTGGGCAAGGACCAAAGAATACCAGGATGCTCCTGAAAAATTAGATATCCACCAAGACAAGGAGACCCTTAAATGAAACGTGCCACTTCCTAAATGGAGCTGGTAATTCTGGAAGATAAGAGATGGTTATGGACTGCTGACTCAGGAGAAGAGCCTGACTTACTACCTGCATTTCTTGAGGAAACTCCTCCTCCATCTCTTTCTACACTCCTGCCTTCCTTTGCCCTTTTCTTTCTTTCCTTTCCCTTGGAGAAATCCACCCCTCCACTTTGTAATCTTACTTTTTGTGCAGACAATTTGTGTTTCAAAATTTATTTTCCTCTGTGGAATATGCTATTAAGTAGTTAAGGCTAGAGACAAGAACAACAAATACAAGCTCTGGGAAAAAAATTATCTCACTGAGAGTGAGGTAGAAAACAACTTCCATTCTAGTCCAGAAATCTCTTCCACTAAGAGCTGAAAAGATAGCTAAATAAATAAATTAATAATAATAATAGTAGTAATAGATAATCCCATGCATTTGAACGAATGAAAACACAGGTGAATGCAATGCCACCTTTAACACTGATACCAAAATCAATGTTTAAAAAGCAACCCTCCTGAGAAGTCAGGAAAACACAAGGATCCTTGTGAATAAGTGATCCTCTATGACATCCCCAGAAATAAGTAGAACAAATCCCTGGATCTAGCTGCAGGGCACTTCTTAGCTGAACAACTTTTCCAAACAGAAAGGGACTCAGTTACCACTCGGATTCAGCTGTGAAACACCCATCTGTATCTACAAACTGTCAGAGGCAGCAAACTTCAGTCTCAGGAAACATCCTGATATTTTGGCTGATGCCAGCACTTCAGCTAAACCAGCACAGTAAATAGCAAGGAGTTATGCAAGGAGAAAGGAAAATGTATGTCTAAAAACAGCATGTGAGCCTAGGGCCTGCAAGTCAGTCAGCACAGCACCTCCACTGAAGCCTCAACACACTGAATGTTGCAGATGGACTACCACTGCTCTGTGCTAGAGGAATGGATTTAAGCACATGCATTAAACATTTTGTTAAGCTTCAGCCTGACCTGCTGAGATGTATAAACAGACAGCTTCCACCCTGTTTAATCCATTTAAAACATGTCTGACACCTTCAATGCTGTTAACTCTGGTCTTCAGTTGCATCACTCAGCTCCAGTGGCTGAGCCAGTGTTCAGGGTCCTGCACATATATAATTATCTCTGCTAAGAAAGAGTAAGCACAGGAAAGCCCTGCTGGCCTTGAGAGTGGAGCTGGGGGGAAGTCTGGGGGCCTAAAAACCAATCTTTTTCCTTTTGCTATGTGCACACAATTCCACCACCACCCCTCTGATTACTACACAAAAAAACTTCTCTAATGGGTTTACTTTATATCCTTCTCTTTTCCCGAGTATTCTTGTTAAGGAATCTCAATGCTCTTGTAAAACCAGAGCACAATCTGGTTTCTGTCACAGAAATCACAGTGCAGAGATGGATTTGTTTTCTGTTTTGTCTATGTTACCTCTTAGACTATGCTCTTTATTTCTTCAGATACTTTAATTAGGCTTATAATTAGACCCTGCCTCTCTACCTTTGTGCACCTTTTGCCAGCTTCCTTTCCTAAGTGCGAGATCCTAACAATATTAACATTCTCCTCTGGAACCTCTTGAGATCTTAGCAGTAATTTCATGCACCAATAATGTTTTGCTGAAAATAAACAGACCTAAAACATTGGTAACCTGGGAATAATCAAGAAGTCACATGTGTCCTGATATAGAGCCAGGCTGCCTGGTGACCTCTGTAATTACGTCACTCATTACCATATCCCCAGCCAGCCACTTTCCCTCTGGGTGATGGAGTGAATACCTGTCCAGCTAAGCAGACTGAAAAGGTGTGACCAACAAACCAATGAAACCTAATGGCATAGAACCCAGGTGCCACAAAGGTTTAGGCTCACTGGAGTGATTTTGTTGTAGGAGCTGATGATCAGATTCCAGGCCCTGCAGCAAGAAACTGATTTTCACTCTGGCACAGCTCTAATATATTTTTCAAAGGATTCAAGGCATCTCTTCCATTCCTACTAATCACAGATCAACTCCTTAACACTATTCTGGACATAGGCATGTAAGACTCCACTACTACCTAAAATGAGGTAACTATTGCCCTCAAAAGCACTGATGCTTCCATATCCAAATATCTGTCCACAGGCAGCAAAGAAACCTTGGTCACATGCCAAGGAATGTGCAAATGTCAAAACAATGTATTTAAGACACAATCAAAATGAAACACCACACACATACACACAACAACACACCACGCACCTGGATTTTAATCCTCCAAATACTGAGACATATGAAGAATGAGACAGTCTTCTGCTTTAGTACATACAGTAAATCTCTTTGCAATAGCAAAACACTTCCAGGAATCCCTTACTGCATAGATGCCTGGTGGTTCTTCTACAAATCACAAAACTTGGCACAAGTGCACACAAAAAAAGCACAAGTTAGCTTTTTAGTTTCAAGACCATCTTCCTAATTGTGACTGGAACTTCAAGGGGCCAGAGACCACTGAAACAGGGAAATGGATTATTCTGTGGTATTTGGAATCTTGGCTGCTGGCAGGTTTTTAAGTTTTCAAACAAATGTGCACCAAAAAACCCCCACAAATATATCCTCTCTCTGATAGGAGGAAATGAGTACCCAGCCTTTGAGATTCATCCCTGAACAATTTTTCCATGCATTTTCCATTAAAAAAAAAAACAAAAACAAAAAAACCCACAAACAACTAGATGTGCAATATTTATTTTCCCAGAAATTACTCTTTGTTTTCTTAAAACTCAAATATAAGAAATTTCAGTCTTAAGTGTTCATGTCCTGAGGATTAACTTTCTGCTCTGAGGTGGTCTAATAGAGAAAGAAAAGCTACACCAAGGTTCAGTTCATTCATGGCCTTCTAAGACACAGAGATTGAATCATCCTCTGGGACTGATCTCTCCTGTTCACTGGCTTACACCAAAAATTAACTGCAAGCACAAAGGATCTCTGTTGGTCTGACTAAGTCAACAGGAAACTGGAAAAGGTCTGTAATACTAAAAGGCAGAGAACAATACTCTACATCTTCAAGCAAATTACCTTATTCATAAAATATTTTAATTCAATTTTGTTTCTTTGGTCTTAAACACAACAAAGACACTTGTCTCGATTTCAGTGAGCAACTATATTTCTGAATTTGCTGTTAAACTAAAACAGAGAGGATGAGTTTGTGGTTTTCAAAGTCTTTTTCCCCCTTGTTTTTAATGGCTTGCTGAAATCCACAGAACAATCATTTACTCTCATTATGTTTCAGTCTTCAATTACAGCATGACAGAGGAGCAATCTTATTTCAAAATTACTTTTTTAATGGGAATAAGTCAATCTCATAATTTATTGAATTCTCAAACTTCAGCCACAATGGCAAACACTGTACATACGTTAAATCAAGATAACAAATTACAGTAAGCAATATAAAACCACAGAAATGTAATTAGACAGTTTCAACAGTTTTTCTTGTCACAGCAATGGAAAGCATGCAGATGAATCTGAAATTTATACAGAATTTTGTTGAGTTCAGCCTAAGAACCACCTCATATGATAAAGCCAGAGACCTCTGGTCCATGCCTTGGGCTCAAGCTATGACAGACAAGTGCTTCAGGAAAAGCTGTTAAAATAGCCCTCACATCCAACCCTTCATGGATTCATTCCCATTGGCACAAAATGGATTTTATTTCTCCTTCTAGAGTTCTCAGCTCTATTAAATACCACCATGTTGGGTATTAAAGACAAGCTTCCAGTCTGTCATTTTGGCATTAAGGATTCCAAGATGAAAACTCAGCTTTGCCAGAGACTTTGCTATAACCCTGAGCAAACTGTTTTATCTTCTTTTTTCTCTCTTTATCACAGCAATTTAGATTGCAGCTTCTTTAGGAAAGAGCTCCATCTTAGCAGACAGAGTAAGAGACCCTCAACTTAATTTGATTCTCTAGGCACCACTGTAATTACAAAACAACAATAATCAGGGGAAATGATCAAATAATTAATGTGAAAAAACCCAGAGATGCATCTTATAAATTATTCAAGTAGCTGAAGTTATTAATAACTTCCTAGATTATTGAAACTAAGCCAACAATAAAAATCAAATTTATTTTTGCTATCACTTCCTTCTGTTACCATCACCCTGTAAGACTGAAAACGACAATGGCACATTTAACTTAAGTGAGGAAACCACCACTGCCAAGTGCTGCCTGTGGACAGAAAACCTTGCAGGGGAGCTTTTCCATTGCAATGACTTGCAAAGTCATAATAATATTTCTATGTCCGTATTAAATTTTATAGAAGCCATTTTTTTATTACCAAATGTAAATTTGGGGGCTCTATTACCTGCCACACCGTCTTAAAATAGTTCCAAGGTTATGCTGTCATCGCATAACTCTGGAAATCTGTAACCCTGATTCAAGCATTTGAAATGTAACACAGAATGTACAGCAAAAGAAACAATGTAGCACCGAGCACAATTTTCTACTACAATAAGCTGGGGAGTGTCTGAGCAGAAAATTCATCTTTTCTATTGTACGCATCAGCAGCCCATATGCGAAGATCACACTTCTATCAAATGCTCGGATGGTAATGGCTCTTGTGGAGCCACTTCTGAAGTGTCAGAAGACAATAGCAATAGTTTTCTGAACTCCTGAAGCTAATTGTTTGGCTATCTGGAAATGAATGTAACAAAGAAACCAGCTTCTTCTCCCATTCACTTTGTTCTCAGTGTACCCAGTCCTGGTGCCAGGTCCTCTACCCTCAGCTTTATTTGTGAGATCAAGGAAAAAGCAGCACTCCTAGAAGATGCAACTTGCAATCCAATACAGAATAGGAGAAAGCAGCAATAAAGCTGCCAGATATTAAGGAGTGCAGGGAACTTTTTTGGGCTTTGAGTACCAAGACTGTTAAAAGATCAGGAACGCCATGAAAAATACTCCACACAGTTTGATGCCAGATACATTGTCTGGCAAGCAGCTTGTTAAAGCTCGAGTTTTGCCAGAGCAGGACAGACCTTGTGCTAAGCATTTCACAGCCCCACAATTCAGGTTTCCCTACAACAGAAGGAACCAAGGACTCGAGACCTTTCTTGTACAGCAGCCCACCACACACAGATGAAAAGCACTGTTCATGAAGTATCCTCACCTCTGTATCACACATAAATATAACTTCACTTCGTGGGGAGACAGCAAGACACACCAGAGAACCTGCTGGCAAGCATGAGGTTCAGCCAGTAACTCCTAAGCAGGATAGCAATGGACTGCAAAAGTCTAAATAGAGTCCAATAAAGCAACAGCTTTATTGAATACACTGGCCTGTGGATGCTACACATTTTTGCATGGGGAAGCAGGGTGATCTGCATCATGTTAAGAGCTGTCTCTGTGCATAAGTCTGGAAGAGATGGCCCATTTGTACACATTTCTCCAAGATAGAAACAATTTTAAAATACTAAAAAGAAAACCAGGTAAAAATGTCTGATAAGTCTCTGTTTTGCAGGAATTACCAAGTCAAAATTGTTGGCTGCTACACTGGGGGTGGCTCCACTCTTCTTAGCAGCCTAGGTTTCATAACTGTATATAAAACATGCTCAAAATAGACCTCAGAACAGTGTCTCTGCCTCCATCCCAAGGCAGTAAAAGTGTTATGAAGTTGTTTTTCATTATCATGCAGGAACTCTAACTGCAGGAGTAGGAGGGCCAAACCCTGACCACCCGCAAAAATACAGGGAAATCTCAATAAACAGAACACAGGAAATGAAGCAAGGGGGAAAAGCTCTGCTCAACGAGACAGCTGAGTAGACCCTAGTCATAGTAGTAAGAGAACCTGCAGTCTGACATCACAAAGGGCACTCTTTCATGAGTTACACATGAGGACAAGGCTCTGTGCTAACACCACTGTTTCCTACAGCATCAAACACCTAACAGAAGGTAGCTAACAATGAAAAAAAGCCCATGCTGTGAACTCTGGGCAGAGACTTGTTAGCAAGTCTAACACTAGATGTACTGAAAAACAGCAGCATAGTTGTATTCCCCATGTTTTGCTTCAGTCTGTGACTTTGCTTTAATGTGCTGGCAATGAATATGCACCCAAGAAATGGCACACATGGTGGTTTCACCCTTTTCCCCAGAGCTGCTTTTCAGGACTATGAGGAAAATAAAACACAGTAGCCTCCACGTCATGGCTTTTTCATTTTTGTCCAGTAGGACATTAGTAGCATGAAAAAGAGAGCATGAAGGCCATAACTTGGGACACTACATTTTCATATTTATAATGTTTGGCACCCATAAAGTTTTGCATGATCTTTAACAGTGTGAACCTCATTTTCTGAACACTGAGGTTGAACCGCCTTGTCAAAGAGCAGCAAGTAACTCAAACTTCTGCGTTGCCTAGAGACTGCTGTTTGACACCACAGCAGAAAATAAGAATTTGCACAAACAAATATCTGAATTGAAACAATAAATTTACATTTTTACTGATTTTAGCTTGTCTGTCTCTCTGACTGTGTCTCAGGGGCAGGGTGAAGATGATAACAGTGAAGATGATAATTCACTTCACCAATTATTCAGTATTAGTGCAGGAAGCAACACTGGAAGTATCTTTTGGAAAATAAAGATGCTGTGCTTTTAGAGCAAGAGAGTGTGAAGCAGACAATGTGCAGGGACTGATTTTGAGCATGGAGAACAACCAACAGCAAGCTGCTACCCATTCTGCAAGCACTGCTTGAGCTGAGAAAGGGATTCTACAGCAAAAGCACTAAAGCCCTAGGAGAAAATATACATAAAAAAGGACAAAAGAGCAACATAAACCCATGAAGAATCAGAGAGTTTTATAATTAATTAGCCTTTGATTTGAGAATCTATCCACTTTTCCCTTTATTTTCCTTCTCAAATAGGTCCTCAGTTTGTTAAGCATATAGCTTATTCTCTTTACAGGGAGTCAAAAATCACACATATCCAAAGAGAAGCAATGGCTGTCAGGAAGATAAGTCCATAGTGCATGGAACTATCATGCATCCACAGGGATGAAAGGGACCTTTAGAAGTTGCAGGGCAAACTTCCACCTCAAGGCAAGCTCAGTTTTGCCCGTGTCATTCCTGATCAATGTCTCTGCCTGACTGGCAATTAAAGACCAGCCACAGATACCTCAGATCCTGAGCAGAAAGTCTAATCCCCTGTCCTTTTCTGTCGGAATGCTTTTTCTTAATCTTTTCTTCCAGAAATGTAAACAAATACCATTAAAAAAAAAAACAAACCTGGGGTATAGTGGATAAGTTTCCTTCTTTCTTTAAAAGGAAGATTATTTCAGATATGCTGATATTCTGATAATCATCATTACCCTTAAAGTAGAGAAATATACCCAGAAATTGTAATATATCTCCCTAGAATCGCAGTGTAAGATTAACCAGGCAATGAAATAATAATTTCTGAGGAATGTTCACCTTATATCGTCAGGGTTTTGCCTCTTATGATTAATGCCACTTACTTTCTGGTCAGCATAAGATCAGTTATGAAATCTATTTCCATAAGACAAAGACATATTTATACTAAGAATAAAACAAAACCATTTCATGTTACAAACATAATGCAGCCTGAATTTTTGTTCTGCTTTTAGCAACAAATGCCTCAAAAAGGCTAAACATCTTTAGCTATTTGAAGAGATCTTTAAATCTCAGAAGACAAATTTTCATTGGAAACAAACAGGACTAGCCAGCTTTCTCATTTGAAGGAATAAAAAACAATAATGAAAAAAACCCGAGGAGAAGCAGATCATAAATAATCCCCCTGCTTGCTTTGCTTTCACTGCATGTCTCCAGGGGTTTCAACCAAACTTCCAAGGCTCTCTGAAAATTCTGTGTGAGCCTTGGGGTACCTATAACATGTCCACCTGTCATAGTGGAGGCCAAATTGTGCATTTCCTCCCTGCACTCTGCAGACCCTGTGGTGACCTTCCCTCTTCTCAGCAGCTTGAAGCCTTCTAGCTTTCTCTCCAAGGAAGAACTTTTTTTAAGGGACTAAGTCATGCATGCAAGAAAAGGTAAATTTCTGTATACATTTGTATAAGCAAGCTCTGGGTAAGGGAAATGAAGAGGGGGATTTTCTGGGAGGCTTACTGCAGATCTGAACAGAAACAGAGTTAAGCCAGTGATCTCTACATCACAAAATCCATCAGTGTTAATTGTAAAACATAGCACCAGTAAAGCCAAGAAATCTCCGTGAAGATTAAAGGAAAAAATTTTTTAAGAAAAGCTATCCACACTGTCAGTTCTCCAAAGGATCTAATAAACCTCAAGGCAAACAAGCAGTCCAAATTCTGTCCCTCTGGGAAAGTGACAGCAGCAGATTCTGGGAATTTTGTCACATATGTTGTAAAAAGGCCAGCAGCATGTCTCAGACTTGACTTATGTCTACACAGAAATGGCAACAGGCCTTGTTAGGCAGAGCTTTTGCTCTTGAATCATCATCAAAACTCTCAGGGTCCAACTGAGTGGTCTAGAGCCAGGAGTATTCCTTGCTTAGATGAGCTCTTTTCCCTCAAAAGCATATGCCTGGCTTATTTAGCCAGACCTCATTCCTTGGGGATGGAAGAAAAGTATCCTTGTACAAAAGCAAGAAAGAAAGACAAGAATTTCCATCTTGAAGTAACTCTGTTTGGAAATACACTTGCATGTGAGGATGAGCTACACACATAGCACATATATAATTATCCTCAATAAGCAAGACTTCAAGAAGCCTGCTTTCACAAAACAAATGTGGAATAGCACAATCCAGCATCCAGGAGGGCTGTCCCAGGGCTACAAGGGACAGACACCCAGCTCTCCACTTTCACCACTGCAATGGTCTAAGTCTGGGCACCCATTGTATCCACTGCATCTATAGTGAATCTCACTGGGGCAAGAGCACTTATCACTGAGACAGTACAGGCCTTTAACAGCTTTAGTAACAATATTTCAGCATTTCAAATCACAGAGCAACATTCCAACAGTGCTCAACATGAAAACTGCGAGCTCTTGTAAAATTCTGCCTTCAGAGCAATGGTGGTATCAGCTGGTCCCCAAAGAGCCAGGCCCACTCAGCTGCCAGGGAAGGGAGCATTCACACAAGAAAGTCCCCTGCCTTCTCAATGGAAGGGCTTTAACAATTTACTGGCACAAGAAATGCAATACTTCAGTCAAGGGTACTTATTTATAGCCTATTTGATTTAGAGATCACAGAAAACAGAAAGTTCTGTTTCTTTCCTAATATGACCCTTGACCAATCTCCCAACTGGATTTTAAATTTGATAGAGCCCTTCTTTCAATTTGACACCAAAATGAGGCTGTGGTGATTCAAGATTAGCTTACAGTAAGTGGAAATTCCAGATTAGCTTTCAGTCAAAAATACCGTGGGACTGTGGTTCACAGTTCTACACTCAGCTTGCAAACATACTCTGGAAATATAAGACCCTAAACAACAGATGATATGGCAAAGCTAGTGGATGCCACATGGTGAGATGCAAAGCCGTCAAGGAAAGAAGATGTCTCATAAAAAAATAAATAAAAATGTAGTACCAAAAATTGACTATATTTATTTCATACTCCATAGGATTTGGTTCCATTCCCAAATGGTGCTATACCAATAAATCCTCCTTCCCCAGGAAGCTGCAGCAACACAAAGGATAGAGGAAATGACACATAAACAATCTGTGTGTTGACAAGGAGGCAATTTTGTAATATGTTGTTATTTATGGCCAACACTTAAGCAGATGGAAGACGCATCAAAATGAGAGTTTCATTTAGAACATGCAGGCCAGGGAGAAGTCTCTGCAGGAGATGTGCTCCACGGGAAAACATGAGGCACTTCACAGCTAGAACAGTGTTTGTGGTAACATGCTGCAGACCAGGTAAAGATGCAACAGAGTCTCTCAAATAGGTGGCAAAAGGAGAAGTAAGAAGTGAAACCTTACTCAGAAGTGCACATATCCTGAGCAGCCCTCTTGCTTCCTGAATGAAGTGGCATATCACATGACCTGTCCTGCTGGAAGGCTGCCCTTCTGCTATTCCTTCCCCCAGGGGTAGTGACATCCCTCACTTTTATGGGCTCAGGTGCTGAACCACAGTCACGATGGCAAAAGCAGCTGCACAACTGTGCCCTGACTAGATTTGCATTTGTCACCCCACCACATTCATTACACTTCCCAGGGGCCTTCTGCCTCTGGCACTGCTGGGAGCACATGGTGATACAGTGCAGGAAAGGAATGGACTGGCCAGTGAGCTATTTCCAGCCATAACTCACAGCACAGCACGCAGCTCCCAACAAATGCACTTATTTTAGCTGCATCGCTTTCCATCACATTAGCTCATGCACAAAAGGGGAAAATCAGTTAACAAGGGAAAAATATTTATGCCTCCCCCCTCCCTCCCCACTATTTCATTTCATTCTAAATCAGTTTGGAAGCCCTGCTGGCATCAGGGCCCTGGAGCACTGACAGCATCAGGGAGCTTTCACTATCTGAATCCAACTCTCTGTTTTCCTCTCGACTGGCAAGGCCCCTTAGTCATACCATGGGACACAAGAGGGAGCAAAGCAGTTTTAGAATAGCAGTCTCTTTCAAAGCTGAAGTTTAGGAGTTTCCCACCCACTGAGGCATCCCCATGCATGCTAGGGTAATAACCCCCTCAACATCCCTTCCCACACCCGCTGGCAATTCAACTCCTCATGTCACATGGCTGTGTTCTCCAAGGATTAAATTTGTGGTTTGGCTTCCAAACCAGTTAAAGGCACTCTCTATGTGCCTTTTTTGCCTCCCTCTGCTGACTCTGAGCTCATTAGCCAATTTCCTTTGCCTTTGGCAGGGAGGAAGCGTCCCCAGAAACATTCATGGGTTTTGCAGGAATTAGCAGGAGAGCAAGTAAAAATACTGTGTAAGACCCTGGCTGGGAGAAGATTGTACCATGAATGTTCTGTCTGACCAAGCTCCAGCAAGCCTATGTGGAGTTGCTCTTCAAAACACAAGCACATAGGAAATTAGGGTTCATTAGCTCTGCTTCTCTCTGAGCTATTCCATTTTTTTTTTTCTAGGCTTCCTAGAGCTTCATCCAAACTCAGTGAGGCTCACCATGAATTCTGCCTACAATGTTTATCAATATTCTCTCTGCCTGGCAAAGTAGTGAGGTGTCCTCCCTTCCCAGCACCTCACTGCCTGAAGCATGTGGATATAAAATATACATGTTCCTGCAAAGATGCACGTAACAGGGAAATTATTCAGCACAAGGGTCACATGGACAAAACAAGGGGCAACAGGTAAAGGTTGCACCAAGAGAGGTTCTATCTTGAAGCAAGAAATTTCTTACAGTGAAACAATCACTGGAACAACCTCCCCAAGGATGTGGTAGTGTGTCCATCACTGGAGTTTCAGGGTGCAATTGGACAGCATGCTGAATAGTCTCATTGAGGCTTCCCTTCCCACAAAGGGATGGACCAGATGATCTTTCAAGGTCCTTTCCAAACTTCTGTAATTCTCTAATGCCAAAAGAAAAGTGTCTGTCCATTGCACCAATACCCAATCCCTCACACACCCCTAAACACAACTCATGCTGGGACAGAAACACCACAAAGTGGTTGGGGGAAAAGCCAGGACTAGGGACAAATTTCTTTTCTTTTGGTTATGCAGGTGGCTGAAATGCACAGCAAATCTCAGTTTCAGAGGTTATTTCTGGAGGTCATACCTCAGCTCTGTTATGCTAACAGTTGCTAGACAACAGTCTTCATATGAATACAAAATCAACTACCAAGAAAAAGAAGTCTAAAATATTGTTCTGATTTACCTGAGAATATCTCAAAATTGAAATTAAATTTAGCTAACAGGTATGTCCAGGTAAAAGTAGAAATGAAAGTGTTCAAACAAACCACTTTCAAAATTAACCATTTTGATACTTCTTTCCAAAACATTTCTCTCTCCTCTGAGAAGTATTTTGTTTTTAGTTTTGGTAAAGTGAACAATTTTCCCTTTTCTTTCACTGACTGAAACAATATTTCGCCTAATACTTTTTCCAGGTTTTGATGGGCAAAAAGGCTGAATTTCCTGCCTTACAAAAAAAAAAGGCAATAAAAATTTCTCCATTCAGATCAATGAGTGACTTAGGCTTTCCTTTAGGAGAAAAGAAATTTGCAATTCTGTGAGAATTTCTGTTCCTTTCTGTACAGCTCTTCACAACTTTGCATAGTTAAACTGCAAATTAGGCTTGGAAAAATTACAACTCCTGCTTTGTAAAAATGCAAGCAGGACATTTTTAGGTCTGAAGCCTCAGCAGCCTTAGCTTCATTTTAACTGGAGTTAGGTCACTGTCAGTATTGAGACTGCAAGGATACAGATACAGCCAAACGCAGGAGCTACTATAATTGAGCTGAAATGAAAAACTTACAATGCTATGTTAACAGCTAGAGTGGAAAATACAGACATCACAGCTTGTTAAATAGATTAGTTAAAAAGGTTAGTTAGAAAGCTTGCCAGAGTTGTTTTGGCAGTGAACACACTGATAGGCATACTCAAGGTGAATTACAGCAATGATGCTGAGGTCACAGGGACATTTTGCAGAGCACTGCCTGATGGTAGAGCAGGGCACCTCACCTGGGCTGCTTGGAAGAGACAGCAGTAAAATGTGCCTAAGAAGTCAGCATAGAATAGATGGAGCAAAATTAAGGGTTTTTTTGTTGTTGTTGGGTTGTTGTTCTTTTTTTTTCTTAGAAGTCCCTTTTTCCCTGGGGATGATTGTTGAAAGCCTTATTTTACTAATTATAAAGGTTAACCTAATTTTAAACCCATGGAAATTACCATGGATTAAATTTTGTAAGCTACCTTGTCTTATTATCCTACACATCTTGATAGTGCTGACTGCTTTGGCTTTTGCAAGGATCAGGAACCCAACCACCACCATGCCAGTGTCCTGGTTTCAGCCAGCCCACACAACCCACTTCTTCCTTGGTTTTCCTGCAACAACTCCAGAGGAACCTGCTTGGAGGAAACAGGGCAAGCCCATGTGGTGCCTGCCCCTCTTTTGAGGAGGGGTTCCACCCTCAATCTGTGCCTCTGCAGGAACAGTGGCAGCTGGTGGCCCACTCAGCCAGGGTCCCCAAGGAGGTAGGTGCATAGAACAGAGCAGCCATGGGGGCCTGGGGAAGTTTACCAAAGTGACAGGAGTCAGAAAGCCTCATTCCCACCCCCTAAAAACAGAATAAATAAATAACGAAATCCTTGCACTTGTACCCCTCTAAGAACATTGTTTTTTACAGAACTTCTCACCAACTCTCTACAACTACCTCCATGATTTTTCATAGCTGTGCTTCCCTACCCTGGGAAATCTTAAGCATTGAGATGTGGATGGGGAAAATGAAGACAACCAAAAAAGGCTCTCAATCATGGCTGATCCCAAACCAATGGTTGAATTACTCACATTGAGCTTTCAGGCATTGCAGCAGCTTCCATGTGTGTAAAGCAGCACAAGGGGATACTCATCTATGTGTTTAAATGAAATAAAAACACTTCTGCCAGGTAAACAGCCAGAGAAGCAGACAAACCAACATATTTTAATACAAACAGGAATTTAGCTGTTTTAGCTATTTTCACCTCAAGGATTTATGACATGCCCTGCCTCCCAAGTGCATTTCCTTCTCCAACATAACTGTTAGTCAAAATACTATGAAAAGGTCTACCAAAGTTTTTCAGATGAAAAGTCAGAGAGGAGAGAAGGTCATGCTCTGCCCATGCAACCCAGCATTTCACATCAGGCAGCAAGCTGGGTTGCTTCCTCCCCATCCCCTCTCTTTTGTTCATCATGCCTGCTGCTGTCCCAATTTTTTCTATTTAAAATGCACAAGGCAATTTTTGGAGGCTGAAACCAGGGGCCAGGATGTAGAGAAAGCAAGCTGGTGTAAATCCAAAGGTGTCATGGAGCCGTGGTGATTTACACGAGCTGTGCCGAAGGCTCGCTTTGCGTCCTCCGAAGCGCAGCACTACTCGCATGACCATAAAACAATAAATAACAATAATAAAAATGCTCTGCACGCATTCTAACTTGAATAATTGCTTTCTGTCTCTTTCCATTCCCCTCAAAGTGGCAGCAGGACACAGCTACTCCCATTACTTGCTTTGCTAACCCAAAGAAAACCAAGCTCTTAAAGTCATACATCCCAGGAAACATTAGGAACATGTTTACAAAACAAAGCAGAGGCACCTTGGCAGTCAATGCCAAGATCTTTGTGCTGCCTTGAAAGATCCAATAGGGACACAATAGCAGCAAAGTGGGTTTTGGCACATTAGCCAAGTATGAATTTTTGAGGGAAACCAGGAAGGCTTTTAACACTTGCTCTAAATCTCCACCTCTTTCTCCTCCACTTCCAGTGCAGAACCAGTGTATTGTCTCAGACACCAGTAAGTGCCTTGCTGGCTGTTCACACCACACTAGCCTCCTTACTCACCAAAGCAGATATCCAGCTCACTGGAAGCATTTGGACCTTGACTGTGGGCATCTTGCTGGTGCATCTTCAGTGGCTGCCTTACCTAGGTCAATGCAGTACACTACACATTTGCTTGGGCTGGCTGTGATCATACTTACTTTGTTACAAAATTGCCTAAAGGGTCCAGACAGAGAAATCATTGGTAGCCCTGTCATACAACAAGTGCCTCATTACACGGTGAGAAATGGTGACAGAGGAGTCTGCTGGTTCACTGACCTCCAGCTGGTGCTCAAGCCTATCCAGAATCAGCAGGACAGAATTGGTATCTACAGCTCTTGAGGCCTAACTTTGGTCTAGGACATTCATAGTTTCTCTAATCCTTTCCCTTCTTCTGACACAGCCTCTGCTTCCTGACCAAACCTCTCCTGTAAGTACAGACATGAACACAATGAAAGAAAGAAATCAGTAAAGACCCCTGGGAAGCAGAAGAGAAAAGATAGTCTAAGGGCCAGAGATTCATGAATGTAACCACTGCAGAGGAAAAGGAGATTGGTAGGAAATTATGCAAGGAGGGAAAAAAAGCGGAAATCCGTACAGATTTATACTGGAATGCAGCTGGGAGATGCAAGGTGGACTGTCAGAAGCTCTGTACACTGGTCTGGCCCTGCTGTTTATCTCTGTGATAGTGCTCTCACCAATATCAACTCTTAGGTTAGTGGTAAAGAGCTTAGGAGCTCCTCACAGGGAATGTGCCACACACATTAAAATAAAAGTGCAGAACTGGAGGAACAAGGGATGGAGAAGAGAAAAGGTAAGGGGAAGAACAGAATCCTTCTGCTTCAACAGGCACCTGTTCCTATGTGATTTTACCTGCTCAGTGACATACTGTGAAATTTCCTTTCAGTCTTCCAGAATGGGAAAGTCCATACCTATGCAGCCATGACAACAGCACACAAATACAATTATCTGCACAGTAAAATATGAACCTTAAGAGAGTGATGAAGGCATAAAATCCTTTACAAGGTTTGCAGCATAAGTCTCTTCAGCCACTGCCATCACCAGTATGAAGTCAACCACCACTGTATGTTTGAAAAAATTTTAGAGGCATTAATCAATATTGTTGGGAATAGCTGAACCTTTTTTGGTATGTCTAAAAGAAACCAGTAAATGGTAAAAAACACACAGTAATACTAAGCTATCACTTCTCTCTAAACTTGGAAATATATTGACATTTTTGGTATTGTCATTATAGCTTCAGACTGGTATAAGTCTTAAGGTCTGGAATAACTGCATTTATTCATTCTCCATCACCTGCTGCAAAAATGTACTAATGGAACTTAAGCTTTGTTTGAATACTGTAGGAAAAACAAAAGCCACCTTTCCTAAGGTGGGAAACACCACAACTCAGGGAGTGCAGTTTTCCCTCTGGCTATGGGAGGACATCTGGCAGTCGTGATTTTAAAGACCTGAGATGATTTACAGATTGCTCAAGCCTGCCAGAAACCGGTGTGAAAGTACATCTCTGCATTAGGCAGAGGTATGTGGAGCCAGTCAAATACACCTCAGAGACCACCCTTCTAGGACTCTTGGTGGGAGCAGCTTTACTAGGCTGTCTGTAATGAGTTATTCTTGCTAACCTTTATATTGCTTTAGCAATCTAGAAGCTCTGAGCAAGATCAGGGCCCCAGTAAATTTTTGCACAGATTCTCAGGCAGAATCCCTGCTGCAAGCCTCTCTGGCTGAAAGCCTGGCACATTTCAGTGGAGCCAAGATACAGCTCTGACCCAAGCAGAGAGCAGAAAGCCACACAACACGGTAAGCCTCTAGAGAAGCTTGACATAGAGCACAGGACTCCGGATTTTTCACCCTGATGCACTGCCTGACAGACCACCTTCCTTCACAACACCCACATGGTGGGTCAACAGAGTGACCCCTGTAATAGCAGCTTTGCAGAAGGGCAGCACTGGGCAATACAGGTAATTCTCACGAGCACAGAGACATGAAGTCAGGTACCAAACACCACCTGCCCCTGACAACTTTCACTTCATAAGTGCTTCCCAGTGGGGCAGCTGCAATGCCAACACACACCTCATGCATTATCTCACCACAGGGTGCTTTACATTTTAGTGTCGCTGTAGAGTAAGGTTACCATGGCTTCCAAGGTCCTATATTGCTGTTTTTAAATATTACCATGTCATCTAAAACTCTAGAAGGGGATGCTGTGTTTCTCAAGGGGATTGGAAGTCCATGCTTTATGGCACTAATTATGTCTTTTTTCCTGCCATTGGTACACAGTGAAATGCAAATCAGAAATGGCACCATGCACAAAATTGCATTTTTGGGTTTTCAAGTC
This sequence comes from Pycnonotus jocosus, assembly GCA_013400435.1. Lineage (NCBI taxonomy): Eukaryota > Metazoa > Chordata > Aves > Passeriformes > Pycnonotidae > Pycnonotus > Pycnonotus jocosus. The sequence continues at coordinate 11,504 of VWYP01007861.1, read as the reverse complement.
ACCACGATTGTGTTTCATGCCTTGCCATCCTTCCAGATAAACCATGTCACATCCTCCTCTGTAAAGTTTAGCTAGCATATAGTGATAATTTTTTACTACACAAAGCAAAAGTTTTTGTTGCTATGACAATAGAATGAAAAAATTAAAGGGTGATTTCCAAGTCCATGTAAACCCCTCTCATTCATCCCCGTATCACTTCACATTTGAGACACGAGCTTACTAAGAAGGTGCACTTCTTTTAAAGCCAGAGAGGGGCTGAAGGAATGTACAGGCTTTACTTGCAGGACCAGGAGATTAAAGCTTGGGAACTCAAGGAGGGATTTTCAAAACAGCTCAGCTCAGCTTTGGAGTTACTATGCTTTTAACACAGCAGTGATAAGACTCCCATTGTCTACAAAGTGGAAAGTGCTACTATTTCATTTGGAGAAAGAGGATCAGCAGCATGTGATTTAAAAATGCCCAGCAGTTTTGAAGTCCTTGGTACCAGGAAAACATGTCTTACCACTTCTTACACAGCCAGCAGGTTGGGAAATGTGGATTTGGGAAGGCTGCCTTGTTTCCAACATGAAAGCTAAGAGCCTCACTGAAACACCTGCCTTAAGAAGATGGAATACTGAGCTGACCTTCGACTACTGAGACTTCATGCAATCCAGAAAGTCACCAAACATAAGAGAGGACTGTAACAGCTCACAGCAACTTGTCCACTTCTTTTTGTCAGTTGAACTAATTCCTATTGCTATGTTTCAGGAATAAAAAAAAAAAACAAAAAACACCTCTATATGAGAACATCATGACATTCTGTCCTTTACCTTATCATTGGTAGAGACAAACTAAATGAAAAGACTGGAAGCAAATGTCCTTAACTTCTATGTCTTCATGGGATAAAGATTTTCCTCTACTTTTCTAGCCCAACAACTAATCTATCTGTTGCTGAGTGTCAAAAAACCCCCCAAACTTGTAGAAAAAATAAGAAAGAACAGCACTGTTAGCAGCAAGTGATTTTATATACTCTAGCCAACTGCAGAGGTGGGGAAAATCTTTCAATGGCAGTGTGGTGAAGGGAAGATCAAACAGAGACTGGTAGGAACAGTCTTCTTCTATTTCCAGCTCTGTGTCCTGTTACACAAAGATGGCAAACCTTGATCAGCATAAAAGGATGTAATAAATAGAGGAGCTTCTGCTCCTGGAAAAGCTCCAGATTAGCTGACTTAGGGGAAAGGTAATAAAAGAAGCCTATTTGTTTTGATATGTTAATTCATCTATCCAGTTTCTGTTGAAGATCAAAGACAAAATTCTGGTCCAGAAAGACTAGTGGACAAGAAGACTTATCAGAGCACAGGAACTGTAAGACAGAAACAACTCTTTTAAACCACAAACTTGGGGAACATGATGGGAGAGCAGATCAAAACATGAGACCAATTTGCATCTGGTGAAGCTACGCTTTTTCCTCACAACTGTATCTTCTGCATTTACTGTCTAGATGGCAAGAACATGGGAAGGTGAAGCACAGGAAGATGACATGGGATCACAGAGGTCCCCCCAGGGGGTCTGCCAGATGCATGTCTGAGCTCAAAAATGCCTGAGAGACTGAAATGCACTGGTTCGGCACCAGTGGTGGGAGATCAGCTCATAGTGACAATAAGGGATGTTCTGGCAAAAGAGCTTTATTTATCCTTCCTTCTCCAGAATGGATGGACATAGGCACACAGTAAAACTAAATCTGCAAACAGCCCTAACAGATGCAACAGAGATTCTTTACAGGCAACCAGGTTCACCCATACCAATCAATTTGAAAGAGCAGGGCCGGAGCAGACAGCTCTGGATACCGTGTTCTGCACCCTCAGAAAAACAGAGGCTACCACAGAGCGTGGTCCATAACTTGGGTCAAATAATATCCATGTCCTGTTGTGGCCACAGAAGTGACTTCTGGGTACCTCAAATTCCTGAATGAAAGGTTTGCTTTCTTCCCTCTGTTGTTTTCCCCTGCCATATCCTTACAGTTTTTTGTTTGTTTGCTTAAAAGGAAATGAGCCTTAGGCTGTGCTTGCTTTCTGCATATTTTATTTGATCATGCTGTACTTCAAGTATTACATCCCTTCAGTGACATCAGACCTCAGCAGCTCTGCTGGAGCTCTCTCACACAGAGAGGACAGATTCACTGCCTCCTGGATTTTCAAAGGATTTTTTCCTCTCCTTTCACTGAGAATTATGCAGGAAGCTCAGCAGAACCTTCATATATTCTGCAGAGACCTTTAATTATAAGTTTCTAGTGGGTTTCCAGCTACTATATTGTATCACCCAATGACAAAGTAAGAGAACTTGGTGTCCCTTTGCCCTCCCGCTTATACAAAATCACTTTGAGTACTTAAATTAACATTGTATGTCTGCCCTTAAAGGAGTGCTCCATCTTTAACCTTGAAGTATGTGCATTTCCAGTTTGTCTGTGCAAGCCTCTTGCTCTCACCTTAAGTGCAGCCCTGCTTAGCTTTCCCCATTAAATTAACTAGGCATTTTTCACATGTGATATGGGATTCTTTTAGCTTGTCCCCAGTGCCAAGAAAGAAAAGCATACTGCACCTCATGTTATGTGGCTTTAGAGACTAAATTTTTGCTTTGATCCATTACCATATGAAATCATGGAATTAGAGACTAAATTTTTGCCTTGATCCACTACCACTGGAGATCAAGACTATTCCAGAACAAGGTCAGTGTGAATTCATTGCTAAGGTTAAGTCTTGATCTTGCCTTTTTTCCCGTCCTTTTTTCTGCCAGACAAGGTTCTTTTAGAGAGTCCACACATGGCAGATGAAATATTTCATTTCAAATGGACTTGTTTGAATATAGTTGGTGTCACATGGGACTTCTGATTTAATGGAGTAACAGAAAATGTACTGAAAGTATAATACAAATGTATGTTACACTTAATAAATTATAGGAATTGCAGTACACAGTCCAGTCACAATTCCAACATGATTCCCACTGCTGATCTCTGCAATATGCCAGCTGGCATGACAACAGGCATCCACGATCACCAGGAAGGAGAAGGTGGGTTGAATCCATCTCAAATTCATTGCACATCTCAAAATTATTTTTCTGGTTGTCTAGTTTATTTACTGTGTGTTGGGCTGAACTACTGATTCACTCCTCCCCCCACCCCTGCTGGTGATGGTCCCCTGCAGGGAGAAAATCTCCTTTAATGAGGTCAGGGAAAAATTTTGGACACAATACCTGCAGCTTTCAAGCAAGCTGATTGGGGGGTCAAAATACAATGAAAAATAAGCAAAGACATGAAGAATAACTTAGGAGACAGACAAAGGTCTAGGGACAAAGGAAAACAAACCAAAAACCTTTCTCTTATCTTTTTCAATTTCCAGCCACAGTAAGAAGCAGCCTCTGCCTTGAAGGCAGAAATAGTCACTCTAACAGCAAACAGCAGAGGAGTTAATACTAAGGAATTCCAAGTTAAAGCAAACTTTCAGGAGCTCTTTGTAAAAGCATGCAGCTACAATTGCACTCTGGCACACATATATTCATTTGAGGTCTTCAAATCATTTGTGTAGGCCAAAGAGATGAGTGTAAGGGATACCAAAGAACAAGAAATAATTGTAGAGACCTAAAAAATCAAACTGCAGGATGCAGAAGTTACATTAAAATCCAAAGTATTACTATGAGCAACCAAAACTAACAGCTAAGAGCACTGATACCTAACTGACTTTTAGAGCAAGTTTGTTTCATGTGCTAGATTCAGATTTATCAAGTCAATTCAGACGTATCCTGTCACAATAGGACACGAAATAAAGCTCCTTGACTCCAGTCAGCAGGCAGAAGAGAATCAGAAGGCTTTATTGTCTAATTCCTGACACCTTTTATCAGGTGTTCAGATGCAGACTAACAGGATTGGTGAATAGGAACAACACCTCCTCAATCCCATTGGTTAAACTAAAGAAATGGCAAAACACCATCTGCAAAAGGTTGTTTTGAGAAACTGCTGGTTGTTTGCCGAATTTGTTTTGAAAGAGATTTGTTGTTGAGCTTTTCCCTTGGGAAAAATCAGCAACTGCTCAGCAGGTAAAAGTCTCTTAGAAAATCTGTCGTTGTGGAGACGGCCACTGCACTTAGAGTGCTTCAGTAAAAAACTTCAGGGGGCTTCAAGTATCAGGACTTTGTTATCTAAAAGTCTTTCATACCTTTTTCTATGTATGTTTCTATGTGCAGCTCCACACAGCTCTGGCTCTTTCTCTCCTTCTTCTCTCTTCCTTCTGCAGTCCTGGCTCGCTGCACCCTGTCTGTCCCTCGTACAGTGACTCACCTTATCTGTCCCTTGACCAACCTCCTGTCCCTTTGTCCTCGCAGCACAGCCAGCAGACTCCAACTAACTCCTTATCACACCCTTAGCCTAGAGAGCAAGGCTGTTTCCACTCTTAGGTGATTAACACAGCTGCAAGGTATCAGCTGCAAGATTGTCTTTAGCACTATCTCTATCCACAAAAATCATGTCCACAATATCCTCCTTTGCATCAAATAGAAATCTATACCTGCATTTCACCTTAACTGGTGGTGCCAGACAAAGAGCAAAGATTAGTCCAATCCTCTGGAGCCTACAGGAAACACAAAGGTGATTGCTTAGGTAGCAGAGTTACACGTTCCAGAGACTGAGGAACTTTTGCTTTATGAGACCTTTGTTCTCAGCATCAGTACCAACCTACACTGTCATGCACTTGAGCGAGAGCTGTTCAGGGTTTTCTTCTGCCGTTGGGATCACCAGCTGATCAACAACAAATTCAGGCAAAAGCAATCTGCAGGAGCAATGGTCTTGCTGAATCCTAACGCTTGAGAGGTCTGGGAGGAACTGAGTTTACTTATTTATAATACAGGGCAGCCTGAGAGGAGGTAAAAAAACCATAGGAAATAAGATTTCATCAGTTCTGCTTCTCACAAGTTACACATCCACAAATAAGGATTTCACTGGAAGATCTGATGAGCCTTGTTATCTGGATAACTCTAGGCAAAAGAGCTCTGCTAGAAGAAACCAAATCCTTAAGGGCTCCTCTTGTCTGTTTTTAAGTTGAAATGACCTGAAATTAATTTCCTTTTTACATTATTGAAAAACTTAATTCTGTATTCAAAGAGGAAATACTGCTGGTTTGGGAATATCTTCCAGGCATAACAACAGGATGAGCTGTAGCCTTTGGGAGCTGTGCACACCTGTAAAAGCAGCATTCCCAGCCTCAGTGTCCATCCCCACTCACTGTTGCTCACAGCTTCATGGGGAAGTTTCAGACATGCTCAAAAACTCAGATAAGAAATGGTTTACTCCCACTTTCCACTTTTAACAGATGAAGATCATTTGACTAATTTTGTTGCATGTTGTTTAGTCATTTCATTCCTGCTACTCCTCATTGGGTGAATTTCTTCCAAAAGTTATGCATTAGCAGAGTTTCTTCAGGAAAAGGAAATTTAATCTGCAGACCACAAACTCTACTGCTCAAAAGCAAGCAGAAGTGTTTTTACTAAGAAAAACACTGTTCAATTGAAAAATTGACCATTCCACTAAGAAAAAATTAAAACACGATTTTGGTATAAGTAGAACAGAACTGTAGCTAAAAAGTTCATTCATGTAAAGAGTGGTAATATTATGGAATTATACTGTTGCCATCACAGAGCTGAATTTCACACTATGTTGGCTGCTGAGTCTAGAGATTCACTATTTCTCATTTCATGTATTTTGCAGAGACTTAAGCTACACCTCTTAGGGGTTTTACAAGGAAACAGAAGAAACTTTTATTTCCAGTTTATTAGGAAATATGAAAAAGTCTATTTTTAACAATAAGTGCTACTAGAAATAATATCAGTTGCTGAGAGCAACTAAATTGGACTAAAATTCTTGATCAAGAAGTAGAACTGAAATTCTTCTTGATACCTGAGGCCTAAATTGCAGAATATGAGAAGAGCAGGTAAACCATGTGGAAGAAAGAAAAGTGAGAATGACAGTGGGATGAAAGGGAGGATAAAAATGGCATCCTAGTAGCAGATGACAGTCATGTACAATACATCGCCCTCTTTTTTCCTTTGAGCTGTCTCAATAATACACAAGAAAATTACTACAACAGAAACTCAGGATTAGAAACATATGTATCATTGGCTTTATCCCTTTGAACACTGCAGTATGCAGAGAGCGCAACATAAGTGTTTTCTCCTCCTCTCTTGTTACAGAGCCTGCATTGAAGTGTTTTCTGTGGGCTCGGCACACGGCATTGCTGCATCAATCAGCGTGACACCCCATGGGTTAATGCACAGAAACTCCCAGGTTAAGCCCTCTCTGTCTCAGTTCCTGATGCCAACATACAACAGAGTCATCTCATTGCATCTAAACTTGAGTTGCTCCATGGGTAGATGAACAGCATAAAGCCCTCTACCAGGTCTGAAGTCAGCCTTCAAACTTTTGAAATTCTTTGGGGCTTCCAAAACTCTCTGATGGATTTAGATCTCCAGCTTTCCTGAGTGGTTTCAATAATAGAAACCAGAGACTGAAGTCCAGTTCTAAGGCACCCTCTGTTATGCAAGGGCAAACATTTTGGGTAGATTGTAGATTTTAACACCAAAAATTTTAATTCACACCTACGTGCATTTGCCAGTTCTGCTTAAGTGTATATGGCTCAGAGATGATGTGCTAAAACATCATCAGTAGAGGGGAAAATAATTATTACTTATCCTTTAAGATTGAATTATTTTGACTTCAGGGAGAAAAATACAGCCATAATAGAAAATCTGTCTCCTAATGCTGCAATGTGACTACAATCTGTGAGGTCAAGTTGGCCCTTCCCAAAATAATTAACTCCCACTCTCATCTGGAGGGAAAAGTAATTGACCTATGGCACAAGATAAAGAGAGCTCTAGCATATATGCTATTTTATATTGTGAGCACTTAGCAAACCTACACGGCAACTTTGTGCTTAGCAGTGTAACTATCTCTGTACAGCCATGCAAAAGAACACAATTATCTTTGGAGGTAAAGGCAAACTGTCAGCTAAACCAAGGGAGTTGTTATTAATTTTTGTGATAGAAAAGCACTTCTCTCCACCAACATATTTGATTTTTCAATTCAAATTGGAAATTCCTCTTTGGAAACCACTGCTGTCAGTAATCCTTTTAATTAATAGTGTCCAGAATACAATACTTTCTATATTCTGTACCTTAAATCAAGTGAATCCTTACATATTGCATTTCTTTCACAACATATTAACTTTCTGGTCAGGTACTCCAAAAGAATTTAAACATGAAGAGCACTACCCTAAGAAAAGCAACAGATAATGCTTTAAGGTCAGTCTTCAAGCCACAGTGTGGAATGAATTTGGCATCCACTGGATGTCAATGAAGGTCTGCATTTTGTCTGTATGCAGGAGATGGATGTGTGTTATTTTAAAACTAGATCTCATTACTGATTTTATTAGGATAATTTTGCAGGTTTTTAGAGGGGATGGCTCTTTTCCCAGTATTATTATTCAGTGCCTTCTGGTAGATGATAGAGGGAGCTGTTATCACAAAATGTCAAATGCCAGTAATGCAGCGACAATGTCCATTATCTCACTTTCATTACAGGACAGAGGTAGATTCAACAAGTTTGGTGCTCAGTCAGCACTGGGAAGAGCAGGAAATACTGAAGGTAGTGCAGGGATGGCAGCAGTGAGACTGGCATGATGAGAGAGAGGTTTTGCAGTGAAGTGGAACATGCTGAACTGATGCTTGGAAACCATGAGAAGCATCATGTTTAATTAGCGTGGCTGTGCAAATGATGTAATGAGGCATTTGAGAATGAATTTGAATAGCAGTTGGATAAAAGATTAGTAATCAGGATGTCTGCCATCCATCAGAGGCCCAAGAGAGGGGTGTACAAGACACGTCATATGCATCAGAAATGTCCGGATACAGAAATACACACTGACACAGGATGTTGCAAAGAGATGGTGGAGTAGCCAGTTTTAAGGAAAATCTGGGCAGCTGCAAAGTGGAAAGCTGAGAATGGGGCAGGACCCCATGGCACCTAGAAATTCAAGTAGTCCCTGATAGACCAGTAGTTACTGATGTGACAGAGCCCAGCTGCAGACAGCAGCTCGTGACAGTAAATTTCAAGATTTCACAGTGTCTTATAGCAAATGAACAGTTTAAGGAAGTGAGGGATAAAGGATGAGATTTGCACAGAGGTAGCTCAGTGAGAAAATTGCAAACTGCTGCTCTGCAGAAATTTCAAAGTGGTAAAGGTGTCATAATTCACTCACTAGCCAAAAGTAATGGTCAAAAGCTGGCAGACAGCACTATCCCATTGCTCTACAAGGTCTGCAAGTCAAAATAGACAGTGAGTTATTTGGTAAGGGAGGGAATATCTTTATTAATATTAAATAAATTACACCACACCTCTGTTAGAATTCAGCCGATGGGCAATGACCAGACCTAGCTACAGTGATTAAAAGACCTCATTCATATCTAATGATCACACAGAGTAATAATCTCATTGTAAAAGGCAATCAGACACTTGTTCACTCTTCTTATCTCTGCTCCACATTTGTAGTCACTAAGAAAGGATCTGCCTTTGATCATCTTTTCCTGTGCTGCTCTTTAAGCCATTTCATTAAAGGGCCAGAGTTTCCTGGATTAATGGCCATTTGTCATTTCCCCAAACAATCTTGCCTTGAGACCTTACAAACATTTTCTCAAATGTTTTTTCAGAATTACAGTAGTTACTAATACTGTGCTCAGATGAGGAGGTTTTATTTTAAAAGATGACAAAAAGTAAAAACAAACAAACAATCAAAAACAAAACAAAAAAACCTGCCAGAGGAGCTTCTATTTTTTTATTTAAAGCTATGGAAATCTTAATCGAATTTTTATTTTAAAAAAGAAATAAATATTTTGATTGACTCCAGTTTTGTCTGTATATTTAAGAAGTCTTAATTCTTTCAACTTTTCAATCTGATTATTTTTTTTTGAGTTGCCTCCAGAGCTTGGGCTCAGCCCATCTGTCACTGTTGAGCTCTTTACTATTTCTATTTCATTTATATCTACCACATCTGCTTTTTAGGCTCAAGCCTGACTGGTAAACTTCTTTTAAAGAACCAAATATTTTAATAAAATCAGTGCCATGCTAAAACCTCTCTTTTTTTGGAGGGGGGAAGACTACCACGTTCCTGTCTCAGGGAAGCATAGCCGTTGTGGTTGCTCATAAAGGAAATTCAGTTCTTCATACCACTGTAGGGCTGAAGTTCAGTCACAGACCTTTTCTTCAGCATTCAGATTTAACTGGGAGCTGGTACTACTGCCATTCTACAGATGAGAGGGAACTTTATTATTTAGCAGGGATATGAATTTTGATTTGGGGTTTGTGGCTTTTTATTCTACAGACAGAAACAACTTTCCAGTTCTTCAGTGGCACAAGACCATGAAGTGCCATTGGTCATATCCGTCCTATGCCAAGATTGCTTCCCATACAACTCTAGCAGGCTTGCTAAGAGGCATAGCAAATTTAATACAAGTCACACAGAGACCTCTCACCCTTTTCAATCAATCCATGCATTCTTATCCTGCAGGTGTAATTTACTCCACTTTTACAGTGGTGGTATAGAGATGACAAGACACTAAACATTCAGTAATTGAGTATCAGCTCTTGGATACTAACACAAGACACATGTCACTAGATTTTCACAGCGCTCTTTAGGCAGGTAATTCCTTTGCACATGGATTTTCAGAGCTGCTAATGTGTTAGTCATTAGGGTGACACCAGAGACCTAACTGAGGCTCTCAAAATGTTTATTCCAGAGCTGCTTGGCGGGATCTTGTGCCTCCGCCTTGCCTCCTTGGAGCACCTTACTGTAGAGCAGGGTCATGCCTCTGGCTCTCTGCATGCTACCCTAAGGTCAGGCTTTGCCAGAGAAGAGTCTAAGATCTTGCAACTCCTGCAATACTTCTGGGAAGATGGGAGAGAGCTCAGTGACTGCAGCCTAGACTTGCTTGAAACCAACAGATGCTCATCGTGCTAGCTCTCTTGCAGCAGCTTTGCCTGCTCACTTCTGGGTTTCAGACAAAAGGACAGAAAGTTGTTCCAAATGCAGTTCCATCGATCTTTTTAAAAGGGAATTCCCTCAACGAAGGGATGAAGAGGGGTAATCTCCCCTTGTCTAACAAATTTCAACCTTTTGTTGTTTTGTTTCAATACGTGTTAAAATGGTTTCTCTCAAAGCTTTAATAAGTAAAGGGGTTGTTATCTGTGTTATAACTATTTTTGTTCACAGAGTTAGGATTTCCACAGAGGTTTACTTAGCCCTATTACAAAAATAACAACTATGCAAAAAAGTTGTATTCAAGTTACTTAAGGGTTCTAAATGTCTGTTTGTTTTGCTCTTTCAAGAAGTTGGGACACAGTTCCTTAAATGTTTCTATAAATTGCTAAATATACAATTCTGTAATTTCCTACCAAATACTTTTTCACAGGCCAAGTTAAGCGTTAGCTGCTTTTTGACAAAAGCTGTTGCATTTAAAAAGTTAAGGGCTTCTTTTTATGCAAATGTTTTTCCAATATATTGGCAGCTGCTGACACCGAAGAAAAAGCTCATGATGCTATCTGGCATTGGCTTACCTGAGCCTTCCATACACCATCAAAGTTTGTAAGTTCTTGCAGGAATGGAGTACAATATCAGCATTCCCCACTCTCCCACGTAGAAAGCCATTGTCAAGAGATTTGTGTCATCAGAATAATTATTCTATACATTGTGCTGCATTTGTCCTCCTTTCTGCAAAGGGCTCCGCAGAAGGGATGACAGGCACTGCCCTTGTATTTAAAAATGAAAAGAGGAGAAGTTAGAGTGATCTCAGAATAGACTATCCAAGGCCTTACATGTCCTCATTTTTTAAATCATGATGAGACAGGACAAACAGCACGAAAGGCAGTATTCCTTCTACACAAAGGCTCATCCCAAACTTCCTGTGATGATAAAGGACTTACTGACTGGAGAATGAAAACGACCACTGGACTTGTTGACATGGGGTACAGGTTACGCCTGCGTCTCTACAGGCCACCAAGTGGATTCCCTCACGGTGTGTGTGGCCTTTTGTCGCATGGTCCTGATTCTCTGTGTATTTAGTTACAATGTGCATGCCTATATTACAGGTTTTGAGAAGTTGCTATATTGTTATTGTTACCACAGTTATAGGAATTGTTTGGGTTTTTCCTAGTACGTTTTCCTTGCTTAGAGGGGGGAAATGTAGGGTTTGGTTTATAATTGTTAAAGTGTTTGGGGCTTATTCTCCCCAGAAGGCCCTGTGGGAAAGGCGCAGCACAGGCTGGATGGTTGGAAGTTGGTTGAGGGGTGAGAGGCAGTCAGGAGTGAGGAGAGAGACAGCTGAGTGACAGCTGGAAGGGAGATTGTGATTGGCTGGAGGGATGCGTGGACAGTGCAGTGATATCAGAGGAATGTTGTAGAACACATCAATTAAACTAAAATACATTTCACAAA
>VWYP01007850.1:22233-61654 GCA_013400435.1 Pycnonotus jocosus | reverse complement strand
TTTTTAAAAAAAAAATTTAAATAAATTTTTAAACCTTTTAAACCAAACCTGCCCCAGCTGAGGCATCGATCCAACAGCTTGGAATATTTCTCACTTATGGATGGGGAGCAGGCAGCATTGCTAATGGCACACAGCTAATTAGAGCTGTAATGAACACATGAACGGGTATTGCTCCTGCATGTTTGAGCTGGCAGTGGAGATATTGCCATCCCAAATTGTTCAAGGGCAGGAAGAGAAAAAATTCCAGCCTCAAATCCTGCTGCAATGGGAAGTTCAAAGCCAGGCTGGAGGGTGTGAAGGTGGGCAGGGACTGGCACAAGGTGCCCAGAGAAGCTGTGGCTGCCCCTGGATTATCATTATCATCATCATCATCATCATCAAGTGATGGAACTTCATCACCAACCAGCCTGGAAGTGTCCCAGGCCAGGCTGGACGAGGTTTGGAGCAGCCTGGGATGGTGGAAGGTGTCTCTGCCATGGCAGGGGTGGGATGGGACGAGCTTGAAGCTCCTTTCCAGCCCAGCCCAGTCTGGGATTTGAGGATAAAGCAAAGCCCAGCGATGTTGCAGTGATCCACGTGTCCCAGATGTCCTTTAGCTGCTGCTGGGGCAGGGATCTCTCTCTCTCTCTCTGTGTGTTCCTTCCGATGCCTTCCAGATGCTGCTCAGCGCTGCTCTCCCGGGAAGGAGCTGCCTGTGCTCAGGATGGGCCAGGAGCAGCCTGGCAATCACCAGCAGCCATGCCATGCTGGAAAATTCCTGCATTTTTCATGCCCAAATCCACCAGAGGCATCCACACCTTGCTGGGATTGGAGAGGGGATTTGTCCCACACCTGCTGTTCCAGAGGAATCCTGTCCCATGGAAACATCCTGGCCGTGTTGGAGGTGTTGGTGGCAGAGCCCAGGAGGAGGGAAAAGCTTTCCAGGCTCTCCTCACCCAGCTTGTTCCTGGGATTTGGAGCTTTGCACTTTGCTTTGTGGCTGTGCTGTGAGGGGAATTATGGAAACGCTGAATGGTTTGGGTTGGAAGGGACCTGGAGGATTATTTAATTCCTGCTCCCTTCCTCTATCCCAGGCTGCTCCAAACCCCGTCCAACCTGGCCTTGGACATTTCCAGGGATCCAGGGGCAGCCACAGCTTCTGTGGGAATTGGTGCCAGAACCTCCCACCCTCTCAGGGAAGGATTTTATCCCAATATTCCATCCTAATCCATTTTATTCCATCTTCCATCACAAACCTGCTCTTTTTCAGTTTGAAGCCATTCCCCCTTTGCCCCGTCACTCCAGTGCCTGATGAAAATTCCCTCTTCATCCTCTCATCCTAGGAAACATCCTAAAAGCAGCTGGGAGTTCCCTTGCATCCAGAACTGGCACACAGGCATGGGAAATGCAGCTCCAGGGCAGAGGAACTAAACAATCCCAAGGTGGGTGCAGAGGGAGAGGGAGCAGATCTGTGGGCTCAGAGCAGCCCCATTTCTGGGCACCTCCAGAAAGAAAGAAATCAAAAATTACCATTTTTAAATTGCATTTTTAAATTGTAATACAATACCATTAATTGTATTTCTGGGCACCTCCAGAAAGAAAGAAATCAAAAATTACAATTTTTAAATTGCATTTTTAAATTGCAATACGATACAATTAATTGTAGTGTATTGCTTTTAAATTAAAACAATAAAACAATTAGCAAGCCCTGGCTTTGTGTGTCAGCACAACATCACAACCCTGGTGCCTCCCTCGCCCCTGCAGCAGCCGGGGGAAACTTTGCTGCTGCAAAAAGCCTTTGGAAGCGGGAGCAGGAAAATGAATCCCGTAATTCACGGGGCAGATTTGTAAGGTGTGAGTGCTGCTGCAGGAATTTTGGGTCACCAGCCAGCCCGGGCCTGTTCCCTGCCTTGGATCCAGCAGCTTTTATGAGGGCTGGTAACAGAGTCTAAAAATACGCACAATAAACTGGTTTTTTTTCCGTCTCCCTACGGGGTCTATGGTTTAATTATGTTCTTAGTGAGAACCATTAAAGTGCTAAGTACCTGAAGACTCCTAATTTACTGAAGTGCACCCCACTAAAAGCCAACAGAAAAGCCATTATACAGCGGAGGGAAGGCTCTTCTTGGGGGCTGTGAATGCCCAGGGTCCCTCCTGTTATTGCCACAGCTTTCCAGAAACTCCAAGGGAGGATTTAATCCCCAGCCCAGCCCAGGGAAAGCTCCAGGCTCTTCGGCAGGGAAACAAATCCCACATTGTCCTCAAACAACCCAGAGCTCAGACAGGGCTGGGGTTGGGACAGGGGAAGGTGTTCCTGCCCAGGGAATGGGATGGGCTCTAAGGTCCTTCCAACCCAAACCATCCTGGGATTCTCTGCTGGGCTCACAGCACAGCTGCCAGGCAAGGAGTGAGGAGGGTCAGGAATCAGGGGATCATGGAATGGTTTAGGTTGATCCCTCTGAGATCAACAAATCCAAGCAAGTGCACTTTGTGGCAGAGAAATCCTGAGAAACAGAGGGAAATGGGAACAACGGCAAATAGGAATAAATAATGAGCAAAAGGAACTGTTTGGTCAAAAGAAACAGAATTCCAGAATGAGCTGGGTCGGAAGGGATCTGAAATCCCCCTGGGCAGGGACACCTTCTGCCAAGCCTGGCCTCGGACACTTCCATGGATCCAGGGGCAGCCACAGATGCTCTGGGCACCCCGTGCCAGTGTCCCACCACCCTCACAGGGAACAATTCCTGCCCAATGTCCCATCCAGCCCTGCCCTCTGGCAGTCTGAAGCCATTCCCAGTCCTATGGAATATCCTCCCCCCTGACCCCACAGAGGTGCAGGGAACACGTCAGGAGCAGCTCCACAGGCTCCCACAGCCAGGAGACAGGGAAAGCCTTTGGCACACACAGCTGAGTGTGAGGAGCAGCAGCCCCCTGGAAAAGCAGGCTGAGAGGTTTATTAAATGTTTTCTGGAGTGCTGTGGAGGATCCAGATGAGCTGCAAAGCTCGGCTCTCCAGCTTCCCAGGCACTGAGGCATGAACTCATCTCCTCGGCTTCAAAGCAAAGCCCTCGCTCCTCTCGTGCTCTGGACCAAGAAATAAAAAGGATTCTCCATCGTGGAGAGTAATTGGATCAGCGTGGTCCAACAGGCCCTTCCCTGCCAGTCCTTTCTGCTTCAGAGGCTGACCTGGCTCCTCAGGCATCTGCAGATCAAAGCTCCAACCTTCCCCAGCCCCATGGGAACATCACCCCAGCCCCTGCAAGGAGAGGAGATAAAGGGGTCACTCCCAGCTGCTGGGAGGTGTGGGCAGACGAGTGTCCTGCCTGAAGCCAGCCTGGACCAATCCCTGGTTCTACAGCAACCAAAGATTCCTAAAAAAACCCACCCCGCTTGGAACAGGGGGAGATTCTGGGGCTTCCTCACCACAGAAGGGCTCCAACGTGGGCAGTGACCTGGATTGATGAGCAGCAGAGGGATTTTGCACAAGGATTCTCATGCAGGGAAGGGTTTGGGCAGGAAATGGAGCAGGGAACTGCTCAGGCTGGGTTTAAACCCAGCAGCACCTTGTGCTGGGGGTGTTTTATCTGCACCCTCAAAGCTCCGCGTCCACGCTGCTGAAACACGACAGCAAAGCGGTTAAAAATAGCCCCTTCAAAACTTTCCAGTTATTAATAAGATTCCAATCCAAATAAAATCAGAAGGGAAAAAAAAGGAAAAAAAAAGCTGGATCTGGCTTGAAATGCACGCTGCTCTGACATCCAGTGGGTCACAAGGGGTCGGCTCTTCAGCAGCGCAATATCAAAATAATCAAGCCTCAATAAAGCAATAAAAAAGAGAAGTTGCCTGTAGGTTCTTGCTGGGCAGAGCTCCCCTCGCCCAGTCAATAGGAATATTCAGCCCATAGAAAAACAGACTGGAATCTGCCTGTTTAAGACAGCAGAGCAAGCCAAGGAGATGTGTGTTTGACTCGGTGCCAGCACGGCCATAAAATGTTGGCAATTTAGTAGAGACGTGGTGCCGCGCCACTCTCCCAGAGGACCTAAATAAACTTCAGATGGAGAACATATATTTTTACTTTTTATATATATATATATGAAAAAAAAAATCTGCTGGTTCATTTTTAACTCCTTTCCCCAGCCAGCCCTTGCTCGGAGGTTTTTCAGAGCTCCGGCAGGTCCCCGTCCCTCCCGGCTGAGAGAAGGAAAAGTTAAAAATCCCGGCAGTGATTCACGTCTGGAGGTTGGGTTTCTTAGGGAATGGCTGCTGCAGCTGCCAGAGGGGAAAGGGGGCTTGGGGAGAAGATTCTGCTCTGCAATTTCATGCCTCAGCACTGTAAAATATCCCGGGGAATTTGTTGTTTTCCTGTTGACAATGCTGTAAAGTCGCGGGTGGAGGTGAAACCTCCCCGTCGTGTTCAGTTTTGGTCAGGGTGAATCACCCCGGGAGCATCTGGGGGACACTGAACGATGGGGGTTGGAATCCCACCCACCTGGGTTGGGGGCAGAAAGCTCCTTTTTTGTTTGCTTTTCCAGCCTGCACCCAGCTCCTGGTCGGAGCCTTCCCTCTCCAGGAACAGAGCCCACATTTCCAAGGCCCGCGGCGTCCCTGTTTATTGACACTGCTCCTCCGTGCCGTGCTCCGGGCTGCTCCCGGAATATCCAGTTAATTGGGGATGGATTACAGATTCACCTATTTATTCTGGACATTCTTGCAGAGGTCCTGAGCTAAAATTACACGAGGAACCCACTGAGCTGTTGAGGGTATTTATTTGTTCGAAACCCCGTTCAAACAACCGGCGCAGACGCCTCGGCTCTGGTGGGGCCAGGAAGAGCTGGTGGGACCGACTGTGGGTCCTTTGAGGCTTGTCAAGAGCAGCAGGGATGGGCCAGGTTGGGTTTAGGGGGTGGGACAGGCTGGAAGGGCCATCCTTAAGAATCAGAGAGTGGGAAGCGCTTTCGGGATTGTCAAATCCAACCTTTGGCCCAACGCTGCCGTGTCGTGAAGATAAACCAAGATTTAAGGGCGACACGAGAAGGTCCCATCCCAAAGGCAAGGGGGGAGCTGAAATCCCTCTCCAGGTTTGCAGTTTCCATCAGATGGTGCTGTTCTGTCTCACACTCCAGGATTTTCCAACTCAGCTCCCCGGCCCGGAGCTCCCTTTCCCCCACGGATCACTCACCAATATTTTAAATTGCCATTTAAGAGCATATTGCAAACGTGATCCTTTAATTGGTCACTGTTATGACTCTCTATTAGAGAAGACAAGTTTTTCCACACAAGGTAAGCCCTGAAAATGTTTAAAAACAACCCAGAGCTGATGTATTTATTATGCATTTCTCCATATATAAATAATTCCGTGAAAAGGGGACGTAGTGAGTGGAAACTCCATTTAAAATGTGATCCCAGATGGTGGCAAAGCTCTAAAATTGCAAGGCAACATGTAAAGAAAGATTAACGACCTCAAGCAGGCCCAAATTTATGAGGTGAAAGCCCCTGTAATCCTGGAGAAAAATGATACCAAACCTTCGACCAGACAGCCAGAAAATACCTCTGCTTACTCCATGTGCCCTCTGCCATTTCGCATTTTCCTTTAATGCCCATTATTTGGGGTTCAGTTGGTGTTTTCTCCTGCAGGCCAGAGGTTTTGCTTTGGTTCACGAGCACGGTGAGGGATTTGCCAGCTCCCACCAGGCACCACTGATCAATCAAGGAACAGGGAAGTGATGGGAACGAGCAGTGGAAAGGAGGGAAAACGGAGCCAGGACACCACAACAAACCTTGAGCATCACTGCAAGACCCAGAGCTCCCACAGGGAGAGGGCTGAGAGGACAATTCCAACATTAACCCCTTGTTCTGCCCAAGCAGGAAACGTTCCAAAGGGAAGGATGTCAACATTTCTTCCCAAGGAATGGGGGTTATCCCAGGCCAGCAGCATCTTCTCTGCTCTCAACTCCAGCCAGGACCATTCCCCTGGGATTCTGGTACCTCTAGCATTCCTTGACAATGCTCCTGCTCATTCCCCTGGCCATTCCCACCTCCAGCAAGGCTACCTGGACTTATTTTGCTACAACATTTTTTGAGGCTTTTCCAACTTCTTCCACAGAGTTCCTTGCACACTCCTGAAGGCGCCTTGAAGGGCAAATCTTATGGCTTTGGAGAGTGGAAGAACATCTTTCAGAACATCTTTCTGAACATTTTCAGAACATCTTTCAGAACATTTTCAAACCATCTTTCAGAACATTTTCAGAACATCTTTCTGAACATTTTCAGAACATCTTTCAGAACAACTTTCTGGACATCTTTCTGAACATCTTTCAGAACATTTTCAGAACATCTTTCTGAACATGTTTCTGAACATCTTTCCAATGGCTACACCCATTCAGAGCACCCAGAGCTTTACCACTCACCCAAACCCCAAAACCACCCCACGGCTGCTCTCCCACAGCCCCTCATTCCTTCTTTTTTTTCTTCCCTTTAAAAAGTCCAGTGCTAAACCCAGGGCCAGTCTCCTTCAGAGGGCTTTTTCTTTGGTGTGTGCTCATAAACACGAGCTCAGCACCAGGCCAAGGAACACACGGAGCCCCAGCTCGTGCCTGTGTTTGGATTAGGCAGCTCCGTGGCCTGGACGTTTACAGACGGGTTGGGTTTTTTTTTTCTCCCCCCTCCCTCCACAACTCGAGACAAACAGTGAGAGCTTTCATAAAACGTGTTCACAAAGGGTAAATTGTGCCATTAGGAGCCGACTACCTGGTTGGTCACTGGAATTCTCCGAACTGGAACGCCACCGCGCCCCGAGCCAACGCCAGCGCCGCCGGCGGCGGGGGGAACTCGTTTAACTCTGCCACTGCCCAGGAGACAGAGCACACCCAACACAGCACAACCATTCAGGCTGGAAAAGAGCTCTGAGGCCATCCAGTCCAAGGCCACCACCAACCCCTTTCCCCACGTGCCACATCCGTGTGGTTTCAAATCCAGCTCCACAGGAGCCATCGCCACTGATTGAGCTCTGAACCTCCTCTCCATCCAAGGGCGTTTCTAGAGCGGGGTGGGATGGAAGTAAGACATCAGGAAAAACCAGGTTGCTGTCCCAAAGATGGTGCCAAAAGCTTTGGAGAGTTTGTTTCTGTTTTTAGGCTTTCTCCCGAGTAACAAAGGATGCAGCCGGAAAGAATTTAGGACAAGCAAAACAAGGCACAAGGAAACTCTTGGCCATGAGGAGCTGAAATCCAAACTCTGCTGGGTGAATCGAGCAGCCAATTCTGCTCCCCCTCCCCAAAGAATGAGGGCCTGGAGTGGCAGGACAAGGGGGAACAGCTTCAAACTGAAAGAAGGGAGAATTCAATTCGAGATTAGGGAGAAATCCTTCCCTGTGAGGGTGGAGGGCTCTGGAATAGAATTCCCAGAGAAGCTGTGGCTGCCCCTGGATCCCTGGGAGTGTCCAAGGCCAGGCTGGACAGGGTTTGGAGCAGCCTGGGATGGTGGAGGGTGTTGGGACTGGAACTGGGTGGGTTTTAAGATCCTTCCCAACCCAAAACACTCCAATTCTGTGATTCCATGAGCTGCACCTCTCCAGCAGTGACACAGGCACTGCATCTCCTGATGTGGCCATCATTCCAACAACTCTTTTTTAAACAATTAAAGGGGTTAAATTACTGACTTCTTACAAAAACATAACAATGCTCCAGGACAATAACACACACACTGTGACACAGAACTTTAAACCCTACTGATGTCAGAAACAGGCTGGGGCATCTTTGGAACTCCTGAACACAAACCCACACTTGTCAGAAATATCCTTGTCCTGCTCAAGGCCTTCCTTGGGCAAAACCAATCATTAACCACATTTTAAAGGACACAATTCCAGGGAAGTTCTCCAGCACACCCTCAATAACTCCAGTGGTTTCCCTTCTGACACAAAAACGTGACGGGTTTCAAGCAGCACGTGCCGGAGCGGGGAGCTGTGCTGTTATCCAGGAGGGAAGAAGCCTCTCCCAAATGTCCAAATCCTCTTGCCTCCAGCTCTGGCAAGTTCTGCCCTTGTGTAATCGCCTGTTTTGTAAGTGTTGCTCGTTTCTCTGCTTTCCTTATAAAAAGAAATCAAGAAATTCTCCGGGCAGATAAATTCCACCCAATAAAAGTGTCGCTCCTCCATCCCCGTGGACATAATAATGCCCTCGCTCTTGTCCCAACTTGGAGCGCTCACAAATCACCAGTATAAATAAATCTGCCGACCTAAGGCAAGCAGCTCGTTTTTAATAAAGCCTTTGGCCTCCTTTCCTAAGGCCAGACAAGATCCCAGAGCAGCTCCGTGCCCGAGGGATGGCAGCTCCCATCCCCTGTGCCAGCCCATCCCGCTGCTGCCATGGGGCTCGTGCCCTGTTTTTTTCTGGGATAGCTTTGGGGCTGGATTTCTCCATCCTGGTGTCACCCTGGGGCTTGTGCCCTGTGTTTTCCTAGGATATTTTGGGGCTGGATTTTTCCATCCTGGTGTCACTCAGGGGTTCGTGCTCTGTGTTTTTCTGGCATAGGTTTGGAGGTGGATTTCTTGGTGCTGATGTTGCTGTAGGGCTTGTGCCCCGTGTTTCCTGGGAATTTTGGCTGAATTTGGGCTGAATTTGTCAGTCCTGGTGCTGCCACGGGGCTCATGGCTTGTCTTTACCCAGGTTATATTTTAGGCTGGATTTCTCCACCCTGGGGCTTGTGCCCTGTGTTTTCCTAGGATATTTTGGGGCTGGATTTCTCCATCCCAGTGCTGCCATGGGGTTGATCCGTGCCTTGTGTTTTCCCAGGATAGGTTTGGGGCTGGATTTCTCCATCCCAGTGCTGTCACGGGGTTGGTCCATGCCTTGTGTTTTCCCAGGATAGGTTTGGGGCTGGATTTCTCCATCCCAGTGCTGCCACAGGGTTGGTCCGTGCCTTGCGTTTTCCCGGGATACATTTGGGGCTGGATTTCTCCATCCCAGTCCTGTCACGGGGTTGGTCCGTGCCTTGTGTTTTCCCGGGATACGTTTGGGGCTGGATTTCTCGGTGCCGGCATTGCTGTGGGGTTTGTACCCTGCGTTTCCTGGGACAGCTTTTGGGCTGGATTTCTCAGTGCCGGTGCCACTCTGGGGCTCACCCAGGCTGTGTTTTGGGCTGGACATCTCCCACCTCCCACACCTCCGGCACCACCCCATCACCCCGGGGAGCGGCGGGGCCGGTCCCAAACACTGCTCCCATTGATGGGGCCGGGGCGATGCTGGGGCGGGGGGTGGGATTTGCCTGCCGAAATTTTCGGTGCTGGCTGGGTGTTTAATATTCCCCATCATGCCGGGCTGTTTCTGCTCGCTGCCGCCTGTCAGTTAAGCCCGGGGATGTTTATTTGAACGGCCACTTGTGGTCAAGGCTGGTGCCAGTTGTACGGCATCGGTTACGCAGATTTAGCGCTGGGGACTCGGCCCCCGGCTCCCCGAGCACGGAAAGCAGCCAGGGCTGCCCGGCCTAATGTGAAACAACTGAACTCTTCCAGCAGCCCCTGCTTCCAGCTTTAACCCTTGCTAGGCAGGAGCTGGCTGCTTCCACAGCTCAGCGTTCTCGCATCATCCCACATCCTGGCTCTTGTCCCGTCTCCTGCTTCCCAAACTCCCCCGGCAGGAAAACGTTCTCGGGGTGATGATCAGGAGCAGGGAATGTCCTCGCTTGTTTAAGGAAGCAGTTTTTAGGGGAAGGAGAGGATTTTTATTGCCTCCAAGGATTTATCATTACTCCAAGGACACAGTACACTGCTGGGAGCAATCACAAATTAACTGAATTAATTGGAAAAGCTCTCCAAGATCATGGAGCCCAAGCCGTGACCGATGGGCACCTGGTCAATCAGACAAGAGCACTGAGTGCCACAGGATGCTCTACATGCCTGCCTGCCGGGCTGACACGTGCTTGGGACACAAAGCCAGGCCAGCCCAGCACCCTGACAGGAGCCTGGCCTCGCCACAGCCCCATCCCCAACCCCAAACCTCGTGGAGAGCGATCAGGCAGCTCCCGCTGCTGCGCCAGAGCCGGGCTGATGCTCGAACATTGAATAACCCGGGGCCTGCAGCAGAACTCTGCATCATTTCTGATCGACTGGACAGGCTCCAAGATGCTAATCAGCCCCAGATTAAGTCATCAAGCAAACTGATGAGCAATCACATTCTGTCAGTCCAGCTGCACAGCGTTACCCGGGAGAGGGAAGGCGGCTTTGTGCCGCGGATCCGACGGGAAGGGAGCAGGAGGAGCTGTGCTCCGCTGCCACGGGCTCTGCACAGCAGCAGCCCCAGCTCCTGGCCCTAATTCTGCTCCCGAAATTTGCCTCTTCTCACGCCAAGGTGATAAATGTGGCCGTGCCAGCCCAATCTGGTGGCGCACGGCTGCTCCCAGAGCATCGCAGTGTTTTCCTGAATTAGCGCACGTGGCAAGGGGCAGATTTGTTTTCCACTGAGAAACATCAGCCTTCACTGAAACACCTTTCCACTGAAACATCAGTGGAAGGGCTTTAACTGGACCATCAAAGATGCTGCTAATAACCACGAGGGGTGGTAATTAACAGAAACCCGTTAATGGTGAAGCGCATGGAAAATTGATGCTCAAATCCCAACTCCATTTGGTGGGAATCTGTGAAGGGGGAAGAGATTCCAGGCTTGTTCTCAACACAACCCCGCTGGGTTTGCAGAGTTCTCACCCAGAGGGAGTTTTCCCTAAAACCTGCCCTGGAAATAAATCAAAACAGGAGGAGAAGCAGCTTAAATGTCCAATAAGGAGATGCAAAAAAGCCTCTGGAAGTTTCAGCATAAAATACTAATTCTGAACTTTTCTGCTCTAAAAGCAAACCTGATAAAAACAGATAAATGCCGGCAATATTAATGAAGAGAATGATTTCTACTCATATTTCAATACTGCTTGAGAGGAAATGAATTAACTGGAGCTGCTATCAGGGACTTGACTCTTTTCACAGATCTTGGACATGGAGACACAGCACCACATCTCCAGCCATCCCTTCCCTGTGGTTTCCTCATCACTTTTTTTTGGCTCCACTGGGAACTCCCCTCCCAAGATGATTGTTTGCCTGGATGTGAACACCTGGAAAGTCACAGAAAAGGGCCCACATTGGGAATCTTCTCCCGCCTCCCTGCTCAAGCAGGGTCATCCCAGAGCATGGGATTGTGCCCAGAGAGCTCTGGAATATCTCCAGACAGGGAGATTCCACAACCTCTCTGCAGGCACACGGGGAAGGGGGATGATGACATTGAAACCAGGGCAATGACCCACAGCCTCTTTTCAATTCCTTCCTCTAAAAATAAAAAAAAAAAATTTAAAAAAAAATTAAAAAAATAAAGAAAAGAGAAGAAACTCTGCATTTCAGGGCAGGTGATGGAGATGAAACCAGGACACAGACGCCTCATAATGAAACCCTGGGAATAAGCAAGGCCAAGCTGCACCGTGTTAAAATTCAAGGCTAATTTAAAATCTTGTTCCTTAGCGCAAAAGCTGGAAAGACGCCCAAGCAGAGGGAGGAGGGGAAAAAAATAATAACCAAGCCAATTGTATATTTCTCCTAGAAATTCCATGTCAGGAGGTACCTCAGGACTGCACCCGCGGGCTCCAATTTCAATAAATCAACACAGCGTGCGGGGCAACGGTAGCACAGAGCCCTGCTCTCCCTGCACAACCCGGCCAGGTAAAAGCACCAGGAACAAAATGCCCATTCTTCCTGCTCCTTGGCAAGGGGACAAATTACTTTCTGCACCTCGCTGTGCTGAAGGAGTGGTTATTAAATGCAGTCGGGGCCGCCTTTCCAGCTGTACTCAAAGCCAGGGTGGGATCCAGCCAGCGCCGCCGGCCGCGAGGAGCCCGGGACGGGGCCACCCCCGCGCTCTTCCCTGCCCATCCGAGGGTTTAAATGACTCGGATTTGGGGTCAGGATGAAGCTGGATGGATGCAGAGATGTGCACAGACATTGATTTTTACAATTTTTGCCGGGTAATTTATGGGTTATTCCGGCGGTCACAGCCCAGTCCTGAGCGCGGCCAGGACAGAGCAAACAAGGAGGTGAGAGGTGCTCCGAGCTGTCTGCTCATCCCAAATGTGTCTGCACACCAAAAAACCCCGGTGTTTTTGGCTGAAGAACAGCTTGCCCATGTCTGGGATGCAGTTATGTGAGAATTGTGAAAATAGCAAGGAAGGGAGGGATCAGAAAAACTCGTGAGAGGAAAAGAATTAAAAAAAAAAAACGGGCTGGCCCTAAAACACAACATCAGATCAGGAATTTGAAGAGAGGTGTCTCCATCTCTTGGCTCACCACCTCCACCACCCCTCCATAAGGACATTTCACACCATTTCTACTACAAATCACTTGACATTTCCTTTACAATCAACGCCTGGTTACTGGAGGGGACCAGAAGCTCCATTTCCAGGCATTATCCCAAAGGATAATGGGAAAAGCCAGGGTTTGGAGCCCTTCTAACTCAGTGCTGAGAAGGTGACAGCTGGTGGGAACAGAAAAAAAAAAATAGAGAGATTTCTATAACAAATTTACCTTTTTTTCTACCCCTGAAATTTGAATTTTCACCGAGTCTCCCAGCAGGTGGGATTTTGGAAAGTTCTGGCTGAGGAATGGGGTTTATTCCAGTCACAACCAGCATGTCCAAGTGGCCACTGGGTCCAACCCCTCCTGGAAGCCACGTGCCAGTGGGAGATGTCCCACAGCCTGTGACCCTGAGTGCTCCAGGAACCCAGCAGGGAAAAGTAAAGACTTCAGGATCCAACTATTCCATAAAAACAGCATTCAGCCCAAATATAGCCACGGGCTCGTCCCTGAGGAAAGGACTGCACGTGGCACCCAGTGCCCTGCTCGGTGACAAGGTGAGGCTCAAGGTTCCAAAGGTTGGGTTGATGATCTTGGGTTCTGGGATTCACTGATTTTGGGGAGTCACAGAACACAACTCGTAGGAAATTTGGGGGTTTTTTTTGTGCAGCATTTCTGCACGGACACCAACTTTCCCTGGATAACCCCTCAGCTGTTTGTTGGGATTGAATTCCATCTTCAGCCTGCCACGTAAAACACCTCGGAGACTTTGTGCCTTCCATAAAATATTCCAAAAGGCAGCTCCTCGCCCACACAGGCAGCTCAGTGCCTTCAAAGTGCACCCCAACCCCAAAAGAGAGCTGCTGGAACCTCCCTATTAGTGATTAACATATTCCCAAGTCCATGCATTCATCAAAATAAAATTAACACGCCGGGAAATAAAACTCCCGAACAGAACTGGCCACGAAAACATCTTCAGTTCAGCACAGCCAGCAATTTCCTCCTATATTTAGGGAAAAAATAGTGATGGAGCTGACCATTAATAACAGCATTCCCAAGGACTGGGAACGAAGAGGCAAATTTGGGAAACCCCTCGGGGTTGGATGGGCAGGAGAGTCCCTGGCTTCTCTCTGGATGGAGGAGCCAGGGCAGAAAAATGTGGAGAAGGATAATTTTAATCAGATTTAAGAAGTTCAGCTGCCTGAAGGGCAGATCTGCCTCCTCATGAATGCCACCCAGGCCCTCGTGGAGCAGTAATTTTTTCCAAAAACAAGGAGCATTGGGAAGGCTGGCGTGAGGGGCTGCTGGAGGGAGAGCAAGGCCAAGGGCAGAGAATTCCTCTTGGCTTTCTCCAACAGCAACATCTGAACTTCATCCCTCATGGCTCTGCCCTAAAAACAACAGCTCAGGTGGAAAACAGCGACTGCTGAAGAGGAGGGGGAATCACTGCAAGGAATTCAGGGTAAGTCATCGTGGTCAGTGGAGAGGAAAGTGCTCAGGGCACAGAATCCACTGGTTTGTAATCCATAAAAAACACCCCATGATGATGCTGTGTCATTATATCAAAATTACACCAAAATACCTTTTTCTAATATCAGTGGTGGGAAACTTTTAACCATAAATTTTAGGCTGAAAACTTTTAATTTCAGGCTGAAATCCTCAAAGGCATCACAGTGAACGCTCTGAATTCTAAAAAGTGACAACTTGGATGATTTTTAAAAATTTTTAAACAAATTCTTCTGGCTATGTTTTCACCCAGGACTTCACAAAAAAAGAGAGAGAATTCCTCAAGGATTATGAATAAATATTGATAATTCCCTTGCAGCCAGCTCCCAGCTGGCAAGGGAAAGGGTTAATAACCCTGGCAACATTTCTGGCTGCGTGCACAGCCCAGAATTAGCTCCCAGCCCCAAATGAAACACCGCCAAAGCTGTCCTGCATTAAGGGGCACTGGAACTCCATAATAATTTATGAACTGGACTCTGGTTTTTTACACCCCCGGCCAAACAATGGCGAGGCAGGAGGTCCGAGGAAGCCGAGGGTTAAAGGTGATTTTGTATTACCTGAATTCCCTTCAATAACTCAACACATGACCATTAGCCTGCTTTGGGTGCCTCTGTTAGGAGGAGCTGATGAAAACTTTTAATCTGCTTCCCAATGGCTGCGAGCACACGGGAGATTGTTTTGTTGAGAGAATGGAAATATTAAAAAAAAATAAATAATAATTAAAAAATGAAAGTAAAAGTGGGGAGTTGGGGTGCCCAGGCCACAGCAGGGATTGAGGAGATGGTTATGGGTGACACTGCCCTGTCCACAGCTCTGCCCAGGGTAGGGATTGATGGGATTTGGGGAAGGAATTCCTGGCTGTGGCACAGACTCACAGAGAAGCTGTGGCTGCCCCTGGATCCCTGAAGTGTCCAAGGACGAGGCTTGGAGCAACCTGGGATAGCTGAAGGTGTCCCTGCCCGTTGCAGGGATGATCCTTAAATTCCCTTCCAACCCAAACCATCCCGTGATTTCTGGGAGAAAACATCAATCACCAATGACTGGTCCCAATACAGGTGATAAATCCCATTTTTCCCCAAATCAGGATGACTTCCTGCACATTCCCTCACAGTCCTTCCCCCTGCCCCCACCCCAGCTCTGCCCCAAGGGGTTCTTGGTGTTCCCAATCCCACCCTGCACCCCTCCTGCTCCCAGAGCACCCCAGGCACAGATCCCAGGGCTCTCCCTTCTCCTCTGCCTCAGGACACCCCAAAACTGAGCAAATTTATCCCACTTTGCCCCAAAACATGAGGACAACAAAGCTGGCAGAAAGAATCCTTTCATGCGCTGGGGGTGTGGGGATTTCAAGGCAGGGAGGTTTCCCCTGCTCCCCCTCAGCTTTACTCTCACTTTACAAGAGGTTTCATCCTTAGAGTAGAATGTGGAGAATTCATGCAGAGAGCATCACCCAGGGAGATTTCTCCCAGTCCTACAGCCCTGCTTTAGCCCAAAATCTGCCTCCACTCCTGCAGCAGCACATTTCAAACAGGCCCTGGTGGTGCATCCCTTTTAAAGAATTAATGAACCCAGAGCATCACCCAGCCCTGCCCTGCAGCTCCAGCTCCTCCCTCTGGGTGTGAGGATTTAAAAAAAATAAACAGAACTAAACTGGAAACCCTGGAAGGGGAATATCTATCTATCTATCTATCTATTTATTTATTTATTTGGAAGTGCATAATTTCTTTACTTATTTAGTTATTCATTTGGAAATGGATTATTTGTTTATTTATCAATTGGGACATGGATTATTTATTTATTTATTCATTCATTTGGAAGGGGATTATTTGTTTATTTATTCATTTGGACATGGATTATTTATTTATTTATCCATTCATTCATTTGGAGGTGGATTATTCGTTTATTTATTTATTTACTTATTTGGAAATTTATTATTTCTTTCTCTATTTACTTATTCGGAAGAGGATTATTTATTCCTTTGGAAGTGGATTATTATTTATTTTATTTGTTTCTTCCTTTAGACGTGGATTATTTATTTACTCATCCATTCATTTGGAAGGGGATCATTTATTTATTTGCAAAGCCAAGCCAGAGGCACCCACTGCCTTAAAGCCTCTACAAACTGCTTAAAGGAGAACAAATTGGGGATGTTTAAAGAACTTCCAACAGAAATAAACAGTGTGGGCCCAAAGCAGAGGGAAAACACTGAGCAATCCCTCAAATCTGTGCAATCCAAGGTGAGAAATCGGGACAGGCTGTGCCCATCCCCAGGGCTGCCCTGGCAGATGATCTCCCTTTGCAGGCACATCCCTCATCCCCTCGGTGACATTCCCAGCAAACCCCAACAGGGAAGCTCCTCCTTGGGGCTGGGTTTTTGGGAGAGCAGAAGCCAGGCTGGCCCAGCTCAGGGGGAGATGGAGCACTGGGATTTACCCTTGGCATGGGACAGGGCTCCAGGAAATCCAGGAGATCTGGGAATGCAGGGCCAGCATCCTGTGCCAACTCCACAGCCTGTTCCTGTGTCCCTGTCCCTGTCCCTGTGTCCCTGTCCCTGTGTCCCTGTGTCCCTGTCCCTGTGTCCCTGTCCCTGTGTCCCTGTGTCCCTGTGTCCCTGTCCCTGTCCCCAGGGCACCAAACACCCTTTGATCAGCACAGGGAGCCCTGGGACTGACACCTGCAGAGCCCTTGGAGCCCCAGGGAGCAGGAGAGGTGGGATGGAACCACTGCCAATCCCTCTGGACCCTCCAATGCCCATTCCCAGCACAGACAAGGCAAAACCAGCAGGAGAAGGAGTTTATTCCTTCAGCCCCTGTGCTCGGTGTGGCCAGCCCCTGAGGGCACCACCTTCCTGTTCCAACTAAACCAATTAAATCTGGATTAATCCTGGTTAGCACAAGCCTGGCAAGAGCTTTGTTTGCTCAGATCCCAGGGCAGGAAGTTGAGCACAAGGGGATCAGGTGCCTGCAGTCCCCTGGGATGGCCAGGACAGCTTCCATGATTTTCCTTCCACCCACCAAACCCCAGGGTGACCACACAGGAGCAGGGGATGGCACCAAGGGACAGGGGCACAGCACCCCAATTTCTACGGGCACAGACCACAGAAGCTCTAAAATATAACCCTGGGCTGCTTAAAGCAGCCTGGAGCCCAAAGGACAGGAGTATTTTTAATTTAATGACTGCTCCTGCAGGTACAAACAAGGTGGGAAAGGCAAGGGAGCTGCTTTTCCTTCTGCACCAGGGTCAAAACATCCCCACCCCGTGCTGGTGGCAAAATGTTATTTCTATTTATTTGTGTGTGCTGGTGACAAAATCTTATTTCTATTTATTTGTGTGAGCTGGTGACAAAATGTTATTTTTATTTATTTGTGTGAGCTGGAGCTCAGGGGAGGAGCTGAGGGTTTGGGGCAGCAGCAGGCAGAGCATTTTGCTGATGATGCAAAATCCCATTTTTAGAGTGAGATCACAAAATCCCAGAATCCCTGAGGGTGGAAAAGTCCTCCAGGATCATCCAGTCCAAACTGTGCCTGATCCTCGTCCCCGGCCCAGAGCTCTGAGTGCCACCTCCAGGAATTCCTTGGACACCTCCAGGGATGGGAACTCCAAACCTCCCTGGGTGAAACCCCAGAAGCCGTGGGGCCACCAAAGGTCTGTCCCTGTCCCCAGGATGGGCACAGTGGGGGCTCTACTGTGGCTTTTGGTGGGAGCCAAAAAACGCCACAGAGCCCAAGGAGAGGGTGGGAAGAGAGGGAGAAAGGAGGAAAAGCAAAGCAGGGATTTCACACCCGGAAGATGTCCAGGAAATGCAATTAAAACAACGGATCCCTGCTCCTGAACTGCTGGTTTGAGACTCCTGCTCCTCTGGGCACCCTGTGCCAGGGCCTGCCCACCCTCCCAGCCAGGAATTCCTGCCCAATCTCCCACCCAGCCCTGGCAGGAGCCATTCCCTGTGTCCTGTCCCTCCATCCCTTGTCCCCAGTCCCTCTCCAGCTCTCCTGGAGCCCCTTTAGCTCCTGGAAGGGGCTCTGAGCTCTCTCTGGAGCTTTCCCTTCTCCAGGTGAACAATTCCAGCTGTCCCAGAGCAGAGGGGCTCCCTGGGAGGAGCAGCCCCCACACCCAGATTGGCAATGCCAGGCTGGGAGAAGCAGAATCCACTAAAAAACCAAATAAATCAGGAATAAACCAAACCTTGCTCCTCTCCCTGTAACCTTCACAGACAACTTCCAGTTGACCAGTTTGGGGTTTTTAAATCCCTCAGGATTCAACCCCAGCCCTTCCTCTTTCCCTAAAGAATTCCCTGTGGAATCTTCAGGCAGGTAAGAAAATAAAAGCCCGATTAGAGCTACTGTAACTCCCCAATTGTTTAGACATAATTGTCTAAATAAAATAAAGGGCTTAATTAGCGAGATCATCAACATAAAGGCAGGTTTGAATAAACATTCACTTTGTCAGTCAGAAGCAATTAAGGTTTCTCTTGATAAGAGCAATCTCAGCTGGATGCAGATGGTTTTAATAATGCAAATATTTTTCCTCCTTGGAATAATTAAGCCCAGTATTTTTGAACAGAAACTCTGCAAAGGCTGGTGCTGGGAATAATCAATATTTGCCCTTCTCCCCCAAAGAACCACATCGTGAATGCTTGATAAGGGGATTTTCAACAGCAAGGGAAGTGTCCTCACACTGAGGATTGACAAGAAATAATTTTGTGTCCCACTTTAGCCAAACAGAAAAAAAAAATAAAAAAAATCTGGCCTTTCAAAGCCTCTCCCAGCCCAAACCATTCCAGGATTTTCTGAGTTCAGCTGAATTCAGAATATAAATGGGAGCAATTCATACCCAGTGAGAGTGGGTTTCCAACCATTAACACAACTGGAAAATGCCCAGTGGGATTATTTTTGGGGGCAGATGAGGGAAGCACTCACAGAAATGCCCTCCTGATGAAGTTCCAAACCAGCTGACTGCCCCTGGCCCTGCAGAGACCCCAAAATGGGATTCTCCCATCCATGAGCTCTGTCCCAAGGCTGAATCGATGACCTTGGAAGTCTTTTCCAACCTGGATATTCCATCCCTGCCCTGAGTCCCCCAGCCAGGACAGTGCTTTGGAAGGTTTCATCCACACAGGAATATGAAAAGGAATATTTAATACCCTCTGAACAGGCTTTGGTCCTTGCTAGAAACCAAGGGGAAGAATATGATGGGAAAAATAAATAAATCCCCCCCACGAGTTCCTTCTGGTGGTGCCCAGGGCAGCTCCTGTCAGAGCTGAATTCCTCCTCCTGTGGCTGATCCATCTGCACACGCCGCTAATCAGCTCAGCCCTCCCTCCCCTCTGCCCCAAAACTGCATTTAAAACACAAATAATAATAATAAAACATCATAAAAACGTCACCAGACAAAGCAAATACACCAGAACCCCCCCGAACCTGCCCTCGCTCGTGTTTTGTCCCAGCCCCTATAAAATTAACTTTTACAACTTTTACTGGCAACTCCAACCTGGGTCGAAATTATTCTCTGATTACTGTGCCCATATATCTCAGGGCAGGCAGTGACCCTCATCCAATTACCTTCAGGAACACTTTGCACACATCCAGGCTCCACAATTAAATCTGGGATAACCCACACCCCACTCCCAGGGAGGAAAAAGTCTCCCTGGATGATTTGAAACGTGGCAAAAGCAAAAAAAAAAAAAATTTGAAAAAAAAAATTTGCTCTTTTAATCCCCAAAATCAATCATGCACAAACTTTACCAGCCTGGGAGGGTCAGGAGTGGGGTTTTTTTTTGATTGTTGTTTTTCAAACACAAAAAAACCCAAATAAAAGCCCCCTCAGCATGCAGGGTGCTGGCTTTAATTTCCTTGAGTAAACAGCGTGGTTGCAGGGAAGAGGAATACCTGGAATTTCAGCTCGTTACTGCCCTATGAAATATGTCTGCAATGCCAGGCCTGGCTGGGGTTTCAGCCTGACTTGGGGCAGTTTAATCAGCCTGGGCTGGGCTGGGCTCTGCAGGCAGATTCTGCCCACGCTGAGCAGCTCCGGCTTCAACGGCCCCAAAAGGGAAGGAGGGCGAGGGATGGGGTGGAAATTCCAGCTGGAGCAGATTGGAGGCAGCTCCCAGATACCTCCAGGTTTGGGGAGGGAATGTTTCCCACTGGATTAACCCCATTGGATTTATCCCATTGGATTTATCCCTATTGGAATAACTCCATTGGATTTATCCAGTTGGATTTACCCCATTGGAGTTACTCCCATTGGATTTACCCTGTTGGATTTATCCAGTTGGATTTATCCCATTGGATTTATCCCCACTGGAGTAACTCCATTGGATTTATCCCATTGGATTTTCCCTGTTGGATTTATCCCATTGGATTTATCTCATTGGATTTACCCTACTGGATTTACCCAATTGGATTTACCCCATTGGATTTATCCCATTGGATTTATCCTCACTATATTTATCCCACTGGATTTACCCTATTGGATTCACCCCATTGGATTTATCCCAATGCCTTTACCCCATTGGATTTACCCCATTGGATTTCTCCCCTTTTAAGGTTTCCCACCAGGTCTGGAGGGAAATCTGGAAAAATGTGGAAATTTTGGGATGCCCAGCCCTCAGGAATGCCCCACTCTTCCCGGTGTCTGTGATCCCAAATTAATTTCTGAGGGACTGGGGGCAGCAGCTGGGGATTCCTGCCCCCCCATCCCCACTCATCCCAAAGCTGATGGGATTCATTCATCCCTCATCACCACCAGCAGCTTCCCAGCTGCAGATCCCCCTGGAAAAGGGGGAATTTTTGGGGAAAACCTCGTGTGGGCAGAGCCTGGAAGCACAAATTAAACATGGAAGCAAAACAGGCCTGGAATGCTGCTGCCTGTTTGAAATTCCAATTGAAAAATACAAATTGCAATATAAATTCTATGGTTCTATTCTACAGTTCTATAGAATTTGTGTGTAACAGCCACTGCCTGTAAGGCTGAACTTGCCATGCAAAAAAAAAATGGAAGAGACTAATAAAATAAGAGAATAATAAAACAATAGAATGAAAAAACAGAGTAATAAAAAGGCAGAAAACCCCAACTTAGAGATATCCAGACCTGTCCCAGCAGCACTGCCAAAAGCCAGAGCTCAGTCAGCAGGTGAAGAGCAGGACAGAAAAGAGATGGAATTGACTACAAAAAAAGCAGATCTAAAGAACAACCAACAAACCCCGAATCGAGCTGCACTGGAGAGAAGCACAAACAGAGATGAGCTGGAAGGGATCAGCAAATCCAACTGCTGGTCCTGCTCAGGACAATCCCAACAATCCCCAAATCCCAACAACCCCAAAATCCCAACAATCCCAACAATCCCAAAATCCCAACAACCCCAAAATCCCAACAATCCCAACAACCCCAAAATCCCAACAATCCCAAAATCCCAGCAATCCCAAAATCCCAACAATCCCAAAATCCCAACAACCCCAAAATCCCAACAATCCCACAGTGCTGGGAGCAATCAGCTCCACCTGAGCCTGCCAAAACCTGGGCATCGCCTCTGCCATTAAAAAATCGAACAAGAGGGGTGACTGCACCCCTTCTTGAGGCTTTGGCAGGGAGCTGGAGAGGAACCCACGCTCCAAAAGAACTGTCAGGAAATCCTCCCTTCCCAAGAATCGGAAAGGACAGGCAGGGAACAGGGAGTGTGAAAATGGGAGAGGGAGGAGAAGGTCCCGGGATGCCCTCAGGTATTCCATGAGCAGCTCCCGGGATGCACAAAGGGCTCCTTCTTCCGAGGGGAGAGGGAGCCATGCAGAACATTCACCGTGGCTAATTAATTTCGGCCCCTCAATTACCAGGGGGATCTCGTGACACAGCTTTATTTGTAGCCTCTTTTTTCCTTTTTTTTTTTTTTTTTTTTCCTAATAAACAAAAGGCAGATAAGAAGCGTGACACCTTTAATGGCTTTACAATGGCTTTACAACGGCTTTACAATGGCTTTACAATGGCTTTCCTGCCAGCTCATCCCACGTGGAAAGGCTCGTCCTGCCCTTTGGGAGTCCCACCACTCATCCCTAATCGGATCAGCCCCAAGGACATCACACAAATCACGGAATGCTTTGAGTTGGAAAGGACCTTAAAGCCCATCCCATTCCAGCCCCTTTCCATTTTCCATTGCAATATCCATCCAAATCCTCTAGGCAAGGGAAATGCAAGTGGAAAAATGGAAAAGCGCTAAAAATGGAATTAATTCAGATACCAAAGCAGAAAAAAAATCCCATTTTATTGTAAAAGATTTGCTGCGTTTGGGCAGGAGATGCTCGGAGTTCCTGGACAAAAACCACAGGAATAAACAACACTGTGGGTTGTTTGTTTTGGGTTTTTTTTGTAAACTGGAAAGGGAAAAGCTGTTGTTTCCATGCCCCAACGCAGATTTCCACGTGGAAATAATCACGAAAATAATGATCATGAATAATAATAAATAATTGTGAAAATAATTCCCCAAACCCACCACGGTCAGAGCTGCTGCCAGCGTGCCCGTGGGGAGTTCACACCAGAGCCAAACTCCCCGAAAACGTGCCAACACCTCGATAACTTTGGGATGAATCCCTTGGGGAAGAACCCAACCTGCTCCCTCCTCCTCCTGTCCCTGCAAAGGGCACGGAGCAGCCGCTGGGAATAATGGGGACATTCTTCCACCCATCCCAAGCCTCCCACAGAAACGGCCCCGTTTTCATTTTTAAAGGAACAAAGGGACATTCCCTGAGCATTCCCAGGGCTGGAAATCAACCCTGAAGCCAAGAGTTTGTGTCCACAGCTTTAACATCCACGGGGGAATTCCTGGCTAAAAGACCAGGAGCAGCCATGCTGGATAATATAAAACAAATTCATGCTTTGCCAGCTGCCAGAGCAGAAATTGGGAAAAATTTCAGACTGCAGAAACTTCTGCAATCCAGCAGCTCCATGCAAGGAGAAGACCAACACGGAGCCTCCAAAGAAGCTGAGAAGCAGCCAGCTTTGCACAAATCCCTGGTTTAGCTCCACAAAAGCCAGCAGAGGCTTTTCCTTGTGCCACAGGGAGGGTTTGGGATGCTCCAGGGCTGTGGGAAGCACTGGAGGCTCTGCAGGAGCAGCAGGATCTCTGGGATCTGCTCCCATCCAGGAGGAGCTCCTGGGACACCAACGCCTTCCCAGCTTTCTCTGCCTCATGGACACCCCATGCCAAAGCCATGAGAGTTGAAATTCCTGGTTCCTCCAGCTCTGCATCCTCCTCACCCTCCTCATCCCATACCATCATCCTTGTCCCACCACGCTTCCAGTGGCACCAGCTCCGTGGCACCTCGGCATTCCCAGGATTTCAGCCATCCCAAACCCCCTCCAAGCCCTGCTCCCCTCCCACCTGTGCCAGGTTTTCCTCCTCCAGCAGCACAGATTTGATTTTTTCCAAGATTTTGTGCACTGACAGCCATAAAAATCCTGTCCTGGTCTGTGACAGCTCTCTCATGTGAAGGGTTTATTACACCAGAGCTGCTGATGGAATTCCTGCCCCTGGAAAAGTGGGAATACCCCAACCCCACCACGGAGCAGAGAGAATGCTCAGCTGGGAACCACAAAGTGCCTCGGAATTCCTTCCCTTCCCTAAAGATAAACCTTGGATCCCATGGAATGAGCAGATCCCGCTGCAGGCCCGACCCGGAATTTGGGGAAAGGAGCAGCTCCTGATGTTTTTGGGCTCTCCAAAGGCTGCTTTAAATGAAAAAATGGGAAAGGAGAGGCCTCTCCTGCCACACAGCTCAACATAAAGCACATTTTTGGGCCAACTTCAAAAGTTTCAACCATCCCCGAACCTCGGGCACGGAGTAACTTCAATTTGGCAAAACATCAGCCGTGCTTGGAACCCCAAACCCAGCCAGAGGAATGCTGGGCCTGGGAGGGATGCTCCAGGAGGAGATAAAAGCATTCAATTTCTGCTAAATCTCAAGCAGTAAAATCAAATTCGAGCTCGGAGGGGAGGGAGCAAAAAAAGGGCCGATGTGGAACTGCTGGGTGAAATTTGTGTTTGGTTTACTTGAGGGGGACATTTTGGAGTTTATCAAAACCAGCTGCTGTCACAGCCACACACCCGTGGTCCTGGAACTTGGATGTGATTTATCCCACGGAATCCACAAACGAAACCAGACAAAGCTCCCAATATCTTCCACAATAAATTCTTTCAACAGGTGAAGCAAATCCTGGAGCAAGTTTTCCTAATGGGTTACACGATGACAAAAATCAGGGATCCAACAGCTCCGGGTGGTTTTTCGTTTTTAACGGGTTTGGGGCTCTCCAAAGTCATAAAACCATTAAAAATGTGGACTGTTAATTGATGAGTTAATTACTGCCCACTGACACACCCATGGCACGCTCAGGACAGGGAGGAAGAAAATTCCCAGCAAGGAATTTTTCCCAAGCTGCTTTTTGGAAGAGCAAATTTTGGCTGGAAGTTAAATATTTGGATAAAAAATCCAATATTCCCAGCACAAAGTCATGACCACACCAGGCCCTGTGGAAACTCCTGGTTCCACATCCAAACCCAGCTCCTGGGATTCGATGGTCCTCGTTCCCCAAGCCATGGGACAAACTGCAGGATGGAAGGCCAAGGTCTGGCATCACCTTGGGCTCAAATCCAGCAGCTGGAAAAGTGGGGATCACCTCGAGGAAAGCAAGCAATCCCTTGGAGATTCCCTTGAGGAAAGGATTTGGGAAGTGGCAACGAGATCCGTGGATGAAGGGAGGAGCAGAGGAAGAGGAGGAGGAGATCTGAAGAAGTCAATTCTCTGGTTTTTGGGATCAAAAGCAGCTCTTCTGGAACAGCAGGAGAAACAATAATTTCATCTTGTTCCAAGATGAAAATTCCTGCCTGGGATCTCCTGCAGGCCCTAAAAAAGGAGGGGGACTAACAATCTCCAGGGAAACCCATCAGTGGATGGAAATACAGGGGTTTAGTCTGGAAATGTCACAGCACACCCTACAAAGGGCTCTCCTGCCACAAAACCCACAAGGATTGGCTCCATCATTGCAGGGAATGGGACCAAAAACACAATAAAATCCTGGATGTGCCAAAGAGCTCCTGAGACAACTCAGGGAAAGGCAAACCTAAAGTTCTCCATGAGAATCTGGCTAAATTATTAAATTTGAATTAAAAACCAAAGGAATTTCACCTTGGTTTGATCATTACCTTTAACCAGCAGCACAAAAAAAAAAAAAAATCCTGAATCTGGTAGAGGGATGTGAATTAAGATCAGCAGTGAGAGATTCCATGGAAGTGGAGGAATCCATGCAGCCTCTGGAGCAGGGGCAGCCCCAGGGCAGCAGTGACCCCCTGACCCCTCTGCCCCCTCAGCCAGCAGGACCCAGCCTTCCCAACCCACTGGTTCCCTACAAACACCACTGCAGCCACATTCCTGGCATTTCGCATCCCATTTATCCCTGAATTTCCAGGATTTAAGGACGGTCTTGTGTCCTGTTTTATTGCACTGTTCTTAGTGCTGTTCACACCTCTAAAATGGGAAATGGATTCCGAAAGGATCCCCAAAATCCCCCTGTCTGCAGGATCACTTCCCAGCCTTTATCCATGTGACAGGCAGCCCTTTGTTCTGCCATGGAGGAGTGTGAAACCCCTGCTGTCCTATCCTAAAGGGAACTTTTATCCTATCCTATCCTATCCTAAAGGGAACCTTTATCCTATCCTATCCTATCTCATCCTAAAGGGAACTTTTCCTTCAGTCCAGGGTGTAAACTGAACCAAATTTACAACCAAATTGAACCAAATTTACAACCAAATTGAACCAAATTTACAACCAAATTGAACCTGGCCAGAGGAACAGCCAGGAATTCCACAGGGCTCTCCCAGAAACCCCCAGCCCCAGCAGCTCCCGTGTAGGTGACAGATAAAATCCTGGAGGAGAGGGAACATCAGACATCCAGGAGAGGTTGGGAACGTCCTGACTGGCAATCAAACCCGTTCTGAGGGTGTTGTTGAGGTGATCCTGCTAAAATCCTGGATTCTTGCCCCCCAAAAAAGGGCTCTGGGAGGGAGATGCTGCAGCCTGGCAAGGCACAGGACAGGAAAGCTGGATTCATCCCTGGAGGATGAGACAGGAGAAAATGCTGAGCCAGGAGTGAAGGAAATCCCTGTGATCTTAGAGGGTCTCACTCCTTTTCCTGGGTCACTCTTCAGTTATTCCAGCTTAGAAGGAGAGTGAGACCCAAAAATTCCTACAGGATACAAATACAGACACTAAACCGGGCTAAAAAAATTGGATAAATGGGTTTAAACTTCCAGAGGGCAGGGATGGATGGGATATTGGGAAGGAATTCCTGGCTGGGAGGGTGGGCAGGCCCTGGAATAGGATCCCCAGAGAAGCTGTGGCTGCCCCTGGATCCCTGGCAGTGTCCAAGGCTGGGTGGGATGGGGCTTGGAGTAGCCTGGGATGGTGGAAGGTGTCCTGCAGGAATCTGGAGAGGCACCAGCCCCTGAACTTTAATCTCTGCAAGTTCCAAATCCAGTTCCTGTCTGCTGCATAAACCCAGAGTTTAATGAGGAAAGTCAGGTCTGACCGGCTCAGACCCTGCTTTGATTCCTGTGCCTGAATCACCCTTCCCCTTCTCCTGGCACAGCAAAGAGCTCCCGGAGCTCTGCCTGGCTCCTGCTCCCTCCTGTCAATCCCTGTGCACTCCCAGAGTTCAGGTTCAATGTTCAAAGGGAGGGAAATGTCCCTCGGCTCTGTTTACCAACACAGCTGCTGAGGGAGAGGGGAGGGAAGGACCTCAGGATCCACCCTGCTCCCTGCCCACGGGGAACTCCTGCTGCAGCTGCTGGAAAAACCCTTCCTGATGATTTCCAGCAACTTCAAAGTGTGGCAGCTACACCAAAACCCACGAATGAGTGACACCAAGAGCTCAGAAGTGTTCCCAGCCCGTTCCTGCTGCTGCTGCATTCCCAGATCTGTGCCAGTGTTCCCGATCCTTCAGCTGAGATCAGAGCAGGACGGGGTCTCACATCACCTGCCAAGCACACACAGGCTGCTAAAACTGCAATTAACTCCTGGAATTAACTTGGTTATAACCAACATTCCGCCACTAGAAATCCCAGGAAGTGGAAAAAAACAGGTCTGAAAATGGGAATACTCCTAAGGCTGGGAAGAGAAACCAATGGCTCAAATCTGACTCCACGCAGGGATTTCGTAGCTTCAAAATAACTAAAAATTAAAAATTCCAGATTAAAAAAAAAATAAAATTAAAAACCCAGGAAAGGGTGTCCTGTTTGAAACTGGTGGGAAAAGGCTCCCTCCTGCTTTCATGTGCATTTTATTCCCAAAGTGGCTGTTTTTTTGTGTTGCAGCACAAATGACATCATGCAGGAGATGATTGGATGGTCCCACGCACGCTTTCACTGATCTGGGGAGGTTTTTTTAAGGCTTGAAAGAGCTAATCCACCCCAAGTTCCCCTCCCAGCTCTTTCTGGAGAATGCATTCCAAAAACGATAAGCAAATTATCTGACATTATATCTAATTACAGAAGCTCCTAATTACACATCCCTGTTTGCAGGCAGCGGAGCAAGCGCGGCGCTTCCCAGAACAGCAATTCCTGCAGTGCCCAGTAAATCAGCTTGGGCTTGCCACTGATTTGAAACTTTAACCTATAAATTAAATTAATAAGAGACAAAGGCTTCTTTTGTGCATTCGCCAGCCTGTAGGATTTTAGAAATAATAGGGCTGGAAAGTGATTTATATCCCGAGATTAAAGGTCAGTTTGGCGCACACGACTTCGGAGCAAAAACACCGCGGCAGAGAATTCAAATTAACTCATTCCTGCACATCCCCCCACCTCTGGGTTCTTCTTTTTGCAGAGCTGCAAGGGCTTGCTGTGAGCACTGGAGCACTCAGAAGATGAAAAAAAAAACCCTTTAGAAATATGTGGAATTCTTCCTAATCCGTGGGAAGGAGGGAAATGTGCCTGGGAATTGGCTCAGGGCATCGTCCCCTGCTCACTGACGTGACACAACCTGTGAGCTGCACTTCAAATCAATGCTTGGAGAGTCTAAACCCACAGGGAATCGTATGGAGATGGAAGAAATCACCTGGAAATTGGAGCTATGCACAGAAAGGGAAGGGCTCTGCTGTTTCTAAAGTTCTGCCCATGGTGGGCTCTTCTCCTGGCCAGGCCCTGGTTTATTCTGCAGGAATAAAAATTCCAGATGAGCTTAAAAACCTTTGGTGCATGACAAAAAAAAATTAAAATATTAAAAAATATTATTGTGGAATGGTTTGGGCTGGAAGGGGCCTTAAATTCATCCAGTTTCAACCCCAACACCTTCCATTATCCCAGGCTGCTCCAAGCTCCATCCAGCCTGGCCTTGGACACTTCCAGGGATGGGGCAGAGCCACAAATTCTCTGGGAAGCTGGGGCAGGAATAATACCCAGAGAAATGAGACTGGTCATTACATTTATTCCCAAAAGAAAATCCCAAAAAAGAGACTGGAGGAGGAGGAGGAGGGATGTGCATCCCTATCCACCACTGGGAATGCAGCTCCTCCAGCAGACCTGAGGCAGGGGACCTGGAATGAGGGAAAATTCCCTACAAACACTGAGAAAGGTGGGAATGGAGGGGAAAAACAAATCTCCTTACACTGCACCTGCTAAAGAGGAGACCAGAAAAGAGAATATTTAATGTGCCAGGAAGGATGAGAGGAAAGGACTCCACTCATGGCCAGGGGGATCAGTTCTGACCATTGGGAGAATCCAGAGGTGGATACGGTGGGATGAGGGCTCTGGGCAAAGTCTGGAGGCCCCAAAGCCCCAAACTGGAGGATGAGGACCAGGACACCTTTGTAGGAATCAAAGAGCTGCCAACAACATCCCAGGAGGGCCCCAAAGCAAGAGGGAAAACAGAGCTGGTGAAAGAGGGTGGGGAGATCCCAGATCCCCAGAGAAGCTGTGGCTGCCCCTGGATCCCTGGGAATGTCCAAGGCCAGCTTGGAGCACCCTGGGATGGTGGAAGGGGTTTGGGACAGGATGGGATTGAAGGTCCCTTCCAACCCAACCCATCCCACGTCACTTGTGGAGGCTGGAAAATGCTCTCCTGCCACTTCCCTCTCTCACTTCTGTCTTCCAGAAAGCATCAAAATGTGTCACCTTCCTTCTCTGTGCGCATTTCTTAAAACACCCCATTAACAGGCTCATAAATCCATAATTTAAATAATTACCAGAGCCTTGCCTGTGTTCTCTTCCAAGCTGCCAAACCCCCTGGGCCCTGCAGGTTCCAGGAGCAGTGCATGATTCCCCACAGCCCTGGGAGGCACAGGGATGTGATGGGATCCAACATTCCTGCCCCTGGAGCAGCCCAGGGAGGACAAGAGCCACGAGCAGGGAGAGCTGCTGGAGTGGCTGTTGTGAGGATTCATCTGATTAGGATTGAAAAAGACCAAATTCGTGGAGAGGGGGAGGAAAAGGGAATATTTCAGGGGAGTGAGGAGGGTCCTGGGTGGTCTGCAAACGAGTTGGGAACGGTGGGAGAGCGTGAGGAAGAGATGAAATCCAATAGGTGCGCAGGAAGCTTTCACCAGGCTTAAAACAAATCCGTAAGAAAAACAGCCAAGAATCCAGGAAGAGGAATTGTGTTACTGCTGGAGAGGGGATTGGCATATTCCCAACGCAGGGTGAGTGACAGCCCTGCTGCTGATCCCACACCCCAAACTTCCCTGGAGGGGAAATATCCAGGAAACCTTCCCTGGTTTATCCTGCTTTGGTTTTGGGAATCACAGAAAGCTGAGGGCACCATGGGGGACACCAGTGACAGGTGGCACCCACCTGCTCCAGGGGGAAGCGCAAGAGGGAAAGGGGGGGCCATGAGGACTCGTTCTGATGGACAGAGTTGGTGGCCAATCATCTCCTGAGTCCAGGCCATAGTAACCAATCACACGATGCTCCGTGAGGCAGGAGGCGGGCCCTGTACACGAGCCAATCCAGAGCCTGGAAGCGGGAAAAATTGGCCAATGGACAGTGACCTCGAACGGGGGAACCAATGGGAAGGACGGATGGCAAAATAAAAGGAGGTGCTGAGGAGCACCTCGGTCCCCTGTCCAGCTGAGTGTGGTACAGGGTGCACCTCTGCCTCAGAGAGCAGGAGGAGAAGGGCTGCTCCCCTCTCATAGCTCCCCGGATTTTTCTCTAATTGACTGCTTATTAAACCAGTTAACCCAGTTCCAACAGTGCCTGGCCAGCAGGTTCATTACTGGCATCACAGTCAGTATTTACCGTTCCATCTCCTGAAGCTGCAGCTCCACCAGGATGGTGACGCTCCTGGCAGTTTGCTGCTCCAAGATTTTCCCTGATTTTCCACAGCGCCACTTGTCTGCGGTGCTTCCAAATCCTGGGGAACCAGAAGTGGTTCCCAGCAGTGCTCAGGTGGAAGTGAGAGCCCTGAATCCCTGCCAGCAAACCTGACCTGTGCAGACCCAGCAGGGCACATCCTCCAAGCCAAGCCCAGATCCTACTTTTAAAGCATTTACTCCCTCTTTTTTGAAGTGATGAGCACCTTCAACCCAGCCTTGGGAATAGATAAAATAAATAAACCTTGCCAGCAGACTGCATTCAAAGATCCCCTGAATCCATGGCAGAGAGCAGGGGTTCATCCTAAAAGCTGCCTGAGCTCTTCTTGCAGAGCCCCATACGAAGCCCAGATCCAGCCTAACAAGCTTTTGATGTCCTGCTGACATTTATCTGCCAATATCATTGCTCCAAGCACTTACCCTGTGATGGATCTCATTATTTCCTTGATCCTAGGCCAGCTCAGCCCTTCCTCCAGCCTCATGGAACTCCCCAAAACCCAGCAGAGAGCCCCAAATCCTCAGCTTCCAACCCCCCCTGAAGCAGCCCCTCGAGACATGAGAATAAAGACAAGCGGTCCTGCAATTCTGCCTGTAAAAAAAAAAGGTAATTTCTCCAACCTTGTGAGCAAATGGGAAGGAAAAAAATAAAGCAGCTGAGCACCAGCATGTTCTTCCTTTGGTTATCAGTCACTCTGACTCAGAGAGCAGCTTGCTTTTGCACCAGGGGATGAAAATAAACTGCATTTACAGCCTTCCATGGGCAGAACTCTGCTCTCTCCTTACCCAGAACTCACCACCAGCAGCTCTGGTTCCTACCCAGAGCTGTCCCATGAGGGCAGAGATGGAGCACAGCTCATCTCCCCGCTGCTTTCATGGGAACACAGCTTCCAGTGGGTGAATTTTCCCGTTTCCAGTTCCAAATGCCACGGGCAGTTCTCAGAAGTGGCCCTGAGCTCATCACAGCC
Source organism: Pycnonotus jocosus (assembly GCA_013400435.1). Classification (NCBI taxonomy): domain Eukaryota; kingdom Metazoa; phylum Chordata; class Aves; order Passeriformes; family Pycnonotidae; genus Pycnonotus; species Pycnonotus jocosus. Next base: position 30,541 of record VWYP01007850.1, on the reverse strand, counting down.
ACGTGTCCAACTCACCCTGAGCCTGCCGGACCTCCACAAACCTTTCAAACGACTTCTGGGGAAATCTGGAAAATCTCCCCGTGTCCAGGCTGCATCTGGTGCCAGACTCGTTCACGGCAAAAATCCATCAGCAAAACCCTCCAAGCTCACACCCTGCACCAAGGAAGGAGCAGAGACACAAATTATTCTGCATTTCATTAAATTTAGGAAGGAATCCTTCCCTGGGAGGGTGGTGAGGGCCTGGCACAGGTCCAAGGACTGTAAGCTTTGGATGCTCCATAAATATTTTATACTATAATTATTAATGTTACCAACAGACAGATCCCCGAAATTATTTGCACGGGATCTTCCTTTAATAATTACCGTTTTCTGTTTAATTCGGCACCGATTCCCCTCGTTCTGAATTTGCAACTTTAGGATTTTCAGCACGGAAACCCGAGCACCTGCTTCCCTGCTCGGAACATTTTCCCTTCCAGCCATGCAAACTGTTGGAACAAAGCCCACCCTGAGCCATCCGGGCTCATAAAAGCAGCTCATTTTCTGATTCATCCCAACAGATTGCTAAATATTATTTACTTTTCGTTTCATAATGGCTCGGAAAAAAAAGCTGGATGAAAAGCTTAACGAGGTCTAATCCAGCGGAGAGGAGGGAGAAAAGGAATGAAGAGGCAGTTAAGGAGCAGTTTGAGCTTCCTTATCGCCCTTATCAGCACAGCTATCAGTCAGCAAGGCCTAATTAGGCACAAAAGCCATTGTGCTCCCTTCCAGAGGTTCTCCAGGAACCGGCGAGCTGGGCTGGAGCACTGAGTGACAGCCCTTGCTTGGGAAAAGCAGCTCCACGGTAATTAGGGACAATTTGTCCCCGTCAGGAGTGGCCTCGCTGGCTGTGCAGGGTCTCGGGGACAGAGCGAAGCTTTTCTCAGCAGCAGTGACACTTTTGGAGCTAAATGGGGGCTCGGATCAAGCAGAGTTCAGTGAAATCCTCCAAACTTTGCTGCTTTGTGGTGCCCAAACCACCCCGAGCTCCTCCAGGAACTCCGGGGCAGGGAAGCAAATCCCTGGATCTCCCAACGCTGACCGAAATCTGTTGCTCCAGGAGCCGGGTCTGGTTTTGCTTCCCCTTTATCCCTTTGTCTCACAGAATTGTTCAGGTTTGGAAAGACCTTGAAGGGCATCGAGTCCAACCATTCCCATGGTCTCCACTAAACCATGTCCAAAAGTGCCACATCCACACCTTTGGGGTTTTTTTAACACTTCCAGAGATGGGGACTCCACCCCTGGGCAGCCCCTCCGATGCCTGAACAAGCTTTTAGGGAAGGATTTTTCCCAAATATCCAATCTAAAGCTCCTCTGGAGCTTTGAGGTCATTTCCTCTCCTCCTGTCCCTGTTCCCTGGGAGCAGAGCCCGACCCCCCTGGCTGTCCCCTCCTGTCAGGGACTTGTGCAGAGCCAGAAATTCCTCCTGCTCCCCATTTTCTCCAGGCTGAGCCCCTTTCCCGCCTCCCTCAGCCTCTCCTGGTGCTCCATTCCCTTCCCTGGACACGTTCCAGCCCCTCCCTGTCCCTCCTTTCCTCAGACAGGTCACTGAGGGTCCTCAGGAGGGACCCACGGCTGTGTCCAGCAGCTCTGGTGTGGATTCAGTGCCCAGCAGGGCTCCTGCCCCAGCAGCTGCTCCCACAGCTGTTCCCACCAGTTGGTGGCTGAATTTTCCAAGATATCTGTCTGGAATTAAAAAAAAAAAAAAAGCAGCAGCAGGGCTTTGGCAGCCATCAGGAAAAATGCATCAGTGGATTGCATCCCACCCCCAGCAATCCCTGGTGGGACACAAGAGATGGGACTGGGGAGCACCTGCCCATTCCAAACCCCTTGAACTGCTCTGCCAGAAGCTCCACCAGCACCCAAAGGCTCCTCCTGGAGTGGTTGGGGTTTGGAATGTCCCTGTGCTGCCTGTGCCAGGAGCTCTGGGCACAGGGGGCTCTGCAGGGTGGGAGCTGCTGGGATCCTCCAGCCTGGCTCTTGCCTGAGGGATTTGCTCTGTTTGGAGCACTTTGGGATGTTGTGCCTGTGCCCAGCCAGGCTGCACTCCCAGATAAAACCTGGAAAAAGGGAAGGGTGAGGCCCTGAGAAGAAGGAGGTGCTGCCCCATCCAATCCTGGTGCCTCCTAAGAGGGGTTGGAAAGCTGCTCCAGCCCACCTGGGCGATGTCCTGTGAGCTCCAGAGTGGCTCAGAACCTTCCAAGGCTGTGGGATGGAGCTGTTGGGCTCTGGGAATGATCCCTCGGGAGCAGGCAGGGACAGGGGGACACTCTCAGCCACGTCCCCCCTGGCACAGGCTGGGATCTGAGGCTGCCCTGGCAGCTGGGATGGCCCAGGCACTGTGGGATCCCTGCCAGAGGCTCCAGTGGAAGCAGAATTCCAGCTCCAGCCTGCAAGCCTTGCTCATGGATTTGTCAAGCCTGGTGTGCAGAGCAGATAAATCTGAATAATCCTGATGCCAAACAGACCTGAGACCCAGAGCAGCTTCTCTCTGCAGCAGCTGCTCCAGGAACAGGTTCCACGGAGGGAAAACTCTTTTTTCCTGGGATTTCCTGCAGGGCAAAGAGCCCTCTAACCACAGTGAAACAACAGCAACCCCAAAAAGGGACAAATAACCCTATGGATGGCAGATTGCAGGACTCCTCCTGCCAGGTGCCACCCAGGTGTGTCCATCTGGATGTGCTGGAGTGGACACATGGAGCTCCAGGATCCCAACCCACACGCTCCAGGTGCAAACCACAGCTCACCTTGGGGGCCCTGGCCTGGAAAGCACAGAAATCCACAGAGAAGGAGCTGAAATTCCCTCTTTGTGGTGTCTTGCCAAGCTGGGATTAGAGTTTGGGGCTCCTGGCACCCACAGGCACCATTAATCCACCAACCCCCAGCCCAGGCAGTTTCCACCAGATGCCAAAGCTGTTCCTGGTGCTGCAGCAGAGTCTTCTCCACCTCCAGCAGAGCCTGAATCCTCTCCCACATTTCCTGGAGCCTGTCTCCTCCTGAAGGACCCAGGAGGGTCAGGCTGGTAGGAAAATCCCCCTGCCATGCCAACCATGCCATTCCCCTCTCCAAACCCCACACAGAGAGCCCACAGTGAGGAGCAGAGCCCCAGCAAGGCTGGGAGGAAGGCCCTGCACAGCAGAGAGGAAAGAGGAAGGGAAAATGACCCATTTAACCATAACAGCACCGGACTGTTCCATCCACTGCTCCTGACAAAAGTGGAAATGTTCTTTTCCACGGGCAGAGCTGCAGGTCCTACTCCAAATAAATAGCCCAGGCAGGGCTGGAGGCCATGTGTTTCCATTAATTCTCTTGGCACAGGAGCCCATGTAGATCTTGGATGCAGCTCGTGCTGGAGCTGGGGTGGCCAACATACATCCCAGCACAACCCATCTGGCCCAAATCCATCCCTGACCTGCTCCGAGCCCCACTTTTATCATCCTAATTACGAGCAGATTCCCAGCTCCCCTCCCTCCCTCCCTCCCAGAGCTCCTTCAGCTGCCCCCTTTTCTCCCTCCCTCTGGCTGAAACCAGCAGGTGAATGCCAGCCTTGAGGTATTTTTGTTCCATTATTGCTGATGGACAAAGCTTGGCCTCTCTCATTTTCCTTTTCTCGCAGCCTCTTTTGTGGAGATTAAAATAATTGATATTGATAACGAGATCTGCCCCCTGCCCCTGGTCCCAATTACTTGCACAGGCTGGGGATCCTGCCTCGTGGATCTGACAGGAATGGTCTCAATTATCCCTCTGGGCTCCGGGACTGATGCTGGGGTTGATTTGGGAGAGCTGGGATTATTGGGGCTGATTGTTGTGGGCTGGGGTCAGCGCTGGAGCCGGCCGGGGGCTGCCTCGGAGCTGGATTTTCCCCGAGTGCTGCCAGGTGCCTGGAAAAGTGGAGAATTTCCTGCAGCCACCCCCATGGTCAGGGTTAGGAAGGACAGCACTGAAGGGGTTTTTCATCCCCAGTTTTACTCAGGATGAAGTTTGGATCCTTGAGGTTTTGGAGAGCCCAAGGGAGCAGCAGCTTCTGGACAGGCCCAGCCTCAAACTGAGAGGAGAAAGCCCAATGAAAGCAACTGAGAGTGACACAGAAAAGGAGATTTAAAGCTGACAAGGCAAACAGAGCTTTTTGAACCTAAAAATTCTTATTTCATGAAGTCATGGAATTGCTGAAGCTGGGAAAGCCCTTCAAGATCATCAACAGCAGCAACGCCAACCACGTTCATCACCGTGTCCTCAGGTGCCACATGCACGTGGGTTTTGATCACCTCCAGGGATGGAGACTGCCCTGGGCAGCCCTTCCAGTGCCTGACCACCCTTACAGGGAAGGAATTTTCCCAAATATCCACTCTAAACCTCCCTGGCCCAGGCTGAGGCCGTTCCCTCTCCTCCTGTCCCTGTTCCCTGGGAGCAGAGCCCGACCTGTCAGGGAGCTGTGCAGAGCCAGAAATTCTTCCTGCTCCCCATTTTCACCAGGCTGAGCCCCTTTCCCAGCTTCTCCTCATCACACTTGTGTTCCCAAATATCCCAAGGCCATGGATGGCAGAGCAGAGACGTTTCAACACCCTGGGCCACTTGTGGTGGCTGTGAGGTCAATGCAGGGAAGGGAATATTCCTTCAGGACCAGTCCAGAGCTCCTCACCCTGGGAACATCGCTGGATGCAGCATTTTCCCTTTTTTCCCACCATTCCTATAAAACTCAGATGCCAAAATAGAGGTGAGGAGAGAAGGGAACCGAGTTTGCCTCTGTAACCAGAGAGGAGACAGACCCAGAGCCAGCAAACCACCCCCAATTTATAATCAGAACGCAACATAATCGCTGCAACACATGTCAAAAAGATAAACCCACGGAGTTCTGCCCTGCCAAGGATCTGCTCTGCTTTTGGAGAGCACAGGGATGATGCTCTGTTCCTTTTTGGGAGTGTAAGAAGGAACAACACCATGAAAACCTCCTTTCTGCCCCTGCCCTGCAGCAGATTTACAGTGAAGTTCTCAGTGAGGCTCAGGTTTGCTCCTGGACCCACGATGGGGAGGTGAGAGAAGGAGAGAAATTGGTCTTTTAGGAGTGTGGTTGGGAAAAAACAGCATCACCCAGCTGGCACATGGACATGGCCCGGCTGCCAGAGGCTGGGATAAAGAGGGAAAACATGGAGAGCTGCCTGGCAGCAGAGGAAAGGTTGGGGGAAATTGTTTTACAAAAGAAAAGCAGACGAGAGAAAGAAATGAGGTTTTGTGTGCACGTCACTCACCTCGTAGTGATAATCCATGCAAGTTAACTCCCTCCAGCAGCGATCTCCTCGGATTTTAATCAGCCCCTAGGGGAAAAAAGGGGCAAAAAAATGGTCACAAATATTTTATTTCACTTTGGTTTGTGTCTCAAGGTGCTCAAATTCTGTGGTTGAACTGCAGAGGCTGAACGAGACCCACGGCACATCCAGAGCCCAGGTCCAGCTGCTGTTCCCAAGGGAACACAATGGATCTGACTCATCTCATTGCCTGGTTACTAAAAATCTGTCAGAAATCCTTGTGGAATGTGCCAAATTCCCCTTCCAGGAAGAAGCCTCAGCCCCACCTGAGCCTTTGCTCAGGTCTGGGCACCCTGGCATCGCTTCCAGCATCCCTGGGAAGCAGCAGTGGGAAAAACCAGGCTCTGCCTCTGGGATAACAGACAAAACCCATCAAGATTCACAATTTCAACACCCAAACCCAACTGGTTCTCTCTGCTGCCTGTGGAAAAGAGAGCAGTGCCACGGGGCTGGGGATGGGGACATGGAGCTGGGATGGGGACACGGGGCTGGGATGGGGACACGGGGCTGGACACAGAGATGCAATTAAAATAATTAGAGCAACAAAAGAGGGGCAGGGGAAGGAAGCTGCCAGCCCCAAACACAGCTGGCTGCACCGCTGACAGCTCTGCCCCACCTCGCTCGCGTTAGGGGCTGCAGCAGCAGGTGTCCCCTGCCCTGGGACTGCACAGCGACGAGAGGGGACATTTCCGAATCACTGCGTCCATCCCAGCGCTGGCAGCAGTGCTGGGATTGAATTTCTTTGCCTCGGAGATGAAGAGCAGAAAGGAATCAGTCGGCCAGAGCAGGAAAGACACCTGGGCAGGGATGGGCTGGAGCAGGAAGCCGAGCAATCAAGGGCGGCTTTGATGTCCGGGAGAGGTCTCTGATTAAGATCACAATATCCCAAATTGAGGAAAGCTTCACTAGTCAAAAGGTTGAAGCAGCTCTGTCATCTGCATACAATTAGGGGGTATTTGCCTGCCTCTGCCATTGCCCGAATTGTCGTGGTCCACGGGGCTCCAGGAGAAAAACCTGGGGAGTTTTGGGGAGTTTTGGGAAGGTCCCGTGGCTGCTCCAGTTGGAGCACCCTGAGGCTTCCTGGCATTTGCAGCAGGGAAGGATCAGCGACCTTCCAGGGCTAAAATCTGAGCTCAGACGAGGAGATCCCAGCATTTATGAATTCCATCTAAATCCCCAGAACTGGAACAGGTTGGAAGAGACCACAGTGGCTCCTCTGCTCCAACCTCCCTGCTCACACAAAGTGAAACAAATCTTCACTTGCAGCATTAAATGAAGTTTAACACGTTGGGAGCTCAAAAGAAACTCAAAATTCCAATTAAAGACCCTCCATAACTCTCCAGACCTCGGCAATATGCAGGAATATCCAGTTCCTAGGGCTGTCTGTCTGTCTGTCTGACAGCTGAGAGCACAGGGCAGAGCAGAGTTTATCAACTGCCAGAAAAGGCACCCAAAGCGATCTCACCCAGCACTTCTGGGATGGCAAAACACTTTTATGCCCAGGAGAGCAGGGACAAGACACCCTCACTGTCACCAGCTGCTCCATCCTCCCCTCCCCTGCCTGTCCTGCCCTCCGAGCTTTTCTAAAATTACAGGATCTGGTGATAGCATCTCCCAGGATGTGCCACAGCTCCAGCCCTGGCAGGGCCAGGATGCACTGAGGGAAGCTCTGTGCAGGAATGCTGGAATATTAAAACAGGACACTTATCTTGATGACCTTCCCTCCTCCCTTCCCCGGGCTGTTATCAAGCTCTGTTATTCAGCAGGGATAATTAAAACTCCAATTAAAACAAGGATGGCGGAGGGGAAAGCAGCGCTCTGAAAATCCCAATTTTCCCTGCAATGACTCATCCAGGCAGTTCATCCCTTTTTGTTTACTAGAAAGCTTTCAGACAGGAAAGTCTTCATATCAAAGATTTTTTTCTTTTTTTAAATGTTTTGCAGCATAAAAAACTCCCACTCTCATCATGAAGGGGTTTCAAGTCAGCTTTACCCTGAGCTGGCTTCGAGGCCGCTTCACTCCCACACTGGCACCTGAATTTTCCACTTTTCCCAAGGATTTGGGACCAAGCAATGAGAGCAAAACATGCACAGAACATCTCCGTGTTCTGAGGCTTCAGGAGAGGCAGGAAAGGAGAAATCCCCAAAATCCTGGAGCTGCTGAGCCTGGAGAAGATCTCCGAGCACCCCAGAGCAGCTCTGCACATCCAGGGCACTCCCGGAAATCGGGGAAAGTTTCCAACAATCCAAATTAAAGCCCAGCTCGAGGCAAGCAACCAGGTGGCCGAGTGAACCAGCAGAGGCCCTTTCACCTCGGTGGCCTGGCTCTGAATCCAGGATTATTAAATTCCCACTGCAGGGACAGCGGGGTCGGGCACTCGGGATAATGAGCGCTCCTGGCCTGGGAAAAAGGGGGAATTTGAGGTCCTTGTCACAGGAATTTACAGCAGGAGGAGCAGAAAACGCTGCCCCTGGATTGAATTAAGCTGCAGGATGAAATACGGGCTCAATTCCTCCTCCCCTGCCAGGTTTGCTCCCTCCAGGGCACGGCCCAGGAGTTGGGGGCAGGATGGAGGTGCAGCACCTGCTGGGGTTTGGAGAATTCCAAACTCCAGGCTCCCCAAATTCAGGGGAATTCAATCCAGCAGGGCAAGGAAAATGACATTTGGGGGTTTTTTTATTATTTTTTTTTAGATTTTTTTTCATGGTGGATAACAAAATGCCCCCACGCTGTCTCCATCCAGCAGCCCTGCCCTGGAATTATGGAATAAAACATTCCCAAAGCAGAGGAAACATTCCCTTATTTACAGGATACTGGAAAACACAATCCAGGGGGATCCCTCAGAGATCCAGGGGGGATCCAGCCCCCAGCTGAAGGGAGGGAAGAGCTCAGCTCCAGCTCCTTTCATCTTCCCGTGGTGGCTGTGCCCAACTGAGCCCCTTCCAGGCTGTACTTGGGTGATTCAAAG
>VWYP01007850.1:7658-22221 GCA_013400435.1 Pycnonotus jocosus | reverse complement strand
CCCTCCAGGGTTTATTTGGGGGATAAAAAAAAAAAAAAAAAAAAAAAAAAAAAAAAGCCAGAAGAATTAAAATGTCATTCAAGCCCTGAGCCCATATGAGTCACTGTTCCAAAAAATATCTGAAAAATTCCTTCAGGAGTGGGGGATAATTATATTCCTCCCTATCTATTGATTTTTCTCTACAATGCAGATGTCAGATTTTCCACGGGGTTTTTTTTTTTTCCCCTTTTTCTCCTCTTTTTTTTTTTTCCTTTTTTTTCCCTGGAGTGAGTGTCAAGGAGGAACAAAGCACTTCTTTGAGACTTTTTCAGCCCAAAATTAATTCTGTAAAAAAAAAAAAAAATGGTACAGACAGGCCAATAGCACGGGAAGCTGAGCAAAAGCCTGGTGACTCAAGCTATGTCTGCAAAATTCCCTATTGATCCCAGCTCCAGAGGGAAGGGTGGGGAATGGGGCACCCACGTTACAAATTTAGAGTCAATTTAAAGCCCTCTCTGTGTCTTTGGTGTACAAAAGATGGGCAAAACCCCACCCAAAATTCCCAGCTAAAAATCGAGATTTTCATTTTTCCTCCTGCTATAAATAAGGAACGCTCCCAGAGAAAATCCCGGCTCCCTGCACTTCCCACCTCTGCTACCCACAGGAAAAGTGGTGTCACCATCTCTGTGAAAGCCAAAACCCTCAGCAGGGGATTCTGAGACAAATTTAGAGCCCAGCTCGTGGCAGAGGAAGGAGCTTCCCGAGGTGACATCTAAAAATAAAATCATTTAAGGATTACAGGGCAGGGCTGGAAGAGGCTCCTGGAGAACCGAAATCCGAGGAATCCAAGGAGGCCAACTTCAGCTGGGGGTCCAAAACTCCCTCCAGGAGCTCCAGGACTCCAGAGCTTCCTGATGGATCAAGGTCCATGGTGCAGGGAGGATGAGCTGGATCCTGGGTTTTCTGTTCTTTAGGGAATGTCCCACAGGGAACAGGTGACACACAGGTGACACAGCTGTGACAGCAACAAAGCAAAGCTGTGAACCAGAGCTGCACCTGACCTTCCCCCAAACCTCACTGCATCCAGATTCCTGCTGCTCCTTCCATGGAAAGAGAGGAATAACAGGAGATGCTCCATCCTTGGAAGGCTTTGAGGCCAGGCTGGATGGGGCTCGGAGCAATCTGGGGTGGTGGGAGGTGTCCCTGGGGTGGCACTGGGTGGGTTTTGAGGTCTGTCCCAACCCCCAAAGCATTCCATGGGTCACAATTCCTCAGGCAGGGAAGGACAGCTCTGTGCTCCTCTGCTGTGCTCTGCACCTCGCCCAGCCCTGTCCAGCTCCAAGCCTGGCACTTCCACATCACCCTGAGCACCCTGGAGGTGTCCAAGGCCAGGCTGGATGGAGCTTGGAGCAACCTGGGGAGAGGAATGGCAGATTTGTCTCTAAAAACAAGAGACCTACCTCTGCTAGTAGGTGAAACTGGCACTGAGAGAGAAAAGAAACAATGGGAGGGATTCCACCGATGGATGAATGGAAAAGAAGATTTTTGCCTTTACAAACAAACTGTGGGTTGGCTGAGAAATGAAATTGGATATGGAAAGATGAAGGAAACAATGGGGAAAAGCCATCAATTCCATAAAAATTAAAAGGGAGGTNAGGGGGTTATACATGAAAGGGGAAATTTAGGTATTAAGGAAGTCTGTAACTCACAAGCATCTCAGCCAGTGGGAAGAGAGGGAAATTGGGATAAAAATGAGGCTGCATCCCCCAAAAATTGGAGAGACCCCAGGGTAAACACCCCATGGCCTCTCTCTCTGCCCGGTCCCTCCTGTCCTGGGGGGCTCCCAGGTGACCCCAGGACGGGTCTCAGGTGAAGCTGCACATCCAGCACGGAGCCAAAGCAGAGCCACCACAACCACAGAGCCCCAACCAGAATTCCCTGCTGTTGACTTTGCTTCCTTCAATTCATTCCCCTCCCTCTGCTCCCCCCCCAAAAAAAGCCCCTTTGAGAAGTCACCAGCAGCATCTGAGGGGGGCTTTGAGGGCAGAGCAGTGGGTGAAAGGGATCCTGCCAAACCCTTGGCACCGGCGGCTCCTGCCTTTTCCAGCCACCGAGGAACAACAAGCGCCGCTGCCAAGGGCTATTCCCAGACAAACGGAGCGGGATCAGAGGCACAAAGGAGGTTGCTAAGGAGTCAAGTGTGGGATCCCTGCAGAGAGGAGGAGGCTGCAGCTGGGACGGCAAAGGTCAGAACATTGCAGACATCATTTTCCAAAAATTCCCATGAAGGGCCCGGCGCGGGAGCCGGGAGCCGGCCCCGCCGTGCTCGCCGAGGAATAATGAGAGAAAAGCAGCGAAGAAAGCTCCCTTTCTTCCCCTCCTACCCACGCTAATGTAATAAAACAAATTAGAATAATTATTCTCCATTTCAGGGCCATAATGCCCAGGATCAGGGCACGCCTGTCACCGAGCTGACATCTACATCCGCCGCCTTCTGCCGCTGCCGCTCCCCCCTCCCCTGCTTTTTCGCATTTCGGAATTCTCAACTTTTATTCGATTCCGTTTTACTGCAGGCATCCGGATTTCTGTTTGCTTCAAAGTCTTCCTTATTTTTGCCAGAAAGTTCATCTCCCTTCTTAGCTAATCACAGCCCCACCCTTTTCCAGTAACCTTTCCAATGCCACCCACGTCCTGACACTTTTAACAGGCTCCAAGCGAAAAACAAAACAAGGAACACCAAGAGTTTTCACACCAACCGCGAGGTTCTGAAAGGATTTGCTGCAGTGGCTTAAAAGAAGTGGTTTTGAACAGCAAAGAAAAATTGAAAACCGTTTAAAAACGTATTAAATATCAAGTGATGTATAAATAATCTGGAAGGAATTGATCTTTTTTTTTTTCTGTGAAAACGCATCTCGGAGAAAGGTGGACAAATCCACAGGAAAAAAATTGTGATAATTTAAGGGGGAAAACCCCTGATTATTATAATTCTTTCTGTGCTATTTTTTTCCCCCAAAACTGTGTCTTTAAATGATCTTTTATCCTCCTGCAGAAGGGGAAAAGATCTCTTGTGTAGATTTGAAACAGCGAAGGACTGAAATTATTTTCTAAGTCTCTGCCTGCCCAAAACTGCTCCCAACTCCTCTGTTCTGCAGCCACTTCTGAGGATGTTCCTGAACAGCTCAGAGGGGCTGAGCCTGGATTTGGGAAGAAGGGGGGTCACTGTGACAGAAAGGGAAATCTGGGAAATAGGAAAAAAAAATAAAAAAAAAGGAGAAAATTTGTTTACAGGATGCAAAGCAAGGGGAGGCACGGCCAAGTCACAAATCCCGAGTGCAAAAGATGCTTTTTGCAAATTCTAAATTCCCTAAATTTCCCTAAATTCCCCAAATTTCCCTAAATTCCTCCTCAGAACCTTGTGTATGATGTGAGGAGGAGCAGAGGGAGCAGCTCCTGGGAATGGTTCTCCAAACTGGGAAGGTAAAAGGGAGAAGCAAACCCCTCCTGAGGGAGCCCATCCCAGATCCTGCAGGTTTTGAGGGCATCCCACAGAGAGAGCATCGAGGGCACCGCACACAGGGCAGATTATTAAAGAAAAAGACATTTCTGTTATAAAGAATAAAATCATTACAGAACACAGCTATTAAAGGATCTCGTTCCTGGGACAAACCCAAAGTTTGGGATTGGGCTCCTGACCCCAGGACCCATCTGGACACAGACCCCGGAATCCTCCCAGCCCCAACACCTGCAGCAGCCAAGGCAGAGATTGGCAGTTTTAAACCTGAATTTCCTTGCTTTGGGCACTTTTAAATTAAAGTGGTAATGTGCTTTAAATCCCCTTCCCCTGGTTTTTCACTCGGCTCTTCAAGCCTTTCCTGCAGAAACTAATCAAGATGTCTCAGAGTCACACACTCACTGCTCCAGCCACCTTCCCTGGTAACTCATTCCATATGTTTGGGATCCTTTGCAAGGCACAGCTCCACCTTCATTCCCTGTTTATTCCCAATTTTCCAACGTGCTGCTGCACCCCCGGTGCTCAAGGCTCCCCCATCTCCTCTGTGCATCCCCAGCAGGGATAATTATTCCCTGTTTCCCAGAGAAGTGCTCCATCCCTGGAAGTGTCCAAGGCCAGGCTGGATCACCTGTGAAACTGTGGAAGGTTGGAAGTGGATGAGTTTTAAGATCCTTCCCAAANGCTGCTGCACCCCCGGTGCTCAAAGCTCCCCCATCTCCAGCAGGGATAATTATTCCCTGTTTCCCAGAGAAGTGCTCCATCCCTGGAAGTGTCCAAGGCCAGGCTGGATCACCTGTGACACTGTGGAAGGTTGGAAGTGGATGAGTTTTAGATCCTTCCCAAGCCAAACCATTCCAGGAGAATATTCCTGGTACAGACCATCACCAAGTGGGCACACGTGAGCCAGGAGTGGATAATGGGCACACCCCAGCAGTGCTGAGACATCCAGGAAATGCTGGATCACCAACCAAGCACCCCAGGATTCCCAAGGATCAGCCAGGGAATGCTGCTCCTGCAACCCAGGAAAAGCCCAGGGCAGGGACAGCGGGAGAAGCCCCCCAGCACTGCCCCCTCACCCACTGCAGGGCTGGAGGATGAACCTGCTGCTCCAGGGCTCTTCCAAACCCCCCTGAGATCCCATTCCAGTGCTCCTGCNCTGCTGCAGTTGCAGGCAGGTGTTGATGAGAGCCAAATTCTCACATTTCTGAGCTGGTGCTCTCACAGCTCCCCTCAGCCCCTGATAAAGCAACTCTGTTTTATGGTTTTACTTTAACAATCCTGGACAACTTTCATGGCACAAGGAGCTGCTCCAGGCTTTCTCTGGGATGCTGTTGGCAATTCAGCAGCTCCAGTCCAGCCCTGGGCAGGAATTTGGGGCTCCCCCAGCACGTGGGTCTCACCTGCAGCAGGGAATTCATGGGCTCCATGAAGTTATCATCCACTGTCAGGCCTTGCAGAAAAAATTGCAATGGAGAGCTCCTGAGCTCTCCCAAAACACCAAAAATGAAGCAGAAACTGTTCCACCTGGGAGGGAAAGCCTCACCTTGGAAGCACAGGATGGGGATTCCATCAGAAGCTCCCCCAAAAGCTCCAGGCAGAGCTGGCACCAGGCTGGGCTTTGGGAACCCACAAGGTTCAGGGAGATGGGAAGCACAGCCCCAACCAATCCCTTTTTTTGGGAATCAGAGGTTATTAAACGCTGCATTTTGGGGAAAGGGCTGCCAGGAGCCCCCTCAGGACCCCCAGCCTGCAGTGAGGGGCTGGGAGAAGGGGCTGACACCACCCCAAACCCATCCAGCACCGAGGGAATGGAGCAGCTGGAAAAACCAACTCTGCCTGCTGGATTGAATATTTGTGTTCACTGGAGAGAGGGGGACAAGGCTTGGAGAGCACAGCAGAGTCCCCAGGCAGCTGCAGGTGACAAAAAGCCCTCAGTGCCACCAACCCTGCTGGCAGTGGGGCTGCTCCTCTTGGGAAATCCCTGTCCCACAGAATTTATCTGGATTGAAGAGACCTCCAGGAGCATCCAGTGCAAGCAGCACCCCTAAAACACATCCCTGGTGTCTCAAACACTTCCATGGGGACTTCACCACCTCCCTGAGCAACTCATCCCAATGCTGACCATTCCTTCAGGGGAAAAAAAAAGAAATAAATTGTAATATTTAATCTGACCCTCCTGGTGCAGGCTGAGGCTGTTCCCTCTCACTCTGCCAGCTGAGAAGTGACAAATCTCAGCACACACCTGGTGCCTCGGATGGCATCACAAACCCCTGCAAGCCTGGAGAAACCCGAGTGACAGAGAGGCACAAACAAACCGAGGAAGGCATCAAACCACCGAGCTCTTGTGGGGGAAAGCAGCGCCGCAAATTCGTGTTTGCATCACTCGCTGCTAACGAGCTGCTGCCTCACACAAAGAGCCCCTATTCTGTTGCCTCAGCGCCTTCCTGGGGAGCATCCCTCTTTACATCCCGCTCTAATGGATGATTAGGAACATCAAACATATAGATTGAATCGCGTAATTATGCCTTTTAAAAAGGCAGCAATATTTGAGCTCAGCCCAGCACTCGCTGCCAATCAAACCCCGGCAGCAGCGGAGCCTGCCTGAGCTCCTCCGGAGCCTCCCACCACAGCCGGGATTATCCCACTTCCCCCGGGCTGTGTCACCCCTCAACGAGCCCAGCCGGCTCCTGTGCACAAGCAAACAAGGTCTGGACATGATTTTTTGGAGTGGGGGTTGAAGCTGGAAACAGCCAAACTCGCTAATCATGAAATGGTTTGTGTTGGAAGAGACCTGGAAGATCCATCTCATTCCAGCCTTTCCTCCAGCATCCTCCTCCAAAGCAGACCAGGCTGGCTCAGTGCAAAGTGCCAGGCTGTCAGAGCTGCACGTGGAAAAAGATCCCAAACAGGAGGGACTGAGGAGGGAAAAGGGGCTGGCATGGAAAACCCACCATGGAAAACAGGAAAGAAGAACCTGGAGAGGAGACAGCACCCCATGCACCCAAAGAACATTCCCAAAATGCTCCCCTGACACCCAGCACAGGGTGAGGAAAGCCCAGCTGCCCCCAGGGAATGCTGCTTGCTCAGAGCATTTCCCAAGGAAAAGCCTCACCCCAACCAGCCCGAGGAATCCCGGGAGAACCGGGCGGGAAAGCTGCAGGAAACACAACCACTGCCAACCCCAGTGCTGGGAAAAACTCCCCCAGACACCCTGCAGGACGTGCTCAGCTCCTGGCCAGGCCAGCAGGAAAGCAAAGCTGCCCTGGGAGCAGGTGCACCTGGATTCCAGGAGGATCCTTCCCCTTCCCTCTGCCTGCCAGGAGAAATCCTACACGACTTAGGGCCCCAAAGCGTTAAAGATCCCATCAATCACTCGCTTCTGGGGGTCCCCATTTAATGAGCTCCCCGTGTTTTCCTCTCCCGTGCCTGTTAGTGATTTATCAGGCACACAGGGACACAGGGACACGGCTCTTCCCAAAAAACATCAGGAGTTATTGCTCTCCTGGTGATGCAGAGATAACGGGAACAGAGATGTTCGGGAAGCGCAGTTTGCCTTCGTATCCAGCCTGGCCCATAATTCAGAATATATGAGACACATCAGCAGGGAAAAAGGCTCAGGCAGATCCCAGTTTAGAAGGAAGGCAGGATGTAAATTGGTGATCAGGTCAGTTTTGAAGGAAATCAGGGACTGGTGTCAATTCACTCAACAATCCCAGCTGAGAACCATGGAATCCTGGGATCACTGAGGCTGGAAAGGAGCTCCAAGATCATCAATCCCCACACTGGCAACCAGAGCAGAGCCCTGAGTGCCACATCCAGGCATTCCCTGAATCCAAAATCAAGATCCTGGGGTTCAGCCTGCATCCCTCAGGGCTCTCAGCCTCTGCTGATGTTTGGTTAAGATCCCAAGATTGGTGAAAAATGCCCCAAATAAAACCTTCACCCTGAGATCCCTGAAAAAACTCCAAGCCAAAATTCCAAACAAAACCCAACTGCTCCTCCTACAGTGCTGATCCTCAGCTTTAAAGTTTTGGGATGTTCTGGAATGTCCAAGCAGATGGAGCTGAGGGGAGAACGCCCCTGCCACGCTTTAATTTTAACAGGGATGTGTCAGCTCCTGATGGATTCCCTGACGAGCTGCTTGGGAATTCCCTCTGGCCCCGGACAGTTCTGCAGCAATTGTTCTGCTTGGAACCACAGGAGCAGAGAGTGACAGCTCAGAAAGGCAAAAACAAAGGAGAAGAAACCCAGGGAAAGCTGGGAATTACCCACCAGATTCCAACAGCCTTGTGACAAAACCACAGTGCCCAACTTCCCTTTAATTCCTTTGGAAAAGCCACTCAAGTGCAGCACCAGCACATCCACAAAGATCATTCCCTCCTGCTTTTCCTCCTCTAAACAAAACCAGGAGCCAGCTGAAGGATCCTGAGGAGCAGAGCAGGAAGATCTTCCTTGGAACTGGGGAAACTCCTAAACCAACGGTGCTGGACTGGGACAATTCCCAGCGGGGACGGGACAATTCCCAATGGGATGGGACGGGACAATTCCCAATGGGATGGGACGGGACAATTCCCAATGGGGATGGGACAATTCCCAATGGGACGGGACAATTCCCAATGGGATGGGACGGGACAATTCCCAACGAGGATGGGACGGGACAATTCCCAATGGAGGACGGGACAATTCCCAGCTGGAACGGGACAATTCCCAATGGAGATGGGACAATTCTTGCTGCTGTCACCTCTGAGAAGCCAAAAATGAATTCCCACTCACCGCTCCAAGCATGATCCTGAAAATCAGCCAGCGGAAGCTCCAGATGACAATCCTGGAAGGAGGAGAGCCCTGGGGCAGGCGGGACAGGCTCCAGAGAGGGCACAGGAATATTCCCAGGAATCCTGTCTCCAGGAGCTGGGATTCCCATCCTGCAGAAGGGAAGAAGGAAATAATCACGGTGTGAGCGCTGGAAGTTATCCTGGAATTAAATATAAATGGAAAGATTTTTAAAAAAAATGGTTTTTAAGGTTAATTTGGAGGAGATCAGGCACCAGCTGCCCTAAAACAGACATCCCACACAGAGGGGGTGGAGGGTTTTGAAGCTTTGGGGTTGTGTTGTTCTTCTCCAAGCACAAACTGCATAAAAGGGGGGATTTTATAAAAATTAGCAACTCCTATGAAGCAGAAAAAAAAAGAGATTTAAGTGCCCTGGGAAGCAGCACAGGACAACCAAGCAGTGCCACTGATTCCTCCAGTCATGGACGAATCCATTTGGANGGGGATTTTATAAAAATTAGCAATTCCTATGAAGCAGAAAAAAAAAAGAGATTTAAGTGCCATGGGAAAAAATGAGCAGGAAAAAAAGAGATTTAAGAGCCCTGGGAAGCAGCATGGGACAACCAAGCAGTGCCACTGATTCCTCCAGTCATGGACGAATCCATTTGGATTTTTTAGCCAAAATGGGGCAGTTTTAGCTTCAAAAAATAGTGATAAAGTTCCTGAATGGACATTCAGTGCAGTGAGAAGCTTGGAATTTTAATCTCAAAAAAAAAAAAATTTAAAATGCTACCAAAATTGTCCATTAAGCCACTTTTACCAATTGCTGGATTTTACACATCCCTGGATTTAACCAAATAGAGCCCTGATGAGCTCAAAGCAGAGCCTTGGATTATTGAGAGATCCCACCATGAATCCATTCCCTGGATCCTCTGGAGCAGACAGACTCCACCTAATCCATGCAAATCTGTATTTTGCGTTTTCTCCCCCACCCCAGCCTATAAATATTGGGCTGATAATTCCAGGAGAGGCAGAACACAGAGCTCTGTTTTGACAGGTGAAGTCCAACCCCCACCACGCCTGGAAGCACCAATTTATCCCTGCCAAAACGAAATTGTTCTGGCTTTGTCCCACCTCCAATTATTCTGATCCTCAAATGTTTCTGTGTGATGGAATTGTACTCTGAAACAATTTTTTAAAAATTTAAATGGCAGATTGGTGAGGAGAATTCCTGAAAACTCCTCGGTGGAGCCAAGTTAAGGCACTGATATTCTCAGCTCTGTAAATTAAAGCAGGCAGTGGCCATGGATCCTGCTCCTTCCCAAGGTTTCTCCAGGCACTTCACCAGTTTGATCCCAAACAATTCCCTTTACCCAGCCCAAACAGGCAGGGAAATATTCCAAACCTATCCCAAACCCATTCCAAACCCATCCATCCCTTCCAGCTTCAGCCTGAGCCCCCTGATCCCCCACCCCAAGATTTTTCCAGCCCCTGATTCCATGTTGTCACACAAGAAAAAAAACACTTTGAATTTGCTTTAAAATATTTCCACCACCAGTCGTGAAACCTCCTTTTTTTTTTTTAATCTCAATGTGCAAAAACCCCCTTAAATCAAAACGGAATTTTTAAAACTCAGATTATTACCCATCAAAGCCATTAAAAACTCCCCCTCCTCCCTCCACGCATCCTTTGCTTCCCAGCACAGCCCCCCCCTCCCTCCCTCCTCAGATGCCCAAATTAATGTTTCTGGGAGGAGAAGTAAGGAATATTGTCCCAAAAAAAGCAGCTGCAGCAGGAAAGCACCGGCTCATCCCAAAAGTGAAAGGTTAATTGTGCCTGAACGCAGCTCCGGGGCTGACTGGCACCAAAAGGGTCGTAGATCTCCCTCGCTGCTGCCAGCACAAGAATCCCACTGTTATCCCTGTTTTCATATGGTAATCAGCACCCTGCCCTGCTGCCGATCCAAGCTCCCGCATCCCCGGGCATCCATCCCCGCAGCCAGCCGGGCACTCCAGCGGCTTCTCCCGGTTTATTTTTAACCCCTATTCCCAGGAAAAGGGGGCACACAGGGATGCTGTGATCCCGCGGGATAATCCATCCCGAGGGATGCTCCCAGCGGGAGCCAAACCCAGCCAAGCTTTCCTGGCACGGCCTGAGCTCCCCGGAGCACGAATCCAGCCTTGCACCTGTGCTTTTATCCCAAAGGATGGGCTGGAATCCTGGCACGGCAGAGCACGGGGTGTAAACAGCGCTGCCAGCTGCGGGGACACGGCTGCGGCATCGCCGGCTGCTCCGCGGGCCCCGGGCAGGGCTGAACTGCGAGAGCAGCCAAGGACAGACCCTGCTCAGGGGCTGGGGAAGGAGTTTGAGCCCCCCAAAACCCGCCCAGTTTGGGGTTAAACCCTGCTCCCTGTGAGAGCACCCTTGGGGCTGTGCTGCTGCCTCGGGGCTCGGCACAGGGTGCTGCTAAAATCGGGGTTGGGGGCAGAGAAGGTGGGAGAGGCTCTGGTTTATTCAGAACCCCCTTCCTGAGGGATGGAGCCTCCACAGCTGCCGATCAGTTTTTTGGGATGCAGCACCCACCGTGCTTCTGCCCAGCCTCCATCCCTCCATCTGTTTGAAAAAAAAAAAAAAAAAAACACCACCTTGAATGATTTTTAAGGTTAATTTGGGGGAAATCAGACATCCCACACAGGGGGGATTGAAGCTTTGGGGTTGTGGTGTTGTTCTCCAAGCACAAACTGCATAAAAGGGGGGATTTAATAAAAATTAGGAACTTCTATGAAGCAGAAAAAAAAGAGATTTAAGTGCCCTGGGAAGTGGCATGGGACAACCAAGAAGTGTCACTGACTCCTCCAGTCATGGATGGATCCTGCAGTGCCATGGGCTTGGCCATCCATCCATCCCTCCATCCATCCCCCTGCTCAAAACCTTCCTTCTCCCCAAAGTTGTCTCCCCAACCCCTTCTCCATCCAGCACAGACTCATCCTGACCACAATCTGTCATTCCCAGAGGAATGTTCACCCTGGAGGAGACCTCCAAGACCCCCGAGCCCACTCCTCTCTCAGGCTGCATCTCCTGCAAGCCCCAGGGCTGCCGGGTGCAGTGGAAAGGCTGGGATTATCCCCGAGGTTTCTATAAAAATCCCAGCTCAGTCAGGAAGATTTGAGGGATATGAACACGCTGAACACCCCAGCTGAGCAGAGGAGGGGGGAGCTGAGCTCCAGCTCACCCTGCCAGGCCTGTAAGATGACACCAGGCCCAAGATGACCAAATCCATCAGCAGAGCCCCCCGTTCCTCCCCGCTGACTCACACACAGTTGTTCACATCTGCCCGAAAAGCCTCCGACTCCAAATCCTTGGGATTCCTGGACAGGTCTGAGGGGCTGGAGCCACGTCCCTGCTGAGGTCTGGGTGTTGTCACCTCTGAGCACCTTTCAGGGGTTCACAGAGCCCAAACACCCCGTGACACCTGAGGGGATCAGCCAGGTCACCCCCTCAGCAGGGCAGCCCTGAGGAGCAGCTGCTTCCTCCTGGATCCTGATATCCAGAGTTCCTCCAGGATTCCTCACTGACCCTTCCAGATCCTGAACTCCAGGGTTTCTCCAGGGCTCCTCTCTGACCCTCTCAGATCCTTAAAACCAGGATTATTCCAGGGTTCCTCTCTGACCCTCCCAGCTCCTGAACTCCAGGGTTTCTCCAGGGTTCCTCTCTGACCTTCCCATCTCCTGAACTCCAGGNGGGTTTCTCCAGGGTTCCTCTCTGACCCTCCCAGATCCTGAACTCCAGAGTTCCTCCCTGACCCTCCCAGCTCCTGAACTCCAGGGTTTCTCCAGGGTTCCTCTCTGACCTTCCCATCTCCTGAACTCTAGGGTTTCTCTCCTGGTTTTCGCCCTCCTCCTGCTGCTGTCAAACAGGAGCAGTGATGAAGGTGATTTAAGGTGCCTCCCAGGCTGAGCCATTCCAGGACCCTACAAGGAGCTGCCTTTGCCAGGAGGTGAACACAGCCACGTCCTCCACATGCACATCCCAAACCCTCCTCCAACTGCAGCGATTCCCACCCGACATTTGGCAGGGCAGCAAAAACCAGACACGAAGGAGTCATCTCCATGACCTGGGGGGACTCAGAGAAACTGGGATGGAATCCTGGAATGGTTTGGGTTGGATCTTAAAGCCCATCCAGTGCCACCCCTGCCATGGGGACACCTTCCACTGCCCCAAGCTCTGTCCAGCCTGGCTTTGGGGACATCCTGGGATGGAGCAGCAGCATCTGGGACAGCCCCACTTTGGGGTTGTGGGGTGGGAAGGCAGATATTGGCCAGTGGGAGCTTCAGGAGCATCCACATGGAAGCCAGGGAGCATCCCAAAACCCGATGGACAATCTGGGAACGATCCCAGCAATGACCTCCTCCAGTAACATCTCCCCACTCCTGGAGTTTTGGGGGGTGAAACCCATCCCATAAACAGCAGCAAACCCCCTCAGGGCTCTCTCCAAGAGACAATTCCCATCCTCCAAGCCCCCAACCAACACATCCCTGTCCCCGGGGCTCCATCCCGGGGCTTGCTGATCCTGCTGGGAACGAAAGGGTCACGTTGTTGACCCACCTGCTCCTGTTTTCCTCACTTGGATCTCGTCAAATTTCAGCAGCTGCAGGGCAGCACAAAGCCCCCCTTTGTTATCTCTGGCGCAGCCGGAGAGGGAGCCACGGGCTGGGGGTTTTTTGNTGATCCTGCTGGGAACGAAAGGGTCACGTTGTTGACCCACCTGCTCCTGTTTTCCTCACTTGGATCTCGTCAAATTTCAGCAGCTGCAGGGCAGCACAAAGCCCCCCTTGGTTATCTCTGGCGCAGCCGGAGAGGGAGCCACGGGCTGGGGGGTTTTTTTGGGGGGGGGGAGGAAAAAGAAAAAAAAAGGGAATAAAAACCAACGGGCCAATGGTGGCTGTGCCCGCCCCACACACGCTCCCGGAGTTTGGGACACGCTGTGGGGCAAAATCCAGGGTTTGGGATTTTCCAGAGGTCTCTGCTGGGGCAGGGGAGGAGGAGGAGGAGGAGGAGGAGCAGGGAGGATGTGCCCAAAGAGAAGAGCAAAGGGAGGAAGCAAACCCCAAACCTAAACACGCTTTCCCCTGTTCCTTTTGGGGTTTTCGAGTGTTTTGCCTCTTTCAAATGCGATGTTTGTATTGGTGGTTCAACGTCAGGAGATGCCCAATTTTTATCTTTATTATTTACCAGAAATAAATTCACCATCCCAAGCCTGGCCATGGCTGCAGAGCAGCCAGCACAGTCCTTTCCCCCAATCTCCACATCCCAAACCGGTTTGTTGGACAATCAGGGAGAAAGCAGGGAGGGAGGGAAGGGCTGAAAGCCTTCAGAAGATAAAAATTAGGTCCAGAGATAGTGAATTTTCTCATTTTCTCTTTTTGACTCAAAAAAAATTCACCTGACCAAACACAACCCTCATACCTGGCTATGCTAGAAAGAGCTCAGGTAATTAATTAATTAATTCCTATTAATTCCCCTTCCTAAAACACGGGGTGAGGCGAAAGCAGCCGATTGTTCCTCTCGGTACAGCAACACCCACACACCAAATCTGCACAGAATCTGCACAGAGCACGTCTGCAGGGCACAGACAAATGCTGCTCCAACAGCTCCCGATTTTCCAGCTCCCAGTGCAGCTGTCTCCCCGTGGATTTTGTGTCAGACACAGCCCAGCAGCCGAGGGGAGGCAGAGCCAACCCAGCCGGGCTTTCCCTGGAATTATTTCCCTGCTCCCAGCCCACCTCCCTGAGAGCTCAGCGTGCTCTGGTTTCCTTCAGGCACCTGTTGGAAATATCTGACTTGTGCTGGAGACCACGGGATTTATCCCTGCTCCAGGCTCTGCATCGCTCCTGATTTGGGGGATGGCTTTAAATCCCAAATTTGGGACGATTTTGGGATTGAACCTCTCCGGGCTGGGAGCACTCCCAGCTCCCATCCCCAGGGGCTGACACCAAAACACCTGGAAATGCCGGAGCCTTTGGGGCCAGAGCTCCCTGTGCCCAGCCCAGGGAGGGGCAGGAGGGTGGGGATGGCCCCACAGAGGGTGGGGAATGGCCCCACGGAGGGTGGGGAATGGCCCCACGGAGGGTGGGGAATGGCCCCACGGAGGGTGGGGAATGGCCCCACGGAGGGTGGGGAATGGCCCCACGGAGGGGGGGGAATGGCCCCACGGAGGGTGGGGATGGCCCCACGGAGGGGGGGGATGGCCCCACGGAGGGGGGGGATGGCCCCACGGGGGGGGGGGAATGGCCCCACGGGGGG
>VWYP01007845.1:177235-192772 GCA_013400435.1 Pycnonotus jocosus | reverse complement strand
GCAGCGCCCGCTCCTCCTCCGCCATCGCGCCCGCCTCACGTGAGCGCCCCGCACGTGACCCGCCCGTCACGTGGCACCCCCGCCAGGCACGTGACCCGCCAATCACGTGGCGCCCCGCCCCGCACGTGACTCCTCCGTTGCCATGGAAGCGCCGGGCTGCGGGGTGGGGGGGGGGTCAGGCTGGGAAATAGGAACATTCAATAAATATAAAAAATGGCAGTGTAAGGGGAAATGTAAGTGTAAAGTAAGTGTAAATGTAAGGTAAAAAGAAATATAAAGTAAGTGTAAGTGTAAATGTAAGGTAAGTGTAAGAGTAAATGTAAGGTAAGCGTAAGAGTAAGAGTAAGTGTAAATGTAAGAGTAAATGTCAGGTAAATGCAAATGTAAATCTAAGTGTAAATTTAAGTGTAAATATAAATGCAAGTATAAATATAAGAGTAAATGTAAGTGTAAATGTAAGTGTAAATATAAATGCAAGTGTAAATGTAAGGTAAAATGTAAGTGTAAATGTAAATATAAATGAAGCAGCAAGTAAGTAAATGTAAGTATAACTTGCAACCAGCCCGCAATAAGCAGCAGCAGCAGCAGCAGCAGCAGCAGGGTGTACCATGGCTCCATTGTGCTCATTGTGGGTGGTAAAGNCAGCATGGTCTGGGTTAGAAGGGACCTTAAAGCTCATCCATGGGCAGGGACAACTCCACTGCCCCAGCATGATCCAGCCTGGCCTTGGACACTGCCAGGGATCCAGGGGCAGCCACAGCTGCTCTGGGAATTCCAGCCCAGCCCCTCCCCACTCTCCTAGGGACAATTCCTTCCCAAAATCCCATCCATCCAGCCCTCTGGCAGTGGGAATTCATTCCCCCTTGTCCCGTCAGTCCCATTCCTGATGAACACTTCCTCTCCAGTTTCCCTGTAGCCCTTTCAAACAAACACTGGAAGGCTTGTCTTGTCCAAAGTCATTTTTCTTGAGCTCTTTGCTCCAAAAGGTTCTTGCCATATTAGACAAACCCTTGAAAAAGCTACTTTTTTAAAGTGTAAAAAGCTCCAGTCTTCCATCAAATTTCATCATCTTCCAGCAAAAATTACCTGGATCCTGCGTGCACATCATCAATTGCTTTCTGATTAAAAGATGCTCTTCTTGAATAAAATGTGCTCTTAATGAGGCAAAACCACTTGTGATTTAAGCCAAAGGATTTCTTTACCTTCTCAAGGTGTAGAAAGCAAAGGGCTGAGTTTTACCCCAAATGCTGAACAACACATTGATTTTCCAGCAACTCTGTCATGAATTTGATAAGGAACCGTAGAAGAAAGTCAAAACAACTTCTCAAAACACACAGGTATCACTTTGTGAATCGGCTGCAAACTCCTCTTGGACATGAAACGCTTCATTTCACTTGATACACGTCATTTCAGAGATTTGTCAAAAGAGAACTGTGTTATTAAATGAATCATGTTCAGCTGCTCTGAACTGGTTTCGATTCCTTGAAATCCGAGCATCTCCCTTTACTACAGTGGCTGTGAAAAACGCGGGCTCAAATTACACGGCTTCCTTGGAAAAGCACTTGTGCAACAAATTGGAGAGTTTCAATGACAAACTCAAGGGGTTTTATAAAAAACTCGAGGATTTCAGTGACAAACTCAAGGGGTTTTGTAAAAAATTCTGGAAGTTTCAAGGACAAACTCCAGGGGTTTTGTAAAAACCTCGAGTTTTCAGCGACAAATTCAAGGGGCTTTCAAAAAAACTCGAGGGTTTCTGTGACAAATTCGAGCACTTCTATGACAAAACTCGAGGATTTCTATGACAAGCTCGAGGGTTTTTGTAAAAAACTTGAGGATTCCAGTGACAAACTCGAGGATTTCTATTACAAACTCAAGGATTTCTATGACAAACTCGAGGGTTTTTGTAAAAAACTTGAGGATTCCAGTGACAAACTCGAGGATTTCTGTGACAAACTCGAGGACTTCAGTGACAAACTCCAAGGTTTCACTGCCACTTGAGGGAGCTCAAAGATAATTGACCTTACAGAGCCACCTCGAGTTTCCTAATTCCAGGCAAACAATTTCTATGCACAGATAAAACGGATAACTTTGGAAAGCAAAGCCAAATCGAGCCTGGGGTTGTATTTACCTTGTTCTGTGTGACATCAGGCTCTTCATCAGAGAGTAAAAAATGACAGCCATGCATGCAGAATATATACCAGGAGAAAAGGACAGTTTTCCATTTGCTAATTCCCAATATTTGCCTCCCTCCTCTGCCCCTTCCACCTTGGCTGTGCCCTTGCTGTGCCTGTGATGTTCCTGATTCCCACAGGCATTGCAGGGGAGTGTTTATATCCCAAATAAATCCATGGATTGCTCTTAAACTCAGGCTTTGGGATGTTTATTACAGATGCCTGCCTGCCCATAAATCAGAGCCCTTAAAGTGCCTCATGATCCCACAAATGCAGCAAATGCAGGGAAAGCTGTGTACAGGACTTTAGAGGGGCCATAAAATACACAAATTCCTGGTGAATCTTGGAGCTGCTAAGTTTTACAAATCCCCAGGTTATCTGGTGGAAACACTGAACAACTGCAGCAGCCTGAGAGCCACTGAAGCAAAGCATTTCCTGGGTAGCTCATCTTTGAAAAGATGCATTCTCCAAAGATTTAAACTTATTAAAACTCTGCTGTTTCTTCCAGCGGGATGGACACGAAGGATTTCATAGCTGAGGGCTGGAATTTCAGGAGGAAGTTTGATCCTGAATCCCGTGCTGGAGGTTGGTGTCACCCAGCCCCAGCGCCCTGGGAATGAAGGAAGTTCCCACCCTGGACAAGGGCTCTGCTTCCCTCCTGTGCTCTGGCTGAAGGCCAAGGAGAGCTCATTGTCACCAGGGCTCCTCATCCTCTGGGCATGGGAGTGATGGGAACACAGGAATGATGGGAGAGGGAGCTGCAGTGTGCCCTTGGCATCCCAGCAAACACAGAAATCATCCTGTCCCCAAATCCAGGGCTGCTCCCACCACCCAGCCAAGGATCCAGCAGCACCTCCTCTCTCCAGCCTCCTGCTGTCCCCTCTCAGCTCCTTCTCTCTCTCAATTCCTTTATTCCAGAGCTCCTGGCAGTTCCTGCTGTCCCCTCTCAGCTCTGTTCTCTCAGTTCCTTTATTCCAGAGCTCCTGGAAGGTTCCTGCTGTCCCCTCTCAGCTCTGTTCTCTCCCTCCTTTATTCCAGAGCTCCTGGCAGGTTCCTGCTGTCCCCTCTCAGTTCCTTCTCTCCCTCCTTTATTCCAGAGCTCCTGGCAGGTTCCTGCTGTCCCCCACCCCAAGGCTGAGCATTTTCTGCACATCCAGCAGTTCCTCCTCAGGCATTTCCTCTGCCCTGGAGTGGCTGAACTTTGCTGGAGACCTTCCAAGACCTGGCTAAGGTGGGGTGGATTTCTTTCCTTCTCTCTGCTGCAGCCTGGAGAACTTTCCAAGCAAACAACTCCATTCAGTGCTCCCGTTGTTCCCTGAACTTGAATTCCTTTGCTGATACACCTGATCCCTCACTTTCAAATTAATTCCTCCTCTCTGTGGAATTCCTTCTCAGCAGCTCTCCCAGGCCTTGGATCTGAGGAAATTCAATTAAATTCTATCCCTGTAGTGGATGTGGTTATGTTAAGTATTCTCATTGGGTTGAGATCATTTAAAATAAAACCAAAAATGAAAAATCACAATTATTCCAGTAATCCTGAGTCATCTCCACATATCCAGATTTATCTCAGAGTATGAGGCTTTGTTTCATAATCCAATGGGGAAAAAAATTACAAAAAGCTCTGATTTGGAGGAATAGAGAAAAGGATGGGAAAGGGGGAGCAAAATCATTTCCTTATAGGCAAAGAGTTGGAAACAAGCTGGAGAGGGGAGGAAAAAACCATTTCACAAACTGATAATTCAAATTAAAGGACAAGAAATTCTAAGTATTGTTAAAGTAAGGGGCTGGAGAGGGAGATGAAATGCAATTTTCTTTTTTTATTTCCTTCAAAGAGTGAATGAGAAATTATTTTGCACAGCAAAAAAAAAAATAATTCTGATCTAATTCAGAAAAGATATTGTTTCCTTTAGAAGCATCTTGCTCAACACCTGATTTCACAGTTTCACTCACAGATTAACAATTCTTTGCATTTTTCTATCCCTGAGCTCCCCACCTTGTGGTTTCCAAGTGCAAACAATTTCCTCAATATTATTCACGGCCTGGGAGAAGGAAACGAGTGTGTTCACGTTGTTGTTCCCCATAAATGCCAAGTGAATAAACACAAATCCTACAGGTGAGTATCTGAAATATTCCCCTCCCCTTTCCTGGCACCACAGCCAGCTCAGCC
The DNA here is from genome assembly GCA_013400435.1 of Pycnonotus jocosus. Classification (NCBI taxonomy): domain Eukaryota; kingdom Metazoa; phylum Chordata; class Aves; order Passeriformes; family Pycnonotidae; genus Pycnonotus; species Pycnonotus jocosus. The sequence goes on along the minus strand of VWYP01007845.1, from coordinate 188,434 downwards.
CCACTCTGAAATGTGAAGGGAATCATTCCTAGGCCAGAGTTCCAAGGGAAGTTTCATTCCAGCTCCCTTGGCTTTTGGAAAATGTTGTCATTTCTTAGGGGACCTCCAGGACTCACCTTCTTCCCACAAGGCAGGAAAATGGTGCTGTGCTTTCTCCTGAGTCACAGCTGGTCCTGGGCTCCACGTGCTCCTTGAAAAGGAGGAAAAGAAGAGAATTCTTTGAACATAACCTGGTGTGAGCAGAAGGAAATGAGTAAAGCAAGTTCTCAGATTGTTTTAGTGGAGATTGTGCTGTGCTTGGAGAACCTTTCCCTCACAACTCGGTTTATTTCTAGATTTACCTCTTCCATTTGGGCAAATCCTGAATTCCATCCACCCCCCTAAACACCAGCACAAGGAGTGGATCCCAGAGACTTGGGGAAGCCACAAGGGATTTTACCTCTCCCTGCTTCCATTGGGAACAGCATTCCCAAAGATATTAATATTTAAATTACTGTAATTGCACCTAGAAACCGATTTCTCCTTGGATGGGGAAGGAAATCCCACCACGCTGAGCTGGCCATGGACATCTCCTGTGGGATCTGCTTTGGCTGCACTCAGAGGAGCTGGAACCCTTTGGAACCACGAGTTCTTTGTCCTTTTAGAACCATCCCAGAATCCCTAAAGTTGGGAAAGACCTCCAGGACCATCAGTCCAGCTGTTAACCCAGTACTAAACCACCTCCACAGGATTTTAAAAACTTCCAGGGCTGGGGACTCCACCACTCCCTGCATGGTAACCAGGAGATCAAGTCAGATTAGGAGAAATTGAAGAGAAAAGAAATGAATTTTTCTTTTTTTTCTTTTTTTTCCCCCCCCCTCTTATCTGGAAGGCAAATAACAGTTGTTCTTTGGGGTTTTTTTCCTGGAAATTTGAGATCCCCACCCACAAAGCTTTCATAGAAAATACAGCTCCAAGTTCAAATATCTGATATCTGACAACAAGTGCCAAGGGCATGGCTCTGGCAAGCGATAGGGAGTGGAAAATGGGGAGAGAAAAGTGAACTGAGGAAAGGGAACAGATAAAAACAGTGCCACAGAGAGCCCTGCCAAGCCAGGCCAGAACAGCCCATCCTGCAGCTGAGTGTTTGCTTCCTTGTTTGAGCTTGCTGGCAAACCTTGAACTCACACTTCTGCTGTTCCACTCCAACACTGAGAGCTCTGGGGCAGGCCTGGCTCCAGGATCTCCAGCTGAATTCCCTGGATTTACATCACCCTGCTGGGGAATGGACTCCTCATTCCTTTGGGAATGCACCCCTGGGGCTCTGCCCGAGCCCTGGGAACCACTGGGATGTTTTCCTTGGCTTCCCTGAGTTTACATCCCCACCAAAAGAGGAGAAACAACCGATGAGGGCATTTAGAGCTCCTTAAAATCTGATTATTGCAGGGAGTTGGAGCCAGCAGATGCACTGGAGATAAGGGGTGGGACCAGGCACAGCTGAGCCCTGCTGGGGCTGGGGAGGAGGGGATGGCACCACCACCAAAATTCAGAGCACAGCTCTGACAGTCAGGGTTCCAAACCTGCACCTTCAGGAGTCCAAACCCTTCCTTTCCAAAGTCACACTGCGAATTGTTCATAATTCATCAGCTTTGTATTTTTTTTTTGTCTAGAATTCACATGTTCGAGTTTTCTCTTCCTTTTAAGGCTGCCTGTTCCTCCCCTGCTCAGCATTCCTGCCTCCAGCCCGAGCTGTCCCAACATCATTTCAGCCTCTCCTCCACACATTCCCAGCCCATTTTCCTGCACTTTTCTGCTCACCAAGCAAAAATGGAGCTTTTTATAAGCTTCTTACACTGACACCTGAAAGAGCAGTGCTGCTGTCAGCACATTCCCAGCCTTTCTTCCCTGGGAATATTTCCCAGACCCTGCGTGCCCCATAGGAAAAGTGATTTCCCCACAGGGCTGAAGGGATTTTCAGGGAGTTCCACCCAGCAGAAAATGCCTGGTGGTGGCTGTGGATGGTGTCCAGCAGCTCCTGGTGGCCAAGCAACCTTCCCCAAACACCAGTGCTTCCAGGAAACGGGAAAGAAACACATCCCACGAGGCTGGATGAATCACTGCTCCTCACACACATCTTCAAGGAAATAAGGAAAAATAAACAGGTTCCAAACAGCACAAACGGCTCCCTGAGGGCCTTGGCTGGGGGTTTGTCCCACAGCATCCCAATCCCGATGGAAGCAGGGCCTGGCTCAATCCCAGTTTGGGGCAGGAAGAAAAGCACCAACAGACAGCTTTGCTGAGGCTGTGGTGGATGTGTGAGAAAAGCTTTGTGCTGCTGCAATGTTTTCCTCATTGTTTTGTGCACTCTGCAAACAGATTTGGCAAGCAGGCATTGTTACCCTGGGATCCTCCTGCAGGATTTATTGGGGGTGTTTAATACCTGCCACAGCCCCCCTGCATTTCCCTGAGCTGGCACTAAATCCTGGCCCTGCAGTGACAATTTATTGTTGGTTCTGTTGTCTCAGGATAAACCACAAAGCCAATAATGGTTATAAAAGTGCCACTCCTAAAAAGTCCCATCCCAAAGTGTCCCATTGCCAAGCATCCCACTCCCAGTGTCCCTTCCCCAGTGTCCAACTCCCAGTGTCCCACCCCCAGTGTCCCACCCCCAGGGCCTGGGGATGCTCCTGCTGGCTGTTCCCATCAGCTCTCAGCTAAAGGATAAACAAGAAAAACCAGGGATAAAATGTCTGAAATTCCTGTTCTGCTCAGCAGCCTGAAGGTGCTTTAGCCCCCAGACACTGCTGGCCCCAGGACCAGGATATCTTTGGGATGGAAGGACCTTAGAGCTCATCCACACACAGCAAAAATAAAGAAGAATTAATTTGATTTTTGGTATTGATCTTCTCCCCCCTCCCATTTCTTTTAACACACAACCTGTTTCTGTTGCCCTCTGCAGCTCATTGAAACCTCCTGTGGCTGCAGTGCTGGCCCTTGCTGAGCCAGGCCTCTGGTGCTTTGTGTCAGAATTGGTTTCTGTTCCATTCCTGATGAGCAATCAGATTGTTCCTGCCAAAACCCCGGGTGAGTTCAGCCCAGGTGCTGTGACTGCTCCCCTGGGACTGCCAGGCATTTCCTCTCCCAGCCACACGAAATATTAACATCCCTCCCCTCCCTCTGAAGAGTCATGTTCAAAACACCAATTTCTACCTAAACCAACTTTACTCTGCTGCCTCTCAAACCCTGCAACCACTACAAATATGGAAAGCTGATCATTAGATTTTAAAAAGGCTGGGGAAAAGAATTCATTAAAAATAAATCTCTGACCTTTTGGAGCTGTTAAAATCAGTGTGACTCTTCCAGCAGCACCTTCTGCAGTGGATCTGGGCCTTGGATGAGGTCTCCCTGTGCCCTTCAAGGCTGCCACTGCAATACAGGAATTTTCCATGTTGGTACCAATGAATTCCCTGAGGGAAGAGGATCCAGAGGCTGGAGCACAGCCAGAGGATCTGCCAGGGGAAGGAAAAGGGCTCAGTGGTGATGGGAGCATTTCCCATGATTGTGCTTTAAATACCCTCAGCACTCGCTCCCCTCCCATTGTTCTCCTCTGGAATTGAGGGCAGCCAGGATCAGGGAAAAAAGGAAACCAAAATGTCAATCCAGGTTGGAGCTTTCTGCAGGGAAACTGCAATGGCTGACACAGAAAAAAGGGAAAGTTCTCCCTTTTCCCTTTATGTAAGCATTTCCCTTAAACTTCCTATATTTGTTTGGACAATTAAATACTCAATTAAAAATCATTCCAGAGGGAAAAGTGGATGATATCAGGGATGATATCACAATATCACTTCAATAATGGGTTACACCTCTCTCACTATATATAAATATATATATATTTATAATTTATATAGATGTGGCATTGTGTTGTCTGTAAACACATCACCAATCTAAAGAGATCTATACTTAATAAAAAATGATGGCACCAGGCTCTTAACTGGCAGCAAGTTATTAAATCTGGGATAATTTCATTCATTTCATCCATACAAATAGTTCAGCACATTCTCTAACACCAACACCTGGAAGAATAACATTCCACAATTCTGAAGGCATTTCTTTTCTTTGGAGAAAAAAAAAAAAATTACCACACCCATCCAGGTTTGTAGCCAAACCCAAATATTTTAACCCAAATCCCTCCCTGGGAGGGTGGGGAGGGGCTGGGAGGGAATTCCCAGATTTGCTGTGGCAGCCCCTGGATTCCTGGAAGGTCCCTGCCCATGGCAGGGGTTGGGAATGAGAGATTGAAGGTCCTTTCCAACCCATCCAGTCTGGAATTCCATGATTCTGTGAACATTTGAAGGCATCAAACACTCATTTTCCAAACCAGAACCACCATTTAGACATTAAATAGACACTTAGACATGAAACTTTCCCCATTTTCATCTGCTGTTTCTCCCAAAAACTCTCCATCTGTAGAAAAACCACTAAACATCAGTGCCCAGTGCAGCATTCCTGATCCATTTGTTCCAGCAGGGCACAGGGAATGGTGAGCACAGCCCTGCCCACTCCCTCTCTGGGATGGAGTTGGTGATGTGGTGATCCCACAAACTCCTTCCCCTTTCCCAGGGATGAAAGTGGAAGAGCTTTCTCCTTGTAGCCCCTCCAAGGGGAATTCAAGCTGCTGGGGCTGCCTGTGGCCCTCTCCTGCTCCTCACAAACTGTTCCTGGAGCTGGAAATGTCGGGAAGAGCTTTGGGCAGTCGGTGAGTGGATCAAAGGCAGGCTGAGCTCGCAGCCCTTGTTTGTCCCTGGAGTTTTGACAGGATAAACACTGTCCAGCATTCAGGAATAGCCCCACACTGGCCATGCTGGACTGGGTAAAACTCTCATTTCACCATTTTTTCCCTGTTCAGTTGGGCTCCCCCGTCCTCGTGCTGGCTGAGGCCCTGCAGAAACAAACACGGCGGTGCTGATCCATCCCGTGAAATGGAAACAAGGCCGTGTTTGTCAAACACACCGTGACTAATCCCGGGGAAAAAGATCATCTCCTCAGCTCTGGGAACACACAGGGATGCAGGAAGGAACAAAGGAGGAGTTATTGCTAATCACAACCACGAAAACGAGATTATTGTGAGATAATTCACTGACCAATGAGAGATGAGAGAAACCAAAGCATTCTTCAGTATGGAAATGGGGGTTTATATACATTATTATATACATTAATTACTTCAAGAACTGGACAGAGCTGCTCTGAAGTTTTAATTCCATGTCCATCTAATATGCAGATTAAAATGTAATCCCAGTTGATTTTTAAGTCCCAGGAGTGGTGCCTACAACAACCAAATATGAACTTTGCAATACAAACAAATCACAGTGTGGATTTTGATTTGTTCTTTGAAATAATTGCAGGGGCTCCTGAAGAGTAACCTGCCTTTCCTGCTGTCAGGGTGCTCAACCTGCTTCCATCACCTGGTTACTGGAAATCCTGCAGGAGAGGAAAACTGAAAACCTGCAAATTGTCATCACACATTTTATAGAGTGAAGTAGAATCCCAGGATCAATCAGGCTGGAAAAGATCTTCACCATCAGTGAATAATTCCATGAGTAATTTATGTATCTACTGACATAAACACAGGCCATAAGTGTTTAACTTTGAGCAAACCTTTAAAAAAATCTAAGTACAAAATTCATGTGAAGATAAAACTCCACATTTAAGTTAATTAAATTCCCTGCAACACTAATTCTTCTTGGAATAGAATTAACAATAAAATTCTGCTTGTTTTCCACTCTAAAGAACATCCCCAGCTACTCAAAAAAGGTCTTAATAAGGAATATTTTATTATATCTATTAATTATATAATAAACATGATATAAATTTATTCTCTTAGACCTTCTTTTGCCTAAGAGACGTTAGAAATGATGAAATAAAGAACGTTATTATTTATTTCATAATGTTGGGATCACCTTTGAGGTGTGCCCAGAGCAGTGACAGTGCAGGGCTGTCCCCACAGGGGTTTCTGTCCCTTTTGGGCTTTGATGAAAGGAACCTCAGAGCTCAGCACCCCCAGCTCCTGGGAAAGGGCTCTGCAGAGGGGACAGAGAGGGGACAGAGAGGGGACAGAGAGGGGATCCAGTGAGTAGGACACCAAAATTTGCTTCCTCTCTGAGGGGTCACTTGCAGAAAGGGGTGGCTACTGAGACAATGCTGAGGAATTTTGGGGAGAAACCCTCTCCTGTCCTCACCTTATTTCAAACATCCCTGAGCCATCAGCCCCTCGTTGTGCAAATATTTGATGCCTTCTCCAAACATTGTGCAACCAAACACCTCCCAAGTTCTGGTGCTGTTGCAACCCTCCTTTCACAGGGACGTGCACTGAATCTCTCCAGAATCGCTGTCAAAAAAGTCAGCATTACCAGGGGATTTTTATTGCTGTCAGGTAGGTAAATGTTAGCCTCAAACAAATGAAAGTTTTGTGGGGTGAGGGGTTGTGCCTCCACATCCATGACCTGCCAGGAATTCCATTTGAACCGTGCTTTACAGGCTTCATTTCACATTCCCATCTTTGAGGGATCTGCCCAAACCTCTCTGGAGAGGCAGAACTGTCCAACAACCAACCATCCCAGCTGAGCTGCCCTGTGACAGCCATCAAACACTCCAAAAAGCAAATGTTCCCCTCAGCAGCTCAGCTCCAAAGGCTGCTTTAATGACTGTTTGTTTTTAAACGGGCCTGAGCATGATCCCACATGCATTTGTTAGAGTTTCCCCAGGTGGTTTCAGGTTATTAACAGGGATTATTTACTGCCCATGGTTATTCCTGGCTCTGGGTGATGGGATCTCACTGGACATGGGAGGGATTTGTTTGTCAGGAAAGGTTTCTCTGCTCCATAGCAGCTCCAGAATTGAAAGGAAATGAGCCAGGAGAGGTTTCCAAAGTGTTCTTGTCTCTCTTTCCAACCTCAGGATCACAGTGATCATCTGCAGTGATTGACTCCCTGTTTATACTCCTGTCCTTTCACTTTCCCGGCACCGGGTCATGGCAGATTTAGTCCAATTTCCTTACAAAACAACGTTTGGGGAAGAGCAATAAAAGAGGATCCTGTAAATGCTGACGTGCTTGGGAGTTTCTGCTTCTCTGTTTCACTGGGTTCACAGGGGGGTTTCTCTGTGTGGGAATGTCTGACACTGCAGAAGTATTGATGTGATACAGGGAAAACACAGCAAATTGAATGAAATGGGGCATTAAAGGTGACTTTCACCATCAGCCTTCAGGCTGGAGGAGCCTCCAAGCAGCAGCAGCAGAAGTGCTGATGGATAATCCACTGGGAAAGTGGGAACAGCAGCTGAGAGAGCTCTGAAACTTCCTGGTGCCATTTCAGTTGTACAGGAGCTTGGCACTCATTTTAAACCCAGCATAAAAACACACAAAATAATGGAAACAGCATCAATGAGATGGTTTTGGTCAGAAGGTGTTACCAGACCTTCCTGGGTGACTTCAATATTGTCCCTTTAAAGTGCTGGGGTGACCTAATTATGGCCTTCCAGTGCCTGAAAGGAGCTAAAAGATGGAGAGAGAGAATTTGCGAGGGCCTGGAGTGACAGAACTGCTGCTGACACAAAATACAAATATTTCTTTTAAAAAAAAATAAATCCATGATTTCAAAATAATCAGAAGCCTTCAAACCCAAATTTTCCTGGGGAAAATGAGCCACACTAAAGCAATACCCATATTTTATTTCTATAGGTAAGGTCAGCCCAGCAATGCATTAAAAGGTGACCAATTCTTGATTTAGCCAGCAAAATATCTGGAGGCTAATTAAAAGGAAATTCTTTGGGATTAATTATTGAGAATAAATCCCAAATAAGTTAAAATCAAGTAACAGAACTTGTTCTTAACTACAGCAAGACGGGGAAGTTAAAACTGGAAAAGTTGCACAACCAAATAAACTGAATTTTATCCAAATTCCCTGTATTAAATTACAGCCAGCTGGTAATGATTGTGAGCCACTGAGCTCTGGTGTGTACAGGGGATATAGAAACCCCCTCCAAATAGGAAACAAATGAAGAATAATCGGCCTCTAAACAAGCACTTGATGTATGAAAAAGGAAAATGCAAACCTCAGAATGCTTTGGAGAGCCACTGCCTGAACCAAGCCTCGTCTCCATTCCAAAGGGTCCCAGTCAGCTGTGACAAAAGTGGGATGCAAACCACCTTGGGAAGCTTCCAGAGTGTCCTGGTTCCTAAAGGGGAGAGGGAGAGAGGCTCTGTGAGTGGAACTGACACCAGCACCGTCCTTTTTGGGGCTGGAGCAAATTATTGTGGGATGAGAGCGAAAAAATATGGTAAAGGACAAAACCTCCCTGCACCACATTCTAATTAACCAGAATACACAGAATCATGGGATTATGGAATGGTTTGGGTTGGAAAGGACCTTAAAGCCCATCCAGCCCCACCCCTGCCATGGCAGGGACACCTCCCACTGTCCCAGGCTGCTCCAAGTCCCAATGTCCAGCCTGGCCTTGGGCACTTCCAGGGATGCAGGGGCAGCCACAGCTGCTCTGGGAATTCCAGCCCAGCCCCTTCCAGCCAGGAATTCCTGCCCAATCTCCCATCCAACCCTGCCCTCTGTCCATGTGAAGCCATTCCCTGGGTTCTGTCCCTCCATCCCTTGTCAATTGTCCTCCTCCATCCATCCAGGCCACAATGAGGTCACCTCAAAGCTTCTCCAGGCTGAGCAATCCCAATTCTCCAGCCTTTCCTGCCAGCAGAGCTGCTCCATCCCCCTGATCATCCTGTGCCCCTCTCGGGACTCACTCCAGCAGTGGATCCATCCCTTCAGGTCAGGTCATTCACTGCAGCTCTGACAAACCTGCAGAGCTTCATTTCACCCTCACCAAAGAGCCTGAAGCCACCTTGGCTCTTGGACGATGCACTCCCAGCTTTTAAGGGTCCCAAACCCTCAGAGTTTAAAATAAATCCATTTCCTAAACGTTGTGGAAGCACAAAACCTTGTGCTTGTGCACATTTACAAACATCCCTCAGCCTTGACCTGGACCTGTTCGGCTCCTGAGCTTTTGTTTTCCCCAAGTCAAATTGTTCTGTAAATTCACATCAACAGCAAATGACAGCAGCACGAAGCGTAGGAAACTGCCCCGGATTGTCCCTGCTTTGTCCCAGGGGTGCGGTGCCCTTGTCACACTGACTCTGGGTTACTCACACCGCCGGGCTGCCCTGGGGAGGAAGGAAACTGCCCTGTCACTGGGACAGCAGGAAAAGGAGGAGAACGCCAGGGAAAGGAAGCGCATCCAAACTCAGCGATGGGGGCAGCGGCCCGGGGCTGGGCTCTGAGCCCCGCAGGCTCTTGTGACAGAGCCGCGTTTAGAGGCTTTTACCTCTATTTTTAAAAATTTCCCCACTATCAAAGGCACGGAAGGTGTGAGTGTGAACCCCCCGCGCAGGGTGGCTTTAACTCCTTCCCTGAGCAGCGTGAGCAGCACAAGCCGCTCCCATCCCATCCCACCCCACCCCACCCGATATCCTGCGGCGGAGCTTTCCTCAGCGCCCAGCCCTGCTCCACCTCGCTGCCTTTCCAAGGATCGGCGCTTCCTGCGCTCCCACGGCGCTCATCCCACAGCCAGGGCGCTGCTGCAGGGCAGGGAGGGGACAGCGGGACACAGCTGGCACTGCCCGGACCCCCAGTGCCAGCCCAGGGCACGCAGCCTGTGCAATTCAGTTTGAAAGGGACATCAGCGCTGGCACCACAGCGAGGACAAGCCAGGAAATGTTGGTTTCTTTCCAGAAAAATATTGGAGACAAACGTGGCACCTGTCTCAATAAGGAAAAAATGATCCTGCAGCTAACCTTGACACCAAGCAGGGACACCCTCCACTAGCCCAGGTTGCCCCAAGCCCCCTCCAGCCTGGCCTGTGTGAAATGTGAATGGAAAGAGACAAACTGTTAATTACAGAATCTATTTCAGGAGGGAAAATCATAATCGACAAATTCAGGAAAATTAGCTGGGTGGTTTAAAAAACTGTACTAAAGAATGGTATTATACCTTTACTGTAATAATTCTTTCCCTCACTTAGGAAAGCCTCAGAAATACTGAGTTTCCTGTTTTGTGAAAAAGTGTTCCAGTAATAAAGACAGACTTAAAGCCTCACAGGAGACAGTTTGAGTACTTAAGCAGAGTTTTGATTTAGTTTTGATTTACTTCTCTGAGGTCCCAGCCCAGAAACCTGCCCCAATACTCATGCAGAGCACAAAAATAGATTCCCAGCTGCACATACAAACCCCTGTCTGCTCGGATGGTAACAGAGCAGGTCATTAAAAATCAGCTTTTTTAACACAGGAAGTGCTGCAGCCTTTTACGTTTGACCACATTCAGTCTCTCCAAAAGAGATGCTTCCAGGAGGAGCAAGGCAACAGGGCCACTTGTATCCCAAACATCATTTTAAGGGAATCTGGCTCCTTTCTCTGTTGATTTTCTTCATGTTACCAAGACATGACTATACTGCTTCCAAAAACTTCAATAAGTGAGATTTATTCCAGAGATGAATGCTTTTTGTGCATTACATTTGGAATATTTCAGCTGTGTCCCAGGCAAAGCGTGTCACGGTCTGAGCGAGGCTCTGGAGTTTTGGGAGGTGTTGAGTTGTGGTAATGCTGAGAAGCAGCTAACTGCATTTTTCCAAGCATTACCTGTGTTTGCTGTGATCTCTGTCAGGATTACACATCTGGCTCGAGCTGCAGGCTGCCTTCAGACAAATCCTGTGACCCTCAATGTCCCTGGCTCCCCTCAGGACCCCTGGTCCTGCTCGAGTTCCAGCATCTTTCCAGTGCCCCTGGCTCCCAGCCCTCCTCGAGTACCCCCAGCACCCCTCATCTCCTCTCAGAACCAACCCCCTGCCTCTCCCTGAATCCCCCTGGCTTCCCTTTGGACACTGGCACCCCTCAAATCCCTCTGACCCCTCCCCAGAATCCCAGGTCCCCCTCAAGCTCTTCTGGCTTCCTTCAATTCCCTCTGGCTCCCCTTAAAATCTCTGGTCCCCCTGAAGTCCCCCTGGCTTCCCTCCAAGCCCTCAGCCTTCCTCAAACCCTCCTGGTTTGTCTCAGAACTCCTGGTCCCCATGGAGTGTCCCAAGCTCCCCTCAGTACCTGACACCCCTCAAATCCTCCTGGCTCCCCTCAGTACCCTGACACCCCTCAAATCCTCCTGGCTCCCCTCA
>VWYP01007845.1:163010-177105 GCA_013400435.1 Pycnonotus jocosus | reverse complement strand
GCCCCGCGGCTCCGAGCGCCGGGCAGGGGCTGGAGCCCGGCAGCCGCTCGGCCGCGGCGGCGGCGCGGGTGGCCCTGCACTACGGCAACTTCCAGGCGGCATCGCTCGGCGGGCTCAGGGCGCTCGGGCAGGTCCGCAAGGCTACGCTGAAGGTGAGCGGGGAGCCGGCGGGGCGTAAAGGGACGCTGGGAAAGTGTAATTAATAGTAATTATTACATTAGGGTTGTTATGTGCGGGTGAGCTCAGCGCGTTCCCACGCGGGGCACCGGGCGCCTTCCCGCGTCCCTCAAGAGCCGCTGCCCCAACCTCGGGGACACCCGGGTCTCCTCAGGGACCGCTGCCCATCTATTGCTGCCTCAGGGACACCCGGGTACCCGCTGTCCATCTATTCCTTCCCCAGGGACACCCGGGTCCCCCAGGCACCGCTGCCCATCTATTCCTGCCTCAGGGACACCCGGGTCCCCGCTGCCCATCTGTTCCTTCCTTAGGGACACCCGGGTCCCCGCTGCCCATCTATTCCTGCCTCAGGGACACCCGGGTCCCCGCTGTCCCTCTATTCCCTCCTCAGGGACACCTGGGTCTCCCCAGGGACCGCTGTCCATCTCCCCATCCTCAGGGACACCCGGGTCCCCGCTGTCCATCTATTCCTTGTTCAGGGACACCCGGGTCCCCCAGGCACCGCTGCCCATCTATTCCCTGCTCAGGGACACCCGGGTCCCCGCTGTCCCTCTATTCCTTCCTCAGGGACACCCGGGTCTCCTCAGGGACCGCTGTCCCTCCTCCCTCGTGGGACCCCCGGCTCTCCTCCGGAGCTGCTGTCCCGCAGTCTCTCCCTCACACCGCGAGCTTCATCTAAAGGCGATGCGGTTCCCTCCAGAAAATGTACCTTAATCTTCCAAAAATCACATCGAATCGAGGTGACAGAACGGGACAGGAGTTTCCGAGAGGAGCAGCTCTGGGGACAGAGCCATCCCATCCTGGGATGCTCGAGGTGGTGCTCGGCGTCCAGCCCTTCTCCTCCTCCAGGTTCGGGGGGTTTTAACAGCTTGTTCAGTTTCTGAAAGTACAGGATCACGCAAAAACTTGTGGGGAATGTTCGTCCCGGGCTGTAGATCCTGGAAGGAATGCATCACCTTCCCAGAGAGCTGAGGGATGGGATTTAAATCCAGCCCTGTGCCCCTGCTGCTGGGCAGCTCCTGACAGCAAGGGCTGGTTGTTCTGGGATCCCAGAAAAACAACTCCAGGATCCTGGATTCTGCTGGGCAGCTCAAGGGCTGGTTGTTCTGGGTTCCCAGAAAAACAACTCCAGGATCCTGGATTCTGCTGGGCAGCTCAAGGGCTGGATGTTCTGGGATCCCAGAAAAACAACTCCAGGATCCTGGATTCTGCTGGGCAGCTCAAGGGCTGGATGTTCTGGGTTCCCAGCCCGAGGTGCCAAAGGCAGCACTGGATTCCACTGGATCCTTTCCAGGATCTGGAGATCTTCCACCATTCATCCTGTCCAACTCCTAGCACTGAGTAAGAGGGTGTAGTGTTAAATCTCCCCTTTCAAAAATGATATTCCAAACCAAGCAGAATTATCTAGGATGCATTAATTAATGCAGCCTTTGTATTACAGAGATCACTGGGTGCTGAGCATGGAAGTGCTCCTGGGATACTGAAGTTTTCCTTTAAATTCCTTAAGTTTCCTTTCCTGAAATTGCTACAAACACCTATGACAGGAATTCTCTGTGTTATTTTTTATTCTCTCCAAAAGTACAGGCACTCCTTCTGTATTTCCTGGGCACTTTGCATATGTCTACATGTAAATATTTCCATATATAAACACCTGTGCCTGGCTGAAGAATAAGTGAATATTTGTGGGGAGGGAAAGGGGTTTTTCCACCCTCTGTCAGCCACCTGCCTCCTGATACAGGAAGGAAAATAATTGGCTCATTATAGAGAAGTGAAATTGCTCCTTATTTCCTCAATGCTGGGTGCTGTAGGAGCTCCCTGGAACCACTGTCTACAGTTTATTTCCTTTTTTAAAAAAAAACATTTTTGGGTTTGTTTTTTTTGCACACTCTGTGAAAACAAGAGGAGAAATGCTCTAAAAGTGGGCACTTCCTTCTTTCCTGTCCTCCCGTGGAAAAAAATGAGAAGAATTTCCTGGAAGGAATTTGCTGTATTAAGTGAAGGCAAGAGGCAGAAATGTTGGGATTTGGGTGGATTTTTTTAGGTTTGTCTGGTTTTTAATTATTTTTGAAAGTGGGCTAATTTCCTAGTGGTTACTCTATTGCTGGATCTCATCAAACCAGGATAATTTTTTTACAGAGCCATAATAATGAGCATTTAATAATTAATGTAATTTAATACTACCTTTATTAGCCCACGAGCTAAACTGGTAATTGGAAACAGGACTGGGAGCTCTCTTAGATGGGAAAGATCTTTCATATTCAGGTAAAATGAGATTTCCTTTCCTGGCAACAAAATGCCAAACCTGGAATAATCCTTACCTTGCTGTTGGATGCAGATGATTTTTGTTGTTTCTTCTTTTCTCTTGAGTGAGGAACTGGTAGGAAACAGCAGCTCCTGGAGGTGTTGGCAGCTGCACTTTGAAAGACACTTTTGATAATGAAGCATTAGTTTGTGCCAGGTGAAGATCCCAGAATTTAAAGGGAAGCTTTTGGGAGCAGTTTCCCATCCCAAGCTGTCCTGGAAATCCTGATTTAGGAGTAGGGAGGTGAAGGGGAAAGGGAAGAGCCAGGTGACCTCGTGCAACATTTGCTGAAATTGGACTGGAAAATCCAATTTTCAAATACCCAGGTGGACATTTCACAGCCTCACCTGGGCACAAACTGCAACACCACACCTCTGCTCCCTGATACTAGAAGTTAATTAAAAATGTTCTATTAATTTCCAACAGCCAGAGGTGGGAAAGGCAGAATCCATGGCAGGGGCACAGCTCTGACTCCTTTTCCCAACCTCTCCCTGCTCAGTGATCCGGGCAAAAACTGATCCCAGGGGGAAAATCCTGCTGGGAAAACAGAGGGGGAGAGATGAGAACCTCCTGAGGATGTGGGGAGAGAGGGAATCCTCCCTTTCCGTGCCTGGGGGGAATTAATGTAATTTAATACGATTGGAAACCGATTGGAAACCAATTGGAAACCGATTCCTTGGGGTCCTGCAGTGAAGCTGCTCTGAAATTGCTGTTTTGGCCTTCCCAGGACCAAAAATCTGTCAGGAAAGTTGCAGTAATTTGGAGCCCAAGAGTAAAAGAATCCCGTGACCCAGATATTGAGTGGAAAAATGAATTACTCACTTGTTTTCTTCTCTTTTTTGGACACTTTTATCTTTGGCTGCTTCCCTGGGGGTTGCCAGACATCCCTGAGCTCTGCTCCCACTCTGGGATTGGGTAATGGCATTTTGGGATGAGAGGGGGAAAAAAGAGTGGAAATAAAAGTTTTCCTTTGAGACTACAAAGACTTTTGTACAATTATTTCATGCCAAGTGGGGCTTCTCCCCTCTCCCTGGTGAGCTCAGGAAGGCTCAGGTGTTCACACCAGACTGAATATTTGTTTTAGCTGTGTGGCATCCTTTGAAAGCTGTCTAGGCAGCAGTAGTAGGCTGGTAGTAGCTACTAGCACTACTATGGGGGAGTTGTTGCAAATCAGGAGGGAATCTGTGCTTCAAACCCCCCAGAAACACAGAATTCTGTGCTCTTTTAGAAGCCCTGCTGGTTATTGCAGCTCCTCTCACCTGCAGGATTGATGATCCACAGGAGTCATCCTGGGTCACTGTAAAAATTTAATTTAAATTTGGGTCACCCCCGAATTTAATCAGATCAGGGTTGTTGTAAACCATAGCAATGGCACCTGTTGAGTGGCTTTACAACAGTGAGAATCTTAGACTTAAATGTGGTTATTGCACAAAATGGGACCCTTCTAAACTGAATTTCATTCAATCACTCCTTCTTTGGGGATCCTGCATTTCAGCAAGTCACTTTTCACTGCTCTGCCCGTGTCCCATTGTCACTTGGAGGACAACATTTGAGACAATTCACAAAAAGGACAGAAGGGGAGAAGAAATAAATTATCAAAAAGTCTGAGCTCATCCTCTTTGTTTTCTGCACCTCCTTCATGGTGAGATTTGGCTCCACACTGGACTTGCCTCATCCTAAAGCTCCAGGAGGGGATTTTATAAAAACAGAGGGACTAAAGCAATTTTTACCTGCGTTTTCCAGCTCTGTGTAGGTTCCACAGGCAGGTGCTGAGCTGAGGGTCTGCTGTGGGGATCAAACTCCACTCACCTTGCACCTTGAATTATTCCCTGGGAACAGGAAGGCTCAGGGTTGGATAAATAACACACCAAGGTTTGCTTTGGGTCCTGCAAACAGCCAGAATTGTATTTAAACACCAAGGAAGACTAAAAACCAGTGATGGTGCACTCAAAGCCAGGGAATTTCAGAAGGGGCCTTCCCTCCTCAGAGCTCCTTGCAGCACCTGAGGCTTTAATTCCACTGCTGGCTCCATCTTCTCTCTTCCAGAACATCCCAGAGTCTGGCCACAAGTACTACCTGCAGTTCAGCACTGAGGACTACAGGACTGGGGTGAGTTCCTGCTCTTCCTCCTCACCCCGGGCATTAAATCAGCTCCAGCAGCTCCAGAGCAGGGACATTTGTGTCCTGAAAGGATCTGCCACAAGGGAATGACCTCTCTGCTCACCTGAGTGATCATCAGGCCTCAGTCCCACAGGGAATTCCTGCTCAGGTCATAGGGGCAGCCAAAGGCCTGAGTGGATGCAGTGGCCCAGGTTTGGTGACAGTGTGACAGTCACAGTGTCACAGTGTCAGCCCCGTTCCCCCTCTGTCCGCAGCCCAAAGTGGGGATCAGGAGCTGACAGCTCCGTGTTCTTTCCAGTTCCACCCCCTCCATTCCCTCTGTCCCAGCTGTCAGCAGCATTTCCCTCTCCTCTTCCCTCACACACGTTTTGTGGCATTCAAATGGTTTTCAGAATTTATTGTGAAGCCTGAGATTATTTTTGTTTCAAGGCTGGCACAGTGCAAGTCCCTGTTATCAATTAATGCTGTTTCTGGAGCTCTTACAAACATATTTCCAAGATGACTTAGAGCATTGTCATGTCCTGAAAGCAGGACAAGCATTAATTAAAACCTTCTGTTAAATCCCTTTAGCCTTGTGGCTTTAACCTCTTTCCTGGAAAAAAGAAAAATAAAATCCTTCTTTACACTTTCCTAACCCTGCACAGCTTCATCCAAAGAGTGAGTTGCTGGTAAATAAAATCTTGATTAAAAATAACAGTTTGAAACTGTCCCTTGACAGGAAGATGCTGGGAACTGCCTGGCTACAGTGCTGTATCCAAAGAAAAAGTCTCCTCCTGTTGTCAGCATCAAGTGCTCCCACACCAAAGACCAGAAGGAAATCCAGGAAGAGGACAAAATACTTTACCAAAGGATCAGGCACCAAAGCAAACCAATAACTGGAAACGACATTCCAGGTATATCCCTCCCAATATTCACCTGGATTTCATTTTCTCTCAAAGCACACGAGCATTTGAAAAGGAGACAATGCTGGCAGCAGCACCCTGAGCCAATCCTGTTGTCCAAGCAATCCCACCTCCCCAGGGATTTGGGAGAGAACAAAGCCCCTGTGGATTTCCCACTGGCACACAGCACCATCCTCTGAGGGTGGCTGGGGTTTAAAAGCAGCTCCACACCACTTTTAAATCAATGCAGATTGTCCTCCAGGAGTGCCCAAACCCACACAGCTCCCCAGCTGGGGCTGGAAATTCACTGAGGATGACCAACACAATTTTTCCATCCTGGAAAAATCCCATTTTTTTTTCTCCCAGCTAGATAAGGACTCCCATTATTGTGGATTTTTGGGTTTCTCACCCCATCCTGGGGATTCTCTCTTGGCAGTGTCAGCTGTGCCACACTTTACACTTCCCTGGAACTGCAGGTTCAGCATCATCCCCTCCCTCCTCCCTGTGACACATCAGAGGGAAGAGCCCCATGCAGGAATGGAGCTGTGCCAGGCAAAGCTGCTCTGAGGGTGATCATTTCTCTGCTCCCCAGCCAGAATTAATACTGATTTCTGTTTCTCCTTGCCTTGCAGACAGCTATGGCAACATTGAGCCTGCCCTGGAGCCCGTGTGGGCTCTGGCTGTGGCTGGCAGCAGCTCCATCATGTGGGAAAAGTCCACGGAGACCTTGGGATACTTCCTGGCCCAAGTGAAGTCCGTGAGGCAGTGGGTGAGTGGGGCAGGAGGGACAGGGGCAGCACAGAGCCCTGCTCTGGGGGGAATTCCCCAAATCCCAGAGCCTGCTCTCCCCAGCAGCTCCACCTCTGCACCAGCACTTGGTCCAGGCTTTGGGGGAAAATTCTCCTTACCTGGATCAGCTTCTGCAGGTGCTGCAGGTCCTGAGCCCCTCAGCAGAGCCCAGAGCCCTCTGTCCCTGCTGGGGAGCAACTGCAGCCCTGCAGCACATCCAGAGCTCTCAGTCCCTGCTGGGGGTAGCACATCCAGCACTTCCAGCAGCATTTCCAGCAGCACTTCCAGAACCCTCTGCCCTCAACCAGCTGGGATCAAAGCCAGGATCCAGCTTTGGCTCCTCAGCTGTTCAGCATCTCTCTGAATGAGAAGTTCATGTAATTGTCAGGATCTAATTGAGGGTTCAATTCAATTAATTAGCACCTGGTTTCAGTGCAGACAGGCTGCAGAGCCACCCAGCTCTTCCATTCCATGCAGGAGGTGCTCCTAATTCCATCTTCCCATGATCAAACCCCACCTCACTCCAGCCAGCAACCACAGGGCCCTGCTCACCTCCTTCCCTGAGCTGCAGTAAACCAGAGCAGACATTAAATGTTAACAATATAAACCTGTGCTTCTCATAATTCTTTTCTTTCTTGCACCTGCCCAGATGAGGAAAGATGATTTTATCGAGTTTGACTACACAGTGCTGCTGCATGAACTCCCAACGCAGGTGAGGAGGTGCAGGTGAACAGCCCCTGCTGTCAGGGCAGAGGAGCTGCCCCCAGATGATCCAATCTGTGTTTCAATCCCTTCTCTTTAACCTCCTTTGTGCTGTTTCTACCCTGCTGCAGGAGATCATTTCCTGTCACATGCGCCTGACGTGGCTCCCCGGGCACCCTCTGAAGGTGAAACATTTCTGTGCTCCCCCGAGCCACGCTGCGGAGGAGGGATCCGGGGCAGAGTCTGGATCAGCTGCTGGGCCTGCAGCTGCAAAGGGAGCGATTTTTTAAGTGAAATCCTCGAGTTCTGTGGATGTGGATCCAATCTTGTGCTGACAGACCTGGGGCTGGGATCATCCTTCCAGGGAATGGGAGTGGTTTCACTGATCTCTTCTGTGCCAAAATTAATTCCTGTCACTTCTTCAACTGCCAGATTCAAGTTCTGCAGCTCTGCCTGAACCTTCTGCTACTCCATATATACACAGATGAACACACAGCAGTTGATTTGATGTCACTAACTGTTACCTAAGAGTTTATAAACAAAATTAATATATTTGGATAAAGATCGTGAGCAAAGTGTTGATCTGTCATTAAGAGAGATTTGTCTGCTAATTTTTTGTCATGTTTTGGGCTAGAATCATGCTGATTTTTAACTAATTTCCAATAAACCAAATGCCATCACTCAGGGTCGAGGCTGGGTTTTCTTTCTGCTGCTGTTGGAGCTCAAATTTCCACCTTCTCTGTTACCTCAAGCAGAGCCAGGGAGGCTCCTTGGGGATGAATTCCCAGCTTTGGGAACAGCTCCTGTGTTATTCCTGACATGTCCTGTCCCACCACAAAGTCCTGGCTTTGCCTTTGCCACCAAATTCTCCATCTGGTTCCCAGCAGATCCATCACTGCCCCACCTCACTGGGATTGTGCCAAACTGTCCCAAAGTCACCTGTTTTTCCCCCATGAGCCAGGTTTGTGGCAGGATAAATGAAATCCTTCCCAAGAACACCACGTTCCTGAGGAGCAGAGGCTCTGGGGTGGCTGTTCTGTTTAACTTGGGGTGGTTTTCACAATCCTTGAGCTGGAATTGGGAACAACAATTCCAGGATTTCACACAACAGCTTTCCCTGGATGTTTTTAGGCTGGGTGATGTCATCTTCCCAAATTCCAGCATTTTACACAAATCTGATTTCCTGACTGAAACTTTTCCCCTCAGCACCCAATAAACTCAGGGAAGCAGCATTCCACAATCTGCTGGTGTTTTCTTTCCTGCTGGGAGAACATTTCTCATCATCAGAAGTGTGAAATCAGGGAGTAAAATTCCAACATTCCTTAAAGAAGTTGGAAAAAAAAAAAAAGTATATTGTTTGGAATGAAGTCAAGAAAATGGGACAGATTTGGCACTTTGGGGCTCTGGTTTTGTCTCCTCACCTTGTTTTTGCCACTGGCACTTGCCAGGCACCACGGTGGTGGAACTGGCTGCTCACAAACTCCCAGCAGTTAAGGAACTCCACAAAAACTTCTGGATAAGTAGCAAAACTGTTGGAATTCTAAGGCAAAAAGGCTCTCCCAGCTGCTTTTAGGCCAAGCTTTCAGCCCAAAACCTCAAACCATACAGCAAAATTCTTGGGGTTTGTTGCTTTTCCAGGTTTGTGGAGAACCAGCGCATCTGGCACAACTCATCAGCCAGGAATTCACAACACAACTGGTTTAAACATAATAGAAACCCCATAAATATACAACCCATCAATAGAAATAAACCCCAGAAATACAAATATAAGCCCCATAAATATAAATCCCATCAACAGAAATAAACCTCAGAAATACAAACCCCAGAAATACAAATGAAATCATACCCACCCTGTTTCCTGTCCTGTGTTCACACTGCTTTTATCAGACAGCTCCAAATTTGGGGAAAAGTGCCACATTTGCTTGTTTTAGGAAACTTCCAAATGTCTGAGAACCTGCAGGGCTTTTCTGGACATGAATTCCAGCTGAGCATTCCCAAAAACAGAGCCGTGGGTGTGCAGGAATCAGGGATTTGTCCCATGGACACCCCACATCTCACCCTCAGCAGCTCCAGGCCTGGCAGATCCTTTCCCAAGGTTTACAGAAATCATTTTCCAGCCCTTCTCTGCTCCAGTTGTTTCTGGCTGGGAAGCAGCAGCCCCAGTGCTGTGCCAGGAATGGGTTTGAACTGCAACTTCACTCTCTGTTTACTGGAATCTCCAAAAAAACTTCTCAGCTGAGTAGGGCAGGAAGGAGGAAAGAAAATTCAACGTGGACAGTCTGGGAATAATTAAAAATACAGAATTATGGGAATATCTTCTCACCTAACCCCTTTGTTTTGTCTCTGCTTTGAGTCAGCAAAATCAAGTGATTCCCGAGCTGAACATCTGCTGCAACTCAGCCTCTGGATTGTGAGATTCTGGGAAAAGGGATCTGGTTTGGATTTCTAACCCGCTCTGGATTGTGAGATTCCGGGAAAAAGGGATCTTTGGTTGGATTTTAACACCCTCTGAACTGTGAGATTCTGGGAAAAGGGATCTTTGGTTTGCATTTCTAACCCCCTCTGAACTGTAAGATTCTGGGAAAAGGGATCTGGTTTGGATTTTTAACCCCCTCTGCATTGTGAGATTCTGGGAAAAGGGATCTTTGGTTTGCATTTCTAACCCCCTCTGAACTGTAAGATTCTGGGAAAAGGGATCTGGTTTGGATTTTTAACCCCCTCTGCATTGTGAGATTCTGGGAAAAAGGGATCTTTGGATTTCTAACCAAAAGCCAAAAGCCAAGCCCATACAGGAATCCACACCCCAAGCCCATTAAATGCACATTCCCAAGCCACACAGTAATTCCATGCTGTTCCCAGCTTTGGGAAGAGGCAGCTCCTCCCAACGTCCTTGGCAGCTGAGCTCCATCCTTGTGCCACCAGTGGCAGTGGATTTGGTGACCAGCACTCACTGATGGGTTGAGACTTTGGAGGATCCTGTGCCATTTCCAAAGGATTTGGAGGGAAATTCCATCTGTTCCTTGGAGGGCAGCTGGAGCACCAAGTGATGTCCCACTCCCTGTACCCATCCAGCAGCTCTTACCTCTGTTTCCTGGTTTGACATTTCCAAATAAAGACGTCTCAAGTAAAAAATAAAATTATTTTAATAGCTCTTAATGAAGACAAATCTCAAGGAAATCATCAGCCACGATTAACATCTATTTGTTACAAGAGCATTTACACGTGAGCAACCCCGTGGTGATCCCCTGGTGCTGCTGCCAACACCCCAGAGGAGAGGTTTTGGGATAAAATTCCAAGTCCAAATCCCACTGGAGCACACCTTACCCAGCCTGGGCTGCTTCCAGGGCTTGGAGAAGTGAGCTGGTGGAGGAGACTCCAGAGGAAGCCATCAGCTCTTGGCTTTGCCCTTTTTGGCTGGAAGTCTCCCTGTTGCTTCCAGGTATTTGTTGATGATTTCCTCCTGAGTGCTGGCTGAGCAGGGGTGGTATTTGGAGTATTCCATGGTGTATTCCCCTTTTCCCTGCAGAGTTGGGACAAGAAAGTGAGGATGTGCAGCCCTGCTGGGCACACAGCCCCCTCCTGTCTGAGAGGGAGCACCCAGGGATCCTCTACAACCCCACCCAAACAAAACTCCTCAGGTGCAGAATTGTCTGGCCAAGAATTCCACAGCTCTGCTTTGGTTTGACCTCATTCCCTGCTGCAGCTGCCATGGCCAGGATGATCCAATGAGCCCAAATTTACAGATCAAACACGTTTTGGCAAGAAGGACCAGCAGGACTCACCTCTGTGCAGGACCTCAGCTCGGTGGCATATCCAAACATATCATTCAGTGGCACCTAAAATCCAAACAGATTTGCTCACAATGAGGGTTTTTTCCATCACTTTTGCGCTATCAGCTAATTAATCCTAATTATGACATAAAGAGCCAGTGCTATCTGTAAACAGCTCTGATTTAATGGGCTGCTGTTGTAAAGTATGTTATTTTAATTGATTTATTAATTAAAGTGTGGTTTTAGCAAGAAGCCTCAAAAATCCAAGAGTTTGAGTGCACCAGGGACTGGAATATACTAAATTCAGTGATGGATCAGCCAGCAAGGTTTGAAGTATCTCCAGACATTCCTCCAAGGATAATTTGGGAAGCAGGAGAGCCACAGGGTGTGGATATCCCGAGCCCCTCACCCAGCAGGAAAATACCCAGCGACCCTTTCCAATCATTTTCAGGAGGGAGATTAAAGAAGGAACATTGAAATGGAGCCAACCTCCAACTGTATCCACATAAACTGAGGAAAACAAGGGGATCAAGCAGAGGGGAAGGGCAGTGAGCACACAGACCTCAGCATAGAGAGTGAAGTACCCCTCGGAGCCGTCCTGGCCCGTGATGACGCCGTGGCGCCGGTTGATCCCGGCGATGACGGCGCCCTGGAACTCCACGGGAGCCACCACCTCCACGGCCATGACGGGCTCCAGGATGCGCACGGCTGCGTTCTCCATGGCTGGGGGAGGAGGGAGCAAAGGATCAACGTCAGAGGAGAGCT
This sequence comes from Pycnonotus jocosus, assembly GCA_013400435.1. Classification (NCBI taxonomy): domain Eukaryota; kingdom Metazoa; phylum Chordata; class Aves; order Passeriformes; family Pycnonotidae; genus Pycnonotus; species Pycnonotus jocosus. The sequence continues at coordinate 165,598 of VWYP01007845.1, read as the reverse complement.
GGAGGAGGGCAAGCTGCTCCCTGGAACCAAAAATGTGTATTCTATGGAATGAAGAACCCAATGTGTGAACCTGGGGTAGGGCAAGCTGCTCCCTGGAACCAAAAATGTGTATTCCATGGAATGAAGAACCCAATGGCAAAGGTAAACCTGGGGTAGGGCAAGCTGCTCCCCTGTGTTCTACAGCCAAAAATCTGTATTCTATGGAATGGAGAATCCAACATGTGAACCTGGCAAGCTGCCCCCTCGAACCAAAAATGTGTATTCCATGGAATGAAGAACCCAATGGCAAAGGTAAACCTGGGGTAGGGCAAGCTGCTCCCCTGTGGTCTACAGCCAAAAATCTGTATTCTATGGAATGGAGAATCCAACATGTGAACCTGGCAAGCTGCCCCCTGGAACCAAAAATGTGTATTCCACGGAATAAATCCAATGTCAAAGGTGAACTGGTGTAAGGCAAGCTCCTCCCTTGTGTATTCTACTATCAAAAAGATGTATTCCATGGAATAAAGAATCCAACACATGAATCTGGTGTAAGGCAAGCTGCTCCCTGTCTTGGGTTGCAGTATGTAACCAGAAGTGTGCATTCTATTTGCTGTCTGTTGGAACCTGCTGGGGAGGTGTTTTCTCTCTCTCTCTCGTATAACCCATCCCTCAGAACTCCAGGGGATCTCTGCTGTTCATGGGCAGCTGTGAAAGCAGCTGGGGCAGGGTTTGTTCTTTATCCCTTCCAGGACCCATCCTCCCTGCAGGGATCTCTGCTGTTCATGGGCCATCGAGGCTCAGGCATGGCTGAGACAATTCCATCATCCATGGGGAGATGCTGCACCCAGGGGAGGAGCCCAGCATTCCTACCTGGATAAACCTGGGATTGGGAACAGCAGCACAGCCTGTGTGCACTGGATTATTGACCTGGATAAAACCTTCAGTGCAGGATTTTTTCCTAAAAAAGGCCCAGTTTGGCCAAATCTTCTCTCCCTACCCCATAAGGGTGAAGCTGGTGGTGCTGCTGTACTGAATTGAGGGAAAACAGGATTTCCTTCATACAGCCACAGGAATTATTGTGCATCCCTCAGGAACTCTAGAAACTCTTGGACGTGTTCTGCTCCACAAAACTGCGCAAATTATGGATGGAGGGAGGGATGGGTGGGTGGATCCCAGCCATCAGAGCCCACCCAAGGAGGAGCCTGTACCTTGTCTGAGGGCTCCCTCTCCTGCCCTGATGAAGGAGATCTCGTTGGAGTCCACCATGTGATGGGCGCCGTCCTCCAGCACGAAGCGCACCCCAGAGATGCGGTGTCCTGACACCAGCCCCTTCTCACAGGCCTCCCTGAACCCCTGGCAACGACACCCCAGAGTCACCAGCAGAACCTGCAGCCTCTGCACTGCCAGCCTCTGAGCACATCCATTTGATTTCACAAAAACCACAGAACAAGGAAAAATGGCCTCGGGATTTGCCTTTTTAAGGGATTCCACGGCCAAACCCTGAAAGAATGCTCAGTGTGGGAAGAGCTCTTGCCTGGAGAACAAGATTCCTTCAAGGCTACAGTTTTTTTCAGGATTTGGCAAAAATCTTTAAGTTTGCATTGTGGAAAAATGGAGAAATAATTGTAAATTATTACAGGAATTCCAAGATGTTGGTAGGTTAATTAAAGCAGTGTGTGATAGATTATACAGTGAGGTGGTCACAGAGGAAAGAAACAGAATTTGGGAATTGAGGCAGGAAATGCAGCTTAATTACAGTTTCCTCCATAATTTCCCTCAGAGAAGTTACAGAAGAAGTTGCATATTTGGGGGTTGGGAGGAGACTTTTGAGGCCACAACCACAAACAGAAGAGGCCAGGAAAAAGCAGCTTGAGCAGGAGGCTCTCACAGGGAAACAGAGCCAGCACACACCACCAAAGGAAAGAGCAGCTCCTGAATTAACTGCAAACCCCAGGAATGCAAGACATGAAATAAAACCACAGCACTGTGATCCTGCTGCCACTGGAGCAATGGGAAAAGGCTCCTTTGCTGGGGCAGGGCAGGCACAGCAAATAGGGGCAGGACTGCAGGAAAACTACAGGAGTCAGGATTTTATCACAGAGAAAGGTCTGTACCTTTTCCACAGCAGGCACAAACTGCTTGGGAATATTTGTGCCAATGGTTCTGTCCTCAAACTCCAGTTTGGTGAAGTCCTCTGGCTCCAGGGGCTCCAGCACTCCGATCACTTTGCCGTACTGCCCTGCTCCTCCCGACTGCTTCTTGTGGGTGAACTCAAACCTAAACCCCAACAATGCCCCAGACACCACATTACTCATGACACAAAGAACAGCTTTCTATGGAAAGTATTTCCCATTCTGGTTTGGGTTGGAAGGTAATTTAAATTCAAATTCCATGGGCAGGGACGCTTTCTGCTGTCTGAGGTTGCTCACAGCACCATCCGACCTGAACACTTCTAAGGATAGGGCGGCCATAAATTCCCTGCAAAACCTGTTCCACGGCTTCCCCACTCTCCTGGGGAAGGATTTATTCCCAACATCCCACCTAACGCTGTTTCAAACGCTGTTCCACGCTGCCTGGAGGGATGCGCTGCCCCCGCAGCATCCGCC
>VWYP01007845.1:137383-158163 GCA_013400435.1 Pycnonotus jocosus | reverse complement strand
ATATAATATAATTATAAGCAAAGGCTGCTAAAACAAAGTGTGGTGTTTAATGCATTTTTTATGGATTTGAACCAAATCCTACAAATATTCCAGGCAAGATTTCCTCTTAGAAATTCTTTTGAGAAATTTAGGAAAAAAGGTTCTTTTTTTCCCCTTCAGAATGGAACCACTGGACAGAAAGAACCTTCAAAAGTTGACTGAAAAGTTCAACTTTTCCCTAAAGCAGCTGGAAGGAACAGGGAGGAGGAAGAGATGGGAAAAGCAGGGAAAGCAGAGTCCATGGGATGTGCTTCCCAAATTACCTGGGCGTAGATTTCCAGGTGCAGCTCCCCCATGCCAGACACAATGGTCTCCTTGCTCTCCTCATCAAAGTGGGTCCTGAAGGTGGGATCTTCCCTGGTGAAGCGGCCCAGGCCTTTGGAAAATTTATCCAGGTCGTTCTGAAACACAAGCCAAGATTTATTCAATATCCACAAGTCACTTCAAGAAAAAAAAGCTTCAGTTTTTCCCACCCACTGCTGAGCATTTCTGCTCTTTGGGGTTATTTTATGGAGGATTTGTAACTCTTGAATCAAGTGTTAATTGTTTATTTCAAGTTTGTGTTTCTGGCTGAGTGACAGCATCCAGCTCAGCCCTGGGTTATCCAAGGGATAAAGTATTGGATATTTGGGAGGAAACACTTTCAGACTGTTCCATAAAATCCCAAAGCAGCAAAGGGAGGGAGCTCAGGGAGGTTGATCCAAAGGCTCCTACCTTGTTGGAAGGCTTCATAGCCACGGAAATGACGGGATCAGGGACATGGATGGATTCCTGTGTGGCCAACGAGAAGAAAAATGATTACAAATCACAGATTTTAAATTAAAATCCTGGGGAGTGCCGGTGGCAGAGGCAGGCAGGGCCAGGGGGGCTCACCATGGAGATGTCAGTGCTGGTTTTATCCGTGAACGTGTCCCCACTGGCACAGTCGATCCCAAACAGGGCACAGATGTCTCCAGCATAAACCTCATTTACATCCTGGGGAAAGGAAAATTCCTGTTCAGACAGCACTGGGATAAGAGGAGCTGCCCCTGGATCCTGGAAGTGTCCAAGGCCAGGCTGGCCAGGGCTTGGATCACCCTGGGACAGTGGAAAGTGTCTCTGCCCTTGTGGCTGGATGATCCTTAAGGTCCCTTCCATCCCAAACCATTCCAGGACTGATTCTGTCTTTCCTTCACATCCAGACTCCACCTGGATTACAGAAGATCCATAAACACTGTGTTTTAAACCTTGACACTGAGCTCCTTCAAAAATTCCAGCTTGGGTAAAAACCCCTGCAAATCAAAGGCCAAAAGGGAGGGCTCGGCTTGGATTAATTTGGGATCAAACAAGAAGCAAAGAGCATCCTGTGCTTCAGGCAGTGCTGACCCAGCCAGGGTTATCCAGGGGTTCAGTGCTGCCCCATCCAGGATTGTCCAGGGGCTCAGTGCTGCCCCATCCAGCCCATCCCTAGGGATGCACTCACTCACCTCCATGTTGTCCGAGTGCATCCTCACGAGTCTCTGCACCCTGACCTTTTTCCCCGTTCGGGTGTTGTAGATGTAATCTGATTTTTTCAGCATGCCCTGGTACACCCTGACGTAGGTGAGCTGCCCAAATTTGCCAGCCTGCAAGAGCACAAAGCCACCAAAACCAGCTCTGGTCATTCTGGGGACCAGCAGCAATTCCAAGCTCCAGCTGCACTGACTGAATGTGGTGGGAGTTTCCACGTTACCAATGGGAATGGCAGGTTTTTAACAGCTTTCACTTGGCTCTGCAATGGAATTTGGTAATTTTCTGAACCAGCTTTTCACTCCCAAACCTTCCCCACAGAGACACACATTGTGAGGGAATCTGGCCAGCCATTTCCCATATTCCATACCAATCCTGAAGTGCTGCTCTCTAAGCAGCAAACAACTCCTTTGCTTAAACCTCTGCACTTTTTCCTCTCTGACTCTCTCACATCCCACTGTTTCCAAACACAGGATTTTTCCCTGAAAATATTTCAATTAAGCCAACAAGCCCCCAACTGTTCAAGTTTTAACTAAGAAAACCAGGAATTACTTGAGGTCCAGAACCCACCCTAAAGATCCAAATTGGCACCATTTGTGGATTTTATGGTTGAAGCCTTTTTTTAAAAAAAAAAAGAAGCTAAATTTCAGTTAAATCTAAACTGATTTTAAAAGTCTGCTGTAACACCACCTGGACTCTCCCCATGCCTTGTGGGAAGGAGCAGAGTGAGACTCACCTCCAGTTTGAAGGCAAGGCCGATAAAAGGCTGGGAATTGTCCCGAGCAGAGTTCAACAGGAACTTGGTTTGGTCCTGAGAATCCCTTAAAAACAGGGATCAGAGGGAGGTGAGGTTAGGAACCAACATGGGAATCTCCTCTAAACATTTAAGAGCTCTGCTGGGTGGGCTCTGCTCCAGAGGGAATAGCCTCAGGCTGGGCCAGGGGAGGAAATCAGCAGGAATTTCCTCCTGGAAAGGTTGTGAAGCATTGGAAGGGGCTGCCCAGGGAGGTTTGAAGTGCCCATCCCTGGAGATGTCCAAGGAATTCCTGCATGTGGCACTCAGTGCTCTGGGCTGGGTGACAAAGGGAGAATTGGGCACAGCTTGGACTCCATGATCCTGGAGCTCTTTTCCAGCCTCAGGGATTCTGGGATTCATTTCCATAAGAATAAAACACAATTTACACACTTGGGATGTGCTCCCTCCTCTAGGCAGGCCTGGCTTTAAGGGCTGCCATCAATTCTAAGGAATTATCAGACAATCTTTGTCCAAATGTAACAATGAATGGGGTAAAATCCCAGTACAGAGAGGAACCCTCAAAGGAGAGAGGAGCTCTGGGACTTTGTGCCAAATTCTGGTGGCATTGTTTGATACCAGTGGTAAAGGATGGTGGATCTTGTTAGGAATGTTTCCTGCTTTGAAACTGTTCCATGGAATCCCAGACTGGTTTGGGGAGAAAGGAACCTTAAAGGGAGGGAAGGGAGAACCTTAAAGGGAGGGAAGGGAGAGCCTTAAAGGGAGGGAAGGGAGAGCCTTAAAGCCCATCCAGTGCCATGGGCAGGGACACTCTCCAGCCCTGCCCCTGGACACTCCTGGCTGCACTCACCCCTGGTTGAGGAGAGCGTAGTTCTCCACCTCAGAAGGATTGGGAAGGTATTCCAGGACAGCATCCAGCAGTGGCTGCACCCCTTTGTTCTTCAAAGCACTCCCCACGAGCACAGGGGTGAAGGATTTCTGCAGCGTTGCCCTTCGGATTGCCAGCTGAAAAACATCCCTGTGAATTCCTGCTGCTGCACAGCCCAGTTCCCTGCCTTTCCTGGGCTTCTCCACCCCTGGAGCAAAGAGCTGCTCCCACAGTCCCCTGGACATCCCCACCACAAGGGCTTCCCATAAAACCTGCTCTAGAATTCTTTCCAATGCAAAGCAAAACCAGATTGGGAATGGGCCCTCCCTGGGGGGAACCTGATTTCAGCTGAGGTGACACAACTGCAGCCAACAGAATTCCTGATCCATTTATTGAGGAATGAGGGGCCAGGGAGCAGCCAGCACGAGGAAGGCACCTTTAACTGTGCAGCTGTGGGAATCTTCTCCTCCAGGAAGAGCTCCCCCAGCAGCTCATCGGCGTCAGCCACGCACTCGATGAGCTCCCGGCGCCGCTCCGCAGCCTCGGCCCGGAACTCAGCCGGGATCTCCTCCAGCCTCAGGGTCTGCCTGCACACACAGGGAACACACACAGGGAGTGAGGGATTCCCAGGGATTCCACAGGGAGCAGCCTGCCCACCTGACTGAGAACAACCCACCCTTCCCGTGGATCCCGGGAAAAAATCCCTTGTGAGCATCAGCGCGGTATCTCGGGTGTGGGAGAGCCCTTCCCACTCCTGGCAGGAGCTTGCAGGGATCAGGAAAATTCCCAACAGCCTCACCCACAGCTCATCCCCATCCCAGGAAGCCCCACACGCTGCAGGATCCCAGCATGGGGCAGCCTCCTGCTTCTCCAGGTGGGAAGTGTGGCCACCAACCCTTGACAGCAGCCAAGTCCTGCTGCAGCCACCCCCACCCAGAGCTCCCTGCAGGCCCTGGCAGAGCTGCAGGAGGACCCTCAGCCCCAGCACAAGCCATTCCCAAATTTCCAGAGAGCTGGAGTTCATCTCTGAGGAGAAACTGCAGGAATTCCTCCTGCAAAGAGCAGCTCCAGCTAGAAAAGAAGCAATTTCCAGGACTTACCCAAGTGCCCCATCAAAGTAGATTGCTTTTTCTTCAATGAGATCTATAATTCCTTTAAAGTTTCCCTCCAGTCCCATTGGAATCTGAATAAAAGCTGCATTGTGTTTCAACTTGGATCTGAAAAAGGGGAAAACAGGAATTACTGAAGAAAAAAGTAATTTCTATGTGTGTGCTCCAGATGGTCTTTGAGCAACATTCCCTCTCCCACAAAATCCCTGTGTTTTGTCCTTTGGACAGTGCCCAAATCTGCCAAAATGGATAAGAAAGACCCAGCTGTGCTTTGGGGCTTTGTATCCCACCTTTTGTATCCCAACAGGCCTAGGGAGAAACTCCCACGGGAAAGGCAGCAGGGGAAACCAGTTTGAGATTGATTGCTTGACTAAGGGAGCTGCTTCTCCCTTAATGAGCATTAACGAGTTTATCTCATGGATCAAATTAGGCAGGGAGCAAGCAGGACCTCCAGGAATCCAAAGCAGCCCCTGTCACCTCCCTGCTGGAATTTCAGCAGCACCAGGATTTAGGGAAAATGAAGAGGCTGCTTTCAAAGTGGCTCCTGATACAGTTCCATCACCAAAATAATCATCAAACTCCAGCCCTTGGTCACTGCAGGTCTTGGCTGACACCAATATTTGGGGGGTTTTGGGACAGTGGAGATTTGTCCTGGGTCAGATCAGGATTTAACCTTGAGTCAGGAATTCTCCAAACTGCAGCTCCCAAGAGCAGCCTTTCCAATACTGTTCCTAATGACCTGCCACGGGGATGGAATTGCAGGAATCACTGTAAACTCCAAGAACCTGAGCTGCTGCACTGCTCTGGCCGGGTTGGAGCCCATCCTGTCCAGTTTGTTGATGAAGGTGAGGAAGGGGACGTTGTAACGCTTCATCTGCCTGTTGACAGTGATGGTCTGGCACTGGACACCTCCCACAGCACAGAGAACCAGGATGGCTCCATCCAGCACCCTCAGAGACCTCTCCACTTCAATGGTGAAGTCCACATGGCCTGCAAAACAAATGCAAATAAAAATGAAAAATGCCTTGGAAAGGAGCAACAGCGAAGAGAATTCCACTGAGTCACATCAGCTCAAGTGATGGAGCAGAATCAGGGAATGGTTTGGGTGGGAAGGGACCTTAAACCCCATTCCAACCCCTGCCATGGCAGGGACACCTTCCACTGTCCCAGGCTGCTCCAAGCCCCAGTGTCCAGCCTGGCCTTGGGCACTGCCAGGGATCCAGAGGCAGCCACAGCTGCTCTGTGCCAGGATCTGCCCACCCTCCCAGGGAACAATTCCTGGCCAATATCCCATCTAACCCTCTCTAACCCATCACTCCATGTTCTATCACAAGCAGGGACACAAAGATGCACCACATCCCCTGTATCCACGAGGAGCAGCACTCCCCAGGTGTTCCCAGCTGCCCTCACCTGGCGTGTCGATGATGTTGATGTTGGTGTCCTTCCACATGGTGTAAGTGGCTGCAGACTGGATGGTGATGCCCCGCTGTCGCTCCAGCTCCATGGAATCCATGACAGCTCCAACTCCATCCTTACCTTTCACCTTAGGAGAAAAAAACCATAAGTTATTTCCAGGAGTTTGCTAAGAATTCCTATCCCATCCCTGGAAGTGTCCAAGGCCAGGCTGGACAGGGCTTGGAGCAATGGAAGATGTCCCTGCCCGTGGCAGGGGGTGGGATGGATGAGCTTTAAGTTCTCCCCACCCAAACCACTCCATGGTGCTGTGAATCCATGTGCAGGAGTGATGCTGTACAGACTGAGCATCACCCCCCATCCAGAAAAACACAGTGTGGAGGTGAGTGAAGCCCAGGAAGATCCCGGTGGGAGCTCAGGCCAACCTCGTGCATCTGCGCGATCCTGCCCGTGTAGAACAGGATCCGCTCCGTCAGCGTCGTCTTGCCGGAGTCGATGTGAGCCGAGATGCCGATGTTCCTGATCCTCTCGTTGGGAAGCACCCCCGAGGAGCAGCGCCTGCAGGAGGTCAGCAGGAGCTGCAGGGCAGGAGAAGGGCACCGGGTCAGGAGTGCATCCAACACAGCTCACAGGACACGGGCAGTGGGACAAGGGGAAATGGCCGCAAATTATGCCGGGGAGGGTCAGGCTGAACACCAGGAGGAATTTCTCCATGGGAAGGGTGCTCAGGCCTTGACAGGGGCTGCCCAGAGAGGTCTGAAGTCCCCATCCCTGGAGGTATCCAAGGAATTATATCCAGGCACTCAGTGCTCTGGGCTGGGGACAAGGCAGGGATCAGGCACAGCTTGGACTCAATGGTCTTGGAGGGCTTTTCCAACGTAGTTTATCCTGGGATTCACTGTGCCCAAGGCTGAAGTGTCAAAGCGCTTCCCTACGGCTTCCTGTCAATCTGTGGCGAAGCGGTCACCTCAAGCCCAGTGAACTTTCCAGGGTCACCTCGGAGCTGTGCCCTCACCCTGCCCGGCCCCTCCACTGCTCCCTCCCGGTTTCCCTGTCCCCATCCATGTGACCGGAGCTGCTCGTTCCCTGCAGCTGCTGCGGCCCGTCCGGGGCTGTCCCTCCGCCCTCCATCCCTGCAGCTCCCGGCTCCCTCCCCTCCCTGCGGTGCCGTTCCCTCATGCGGGCGCGGGGCGGTCCCGCCGCCGGTACCTGGATGTGCTGCGGGCGGCCCGGGGCCAGCCCGGCCCGTAACACCCTCAGCATGGCCCCGGCTGCGGCTGCGGCCCCGCTCAGGCTCCAAGCCCGGCTCCAATCGCGGCTCCAAGCCCGGCTCCAATCGCGGCTCCAGCCCCGGGTCGCTCCCGCCTCTTCCGGGGCCCCGCGCAGGCGCCGCGGTCCCGCCCGGCCCCCTCAGCCCCTCACGGGCTCCTCAGGGAGCGGCGCCGCCGGGCGGGAGCCCCGAGGGCGGAACAGGGGAGCGGAGGCTCCACCGAGCCCCTCAAGGGCTCCTCAGGGAGCGGAGGCGCCGGGCGGGAGGCACAAGGGCGGAACGGGGAGGGGAGGCTCCACCGAGCCCCTCACGGGTCCCGGGAGCCCCGAGGGCGGAATAGGAAGGGGACGCTCCCACCGAGCCCATCCCGGAGCGCCCTCGGGCTGGTCCTTGCCGGGAGCGATGCTGAGCCAGCCGTGTGCGGTCCCGGTGTGCGGACACGGGATTCTCCGAGGGCGGCCTGAAAGGGGCGGATTCACCCGAACCAGGGAGCGGGACCCAGCCCGGGATCGGCGGGGTCACAGCGCCGGGAATTTGGGAGGGAAAGAACACAGGGCTGCGATGGGATCGCTGTTAAGTGTAAATATGTTCTTAATATGAAATTATTCCCCTGGAACTGCTTTTCATACCTGCAAAGGCTCCAGAGCAGCTCTGCGACAGAGGAAGAGGCCTTCTCCATACTGTATTTGGTTCCATGACGTTCATTTTTTGTGGGAAATGCATGCTTGCCTCCAGAACCGCAGGGATTTCCAGAGAATCCCAGAGTGGTTCTGCTGAATCTCATCCCATTCCACCCCCTCATGGGCAGGGACACCTCCCAGAGCCCAAACTAAATAATTCACAACTCCCTCTGTGGTGTAAAATAAACCAACAAACCCCATAAATAATAAATAACTTTATTAAAGAATTGCAGTTTCAGATGCTTTTACAGAGCACAACTTGTGCCTTACATTGGAGAACAGTCTTGGTGTAGCAAAGGGATCTGGAGGGAATATTCACCTCTTCCCATTGTCATTTCCAAACCCAGGATGTGCTTATTTTATTTCACACAAAAATCTGAGTTATCAGCTGAATTTTCCATTTAACAGCAGCAGCTCGCCAAGATTCCTGCTCAAATCCCAACATAGAAAACATTGCTGCTGTTAATTACTGAGTTGATTATCTAATAAATTAATTGCAGAATCCACGTTGTCTCCAGTGGGTGGGAAATGAACCCCTGGGTTGAGCTCTGACTTTAAGGGGTGTCCAAGCCCCCCTGACCTCCACTGACCTTAAATGGTTCAATTATTGCCATTAATATTGATCAGTGTCATTAACATTGCCACTGATACTTCTCTAATTCAGGAAGAGACACCACAAGCAAATAATTGTCCTTCCCTTTTCAGAGCTCAACAAAAGTGCTGCTGACCGGGTTTGCATATTAATAAACATTAATTAATTAAAATTAAATAAGCTGGGGAAACTGCAGGGAAGATTAAATATGATTTAGAGGCTTTTGGGCCACACAAATATTACTTTTTAACTTTAAACCCCACTTTATCATAAAAACAGTCATTTTAAAGGCTACATCATAATGGAGCCTGGAATTTATGTAATGTTTTAATGTTAGTAAATTAATTTGTACTACTTAATGTTATTTAGTTTACAGAAATTCTTTCTGCTACCCCAGGGATAATTCTGTGTGCTAGAACAGTACAGGGATTAAACACCTGGAATCCCAGGATTTTCCTGCTCTCAGACATTGCTGCCTCTATTCTAAACTATCAAATGCAGATTTAGGGTCATCCTACCCTCAGTAAAACACAAAGAACACAGAAAGGAAAGGGGTTCCTGTCTCCAGGCCTCCTTAGAACACAAGAAATCCTGAAATCATTCCAGTTAAACTCGTTTCTCCCAGGTATTTTTCCCATGAGTAACTCCTAGTTGCAGCTAATCTCAGGACACTTATTACTACAGCATAATTAAAGTAATTAAATACTACAGACAATCCTCAAAATGGAAAATGATGGGCCAACTCCACAGACATAACCAAAAACATCAGGAATACAAAGTTGACAGTTCAAGCACAGGAAACGAGGTGCAAGCACAGCTTATGAACATAAAAACTGATAAATTTATTGTCATATTTCAGTATTTCACTTCATGTTCCACCCAGGTGAGTGTGAGGGTTCTGTAACAATTATTAATATGATTTTATAGAATAGTGTTTCATAGAGTATTCAACTTCTATTAATTAACCTAGAAAATCAGTAATTATTTCAGCAACCCAAAATGAAGGAAATTTACTTTCTGTGCAAATCAGAGTGGGAAGGAGGAGCTGCAGGACCAGGCTTAGTAAAGCCTGAGATTGGTGCAGCTGCAGCAGAACAACTCTGCACATCCCAGCTGGTTTTCCCAGGATTAGAGATGTTCCATAAAGTGCTTTTAGGCAGAAAGCTGCTGGGTTTGAATCCACTGAGCTGAGCTTTGAAGGACATTCAGAAGCAGGAGGAGCAAAGGCACAACACAGAACAGAGATTGGTCACAAATCCAGGTGTATTTTATGAGCACTGAGCACCATCATCTGCTCCAGGGAATCTCCTTCCCCAGGGAATGGGGACAGTTATTTCCTGGAGCTCTTCAGGGGGACCTGTGTTCCTTTCACACTGAGGGTCTCCAAGGAATCCCTGGGCATTCTGGATCCTGGGGCTCCAAGTGGCTTCTCTCTGCAAAAAGAACAGCAATGATCACAATTTCCATGAAAAAAAGAGGAATAAAACCTGCAGTGCCATTTGGAACATTGCTCCAGAACTGGATTTTCCTTCTGCAGCTGGAATTTCCTCATCCTGCAGGACAGCAGGGAGATTTTTACCTTCTTGATACACCTTCCCTGGGACTGTAATGGGCACTTCTGGATCTTGGAGCTTCCACAGCTCCTCTGCTTCTGCAAGGCCTGAACTTCATGATCTCTTTCTGCCACTCCTGATCGAAGGTGTCAGCCTCGGCTGAAAAACAGATACATTCATTTCAGATGGTAATAAAGAGAGGAAAAAACATTTAATGAATATTTGGGGGGTTAAGCATTGATTCTAAACTTTGTAGTCCACAATTCTCCATGTGGCTTGCAACTGTTTTTGGGGATCTGTAAAGGAGAATTTGGATTTGGAGACTTTCAGACTCGAAGTGCCTTTTATGGTATCTCAAGCTTGAACTTCCAAATCAAGAGTGTGAAATGGTGCCAAGCCCATGAAGTGCCTAAAAGGACCTACATTCATCCAGGTTGATAAACTCCTGGTTCATCTCCTCATCCCCAGTCTTGGCATTCTTGGATTTTTTGATGACATGAGCCCGATCCTGAATGTGGTGACCAATGGCAATTTTCTCCAGGCCACTTTCAGAATCCTTCAGTGCTTTTCTTGTCTCCCTAACCTGTTTAAAAAAAAAAAAAAAAAAAGGCACAAAAAAAAGGAACTGAGTGTCCTTCCAACTGAGGTTAAAAAGTTCAGAGAATCCCAGGATGGTTTGGGTTGGAAGGATTTAAAGCCCATCCAGTCCCACCCTGCCATGGTCAGGGGCACCTTCCACTGTCCCAGGCTGCTCCAAGCCCATCCAGCCTGGCATTGGGCACTGCCAGGGATCCAGGGGCAGCCACAGCTGCTCTGGGAAGAATTTCCTTCCAGTATCCCATCCAACCCTGCCCTCTGCAGTGGGAAACCATTCCCCCTTGTCCTGGCACTCCAGGCCCATGCAAAGGGTTATTTCCTCCCCCATGAATTTTGTATCTCTCCTTTTAAAAAGTCAGCTTGTCCAGGCTTTTCCAACTCTCTCAGTTTGCATTACAGTTTGTGGCTGTAAACACACCAACAAAACACAACCAAGCCTCTTTTGGCCACCAGAGAGGAAGATGAAACAACACCTGAAGTTTTTTTTAACTGGTTATTCATTACTGGAGGTTTCAAAATGCTACGGAGCCAAGTTTACAACGCTCTCCTTGGCGACAGCAGGAGCAACAACACCCACTGGCAGAATTCCCAATTCCCAGGCTGTGGTGTTGAGTGGCTGGGAAGGCAGGCAGGCAGCCCCTTATCAGTGTCCTGGGGTATTTTTAGAAGCCTTGTGATAACGGGGTGTGCTGGAGCTGGGACACATTCCCAGCCAATCCTGCCCATGGCCTTTAGGGATCCTGGCCAGGCTTGCATGGCCCCTGCCAGGGTCACATTCCCTCTCCCAGTTCCCAGCAGGATGAGACACAACAGCTGCAGGGGAGCTCCAGCTCGGGTTATGTAAGTGCCTGGGTGCTCTGAAGGCAGGGCTTGTGTAAATCAAAGCCTCTCCTGGAGTTTTAAGTGGACAGGAAAAGGTTTTGTTACAGCCAAGAGAAGGGCAGTGGAAAATTGCTGCTCTGTGCTCTGTTCTCCCAGCCTTGCATGGGTCTGTGATTTATTTTGGGGTGTAATTAAAGCACAAAATTACAGGGAGGAAATCAGACCTTTAATACAGAGCAGGGTTTGAGAGCCCTGTGTTTTCCTCAATTCCTAAATTTTCTTTGTGCAGTCAGGGAGGGTCAGGCTGTGCTCCCAGGGAACAGGGACAGGAGGAGAGGGAATGGCCTCAGGCTGGACACCAGCAGGAATTCCCCCATGGAAAGGGTGAATAAACACTGGAAAGGGCTCCCAGGGAGGTTTGGGGTGCCCAAAGAATGCCTGGATGTGGCACTCAGTGGCACCCACTGGACTCAATCCACCCCCAGTGATCCCAGCAGTCTGTAAATTCCAGCAGGAAGTGCCAGCAGTGGGAGGAGCAGCAGCCACTGGTTTGGAGTGGTGCTGGTGGCTGCTGTGTGCTGAGCCCAGCTCCACTCACCCCTCCCGGAGCCGTGCGGGTCTGGCTGGAGGCCTGGAACACCCGGGGGGGTTCATCCCCCATTTTGGAATAGGTCATCACGGAGGAGGAGCTGAAGCTGTGGCCCTCGGGTTGGAGGGACAGGTCATCCTACGAGGCAAGGCAGGCTCGTCAGTGCAAGTGGAAACTTGTGGGGAAGAGTTAGTCCTGATTATTTTATTATGGAAAATATCCCTTTGCAAAATTAACCCTCCTGGCACCACGTAAAACTTCAGTTTTAGCTTCAAATAATACAGAAAAATTATAAAACCAATATAATCTGGGCAAAAACTCCTCAACTCTCACTATCTCCTTGAGATTAGTCCCATTTTTCTTGGGATTATTTTTGGAGGAATATTTGAAATAACCTGGCACTCTCCAGTACAATAAATTTGAGAACCATTTTAAAAAGAACTCACAAATTTCCTGTGCATTTCCAGCATGTTGTTCCTCATGTTTGACATCATCCTGTCCATTGCAGAAAATGGATCCCCAAAATCTGCATCCAGCTAAAAAAAAGGGGGAAAAAAGACTACAGTTAAAGCAGTCTCAACTCTCCCAGCCCTGAAGCTGGTGCTCACATGCATTTTGAACTCAAAAAGCTTTTGGACTGCACTTCACACACAGACAAGCCAAAATGCATCTTTTCCAAAGGAAATTGAGGGGACTGGGTTAAGATGGAGATATTGGGAAGATGAAAGTGGAAGATTTGTCACTCAGATGTCAAACTGGCCACAAAATCAGTTTATTTACCAAAATGTTCACTGGATATTCAAATATGCAATTATTTCACAAATGTGTTCATGAACCTTCTGACCTCACCAGCTTCTGCTCTGAAAGTCCTCTATGACCCTTTAGGGCTGGAATTTAAATAAATTCATTTCCACAGTTTGTACTTCAGCATTGCAAACTTCAAGCTGCATTTAAGCCCAAAATGAAGTCAAATCAAAGGACAGAAAATATCCAACTTGTTTTTTTGAGTGCAAGAAATTGGAATCCTGTGGGCAAGAACTCTGAATGGATATTTTACAAGATATTCCAGCCCCCCAAAGCACAGCTGGAAACAACTCCAAGCCCATTTTCAGGGCAGTTCCACCTCCAGGAGCTGCTCTGCCTTACTGAGAGCAGTGGGTTTGTGTCAGCCCCACAAAAATCCTCCAGCAGCACTCAAAGTTTGCAGTTTCCCCAGGGATTACCCCATCCATATCCAGAGGTCAAAGCCCCAGGAAAGATTTTTTTTTCCTGGATTTTCTAATTCCCAAACTGCAAACAGCACCAAAAGCAGGATGCAAGCACCGAGCTCAGCCTCTGCCATGCTTTGGTTACACACAGCTTACACAGGAGCTACTCCAGGGATACTAACCCCTCTCCCAAAACCTGCAAAGGGCATGAGGGAGAAGCTGGTGGCCTGGAAAAAAAAGGAGCAACACCTGGAATTATTGTCAGAACAGCAGAAATCACTTTAATATGCAGCAGAGTACATGAAACATTACCCAGCTAATCAAAATCACTCAGGAGGGCCTTGATAATTAATTAATTAATCCCTGGGAATAATATGTTTATACTGATGATGTTAGAAAGTGCTAATTGCCACCTCATCTAATAAATACAGCTAAGTGTGTGTGCAAAGCCCTTTGATGTTGGCAAACATCTGAACCCCACAAGAAGCTTTGTGCTGATTCCACACTCCATGTTCCAGTCAGGCAGCACTGAAAGCTGATTCAGATCAACAAATCAACCAATTATCCCAGGGATCTTGGGAATTCCTGTGTGGCAGGGCAGGGAGATCCTGGGAAACACAGGGGTGTTCCCAGGAAGCCCAGGCTGGATAGTCAGGTAAGGCCTGCAGACACAAGGGGTGGCAGAAGCACCAAACCCTCTGCAGAACTTTAATGGGAAAAGAAAGAATTCTCCAATTCTGGAACAGCTTTAGGAACTCCTCAGGTTTCTGTCAGCACAGATTAGGCAGAGCTGTAAATAACAATATATTTTAAGTAATCCTCAGTAAGAATTATCAGGCATGCAAAGCTTATAAACTCTTTTTTTTTTATAACAGTAAAAAGCCACTAAAAGCTGTTAAATATTTGCCTGATATACAGGACAATCAGGTATCCCAAAAATCCCCAATTAACAGTATCTCTTAATGTGTTTTAGCTCATTCCTCCTTCCCTAAAAAGTGAACTGCAAACCTGCTGGAGAAAGGAAAAGCAGAATCCTAGAGGGATTTAAATTTGAATCCTAGAGGGGCACCCATTGAGTTGTCTCAACTGATTTGGTTCCTTTCAAAGCAGTTTTAGGCCTGCTGCAGTTTAATTAAACACAGAATTACAACACTGCTGAGCAGTGTCAGCAATTTGAATGAAGTGTATTTGACATGGCAGCAGAGCTCCACCTTTTCCTACATAAAAATGTAATTTGAAGGGTTTAAATCCTCGGTGGAGCAGCAGTTTGAGATGACAAGGCAAAGCACTCAGGGCTGAGTCTGGTGTGACACCTGACAGCTCTTCAGTGCAACAGGAGGAACATCCAAAGATCCTGGGAAAGGTTTGGCAGCTCGGGAATTCTTCAGTGCTTGTCAGAGCTCCTGCACCTTTCTCTTGGGCTGCAGCCACAGATAAAGGGTTTGGGCCTCACATTTGTCCCTCCCTGCAGGGACAGGGACACAACCCCTGAGCTTTAAAAGGTGAGCTTTGACAGGTTCTTTTTCTAAAGGAAAAACCTCTGATCTGGCTTTAGGCACCGCTGATCCAAGGCCTAAGGATCAGCAGAGGGAAGCTGATGCCCTAATTCGATGCTGTTTCTATATTTGCCAGGATGAGCAGGGCAGGAATGTGCCAGTTCCCCTGGGGAGCTGCAGGTGACAGGCTCTGGTCCAGCTCTGGCCACCAGCCCCTGTCACCTGCCTCTTCTTCCAACTGTCTTTGCAAATCCAAGGGGATTCATGAGAGCAACAGGGAGGCAGTGCTGGATATCTGCAGGGAAAGGAAGCAGCTCCCAACGTTTACCCTCTATAAATACAGCTCCAGATAAGGGTTAGATATGATTGTCCTGCATGCCCAGAGCTGGAAAAAACACTTTAATTAAACACACATCATCAGTTTCACTTGGTAACACACAGAAATACTAAATTTCACACCAATTTCCCTGAGCTTTGATCCCTCCAGGTTTGTAGCTAAGGAAATATTAACCATCAAGCCAGGTTCAGAGCATGAAGTGTTCATTCCCAGCTGCAAAGCTGAAATAGGGTTTGAAACCCAGGCTTGTGGAAATCAAACTGAAACAGCTGCACACAAGGGACTGAAGTGCACAAATACATCATGGAATTCTGGAATGGGCTGGGTTGGAAGGGACCTGGAAAGAAGCTGGCCTTGAACACTTCCAGGGATAGGGCAGCCACATCCAGGCACCATTTTAACATAAAAAAGAAACCCATGTGCAGAGAAGGTGGGACATTTTTAGTGCCTTTCTCTACCAGAAACACTGAATGTCTTATATTTCTGAAAGCAAGCACTGGATGAGTGATCAGTTTGTTCATTAGATGTTGTCTGCTGTTCAGTGTTGTTCAATCATCAGTAGAACCCAGCCTGTGACCAGCCCTGACAGATGTCCAGCAGAGATAAGCAACATGCCATGGACAGAGGAATCACCCCTGAGGGATGCAGCAGTGTAGCTCTGATTTTCATGTCTCAGATTAACTCTTAATATTAAAGCAAAAAGCCTTCTGATGTTTTGAAACTCTGAGCTCTGTTCCCAAGCTCTTTCATGTAAATAAGAAATGTTTACATTCTTTAGTTCTGATAGAATATTTGAGTGATTGGTATGGTCAATCCAAGTGATGAGTTGACCTGCTTTGGCCAATAACTGGCCACCTCTGTACAGTGGATATAAATGGAGTCAGAAAATTAGAATAAAGAGATTTTTGTATGCTGCCTTCGGACCTGTCTGCCTCCTCCTTTCCAAACCCCAAAAAACAACTGCTGCACCCCCAAAAGAGGTGCGACACAGCAGCTGCCAGGATGTTCCCAGGGCAGGGCCAGCCCGTTTCCCAGCCCCTGGCACATCCCCGGAGCTCAGGGTCACTTACCCTGCCAGTGTCCCTCAGGGCCAGGCGTGTGTCCTGCCGGGCTCTGCCCTCCGCTCTGCCGGGCCGGCCCTCGGGGAGGCTCAGGAAGGGATCCCGCCCCAAGGGCTCCGAGAAGCTCCTCATCACCTGCCTCATGTGCTCGTGGTGGGCAGCAAAGGGGTCCCTGCATGCAGAGAGCTGGGTCAGAACCTGGCAGTGCCACACTTTGTGTGCTGGCAGGCACTGACCCCAAAAACACCCTGCACTTAACCCAAAACAGAATGACAGAGCTAAGATTATCAGTGTGCAGCTTAAATAAAAGTGTGCAACATCACACAGTGGAAAACTTAGAGCTTAAAACTTCAGAACATAATAATATATAAAAAATATACATAATATATCTATTATATATATATAACAAGATTGAAGTTTTAAAGCAAAAGCTAATTCTTCTTTTTTACCTTCTTCTTCATACGTCTAAGCAGTATTTTGTAATTAGATAAATAAGTCCACATCACAATCCACAATTAGTTAGTTATTAAGTTAAAAGTAAAAATAATTTATGCGTCATTTCTTAATTCAGTTTATCCTTAAAAAGCCTTGTAGAGAGAAAAATACGACTCCATTTTTCATTTGTTAACTTAAAGTGCTGTAGAATTCACAGTTTGTGTAATATAGATAAGAATTAATAAACATCTAAATCCAAACAAGAAATACCATTTTACACATTTAATCCCAACCCCAGCAAAAAGAAAATAAACCACAACACATTATTGCAGCTGATGGACAATGGCTCCAGGATACTGCAAACTCCATTGTTTAATATTCCACAGGGATCTTCATCCAAAATTTTTACTTTAACAGGAGCCAACTGGGCAATCTCCCGTTCCACATAAACTCTGATTTTCCTTTCCATCAATTGACCCATATTTTATTTATCAATATTTCCACCCCTAACACCTGACATCAAAGTAATTTCTTTTGAATTTTCCAAAGCTCAGCACTGTCCCATTCACTGAACTCCTTGTGTCCCACTGGGACAAACGTGTCCCTCAAATTTATTCTGCTGCCAGTTCCCATCCTACTTTTCCTTCTCCCTGTCCCACATGCTTAAAAATACCAATTATCCTCTAAATTCAGGCAGTTCCACCTCCTATAATCACCCACTGCTGCACCTTTGCCCTCCCTCTCCACAAATCCTGTTCCCACATCCCTTTCCTGTGCTTAGGAAGGAGATTCTCACTGGGTTTTTGTTTTCCTCTTACTTTTCCCCTCCTCGGCTCTGCCAAAACCCAATAGAACTCCACTGCTATTCCCAAAGCTTGGCTTGCAAGGAAAACATTGCTCAGCATCCCAAACTCTCTAATTTGCAGAAGACCTGATATTGCTAATTAAGAGAAGCAAAAAGAGGAGCAAAGCAGGAAGTTTTCAGCAGTACGGAAGTGCTGCTGCCTGAGGGCCAGGCTGCAAATGAACATTTCCCACACAAATGGACACTTCCCACACAAATGAACATTTCCCACACAAATGGACACTTCCCATACCAGTGACCCTGGTTTGTTTTTAATTTCCTGCTTCCATCTCATTTTCCTCTTTGCCATCCCACTGCAAACCACTTTATTACCATGAAGAGTCACTTCCCAGGTATGTTTATTCAGGTTTAATGCACCTTATCCTCCTTGCTCTCAATTCCTGGCACTCCCCACACCCTCCAGGGCATCTCAGGAGGAAAAGTTCCTGCCTTTTCCCTGCCCGGTTATCTCCTGCCCAGCTTTTCTGCTCCCACCCCTTATCTCCACCCCACCAAAAGCAGTTCCCTCATCACGTGGCTGCTTTGATCTTGTGCCAAAGTCACACTGAACGTTTATTTTTTTTCCCTTTCAAGTGCAAAAGACAAACATGAGGTTGGATTCGTTTTGAAATAAGCGCTTTTTGAACACAAAAATATCCCTTTAAGCTACATCCAGACTTAAACTCAGCTCGAGAGACTTTTCAAGAGTTTTAGTGATGCTGTGGAGCAGCTCCTGCCCCGCTCCCAGCCCTGGCTCCAGCCCGGGGGTGATGAGGAGCTCACCCAGCCGTGTTCCCTCACTGCAGGATGAGGAACAGATGGAAAAAGTCCTGGCAGGAGCCAAGGGCAGGGAATCACACCAGCACCACCTCGGGATGTGCACGATTCCAGCAGAACCCCAGAGAGGTGTGGTACCAAAACACAAAATGATCCTTAGTACCAGGGACAGGGAAATCAGATACAAACTGAGCAAGGACAGGCCCAGGGACAGAAGGAAAGGCTCCCAATTCCCAATTTTAGGGAGTAATTAATAAAAAGAATTAATGCTGTCAAGCCTCAAATGAAACACCCCAAATCTGGTATGATCTGGAGCAGGGTAAAACCAATGGGAAGGGAACAGAAAATCCATTTCCAAGACAAAGTTTGCAAGGAATGAAACCTTGGTGTTTCCAAGGACTCAAACTCCAACCAGAATTACCAGAGGAGGAGCTCACCCTGACAAACAGAGATGTGCTGGACAAGGCAGAGTCTCTGCAGGGCACCTCAGGATTTTAAGATCCCTGCTCCAAGCACAGATTTTATGGGATGGCAGCAGGTGTAAGACACTCTAATTTAACCATTACTGACTTAAAATATGACTTTTTTTGAGGGAAGATATTTTTGATGAGAAGGATGTAATTTCTGTTATAGCAGAAAAGTGATGAGGAGAAAGTGAGGGGTTCACAGGGTTTTGTACACCAAATCTGTGCCCTTCATATGTTAAACACTAAATTATTTTTAAAATTCAATTCTGGATGGAGATAAACAATTTATACATTCATTGTTCTAGCACTCTACGGTAACAGAATTTAGTCTACTATGTATTAATCTGACCCTCACCTGATATTAAACATGCAATTATAATGTTACTGCTTATTTCAGTGCATGAAAAATCAGCCCTAGAACAATAAATTCCACTTATTACCTTTGTAAACTGTGCTTTGTATTAGATGCGTTTCTTTTTCTTAGATGAAAACATTAGATTTTTTTCCTCCACTCAAAGTTACGTAAGGCTGCATCTGCAGATTCCCCTGGAGGGAACACCTGGCACAATCAGCTCAAGAGAATGAAATGAGAGGGTGCAGTTGGCAGGGAAAGCGCAGCTCCTGCACCTGTGCAGGGTGTCAGGGATGGATCCCAGCACCTTTGGGTGAGTGACTGCTGCTTCCCTGGGACAGCTGCTCACACGGGGGCTCCAACCCAGGCACTATTTCCAGTGCAGCATCCAAGTGTGTCCTTATGAGGCAGCTGGAGCCTATTCTGACACTATTTTGGACGCTAATCTTATCTGAGGTGATCGGCTCGATTCCTTCACTATATGCAAAGCACACTGACAGGACAGTGCTCAGAACATGAGGTTCAATTTCCAGCTCATCTTTCACACTCCCTCCCCTCCTCCACCTCCTGCAATCCTTGTTTCCCTGCACCGGCTACAATAACAAGGAATAAATTAATAAATAAGCAATTGTTATTTCAAACAAGAGCTGATCTCTATTATTACTTTAATTTCATGCACAGGGAGGTTTCCTGCACAGAACTCAGGGGTTGTTATAACAGCAGGAATATTCCTAGAAACCAAGAGTGCTAATCTGTGTGGCACAGCTTTGGGAATTCTCCTGGAATGTGCTGCAGATCAGCAGGAGATTCTCCTTTAAGCACAGAGCCAGAGCTCCTGGTAACCAGGAGATCCACACAACAAACCACATCACAGGCCTGCTGCTCCCTTCCTCACCCACCCCTTATCTCGGCTGCTAATTAAATTCCTGAGAGTTTTTTCAAAGTTTTAAAATAATTATCGAGGCTCCTCAAGTGTTCTGATCCCTTTTGCATCCATTACAAATTCCAGTTTCTGACCAAAGACATGAAATGGGGCCAGACCAGGTAATTCAGCAGCTCTGGCTGAGGGGAGAAGCATTTACATCACTCTCTGCTCACATTTAGATTCCAGTGGCAAAAGGAGATTCCCAGAGGGAATAAACTGAGCTCACACTTGAACACACAGACAGGAGCCACCAGTGTGCTCATGGTATGGAAACAGAATCTCAGAAGGGTTTGGGTTGGAAAGGACCTCAAAGATGATCCTGTTCCACCCCCTGCCACGGGCAGAGACACCTTTCCACCATCCCAGGCTGCTCCAAGCCCTGTCCAACCTTGAACAATCCCAGGGAAGAGGCAGCCACAGCTGCTCTGGATAACCTGAGCCCCACGGGGAGTAAGAACAAACCCGATCTGCTGAGGAAAAGCACCACGGTCCCCTCGGGAAATGAGCACAAGGAGACAATTTGCCATCAGTGCTCTCACACACGCGTTGGCAAAGTTTTAACTGAGGAACACCCGGTGTTCTAAGCAGTGCTGGCATTTGAGAAGAGTTCAGAGACAGCCTGTGGCTGAGTGATTAATTAAACACGCACATAAATCCAGACGAGCTACACTACTCAGAACCTGCAGCTAAGAAATTGAAGAGCAAACAAACTCAAGAATCTCCAGCCAAGGAGGTGAAGCTCTCCTCTGCACGAAATGCGGATTAAACCCTTCCCTGCTGAGAGGGGAGGCACACTCAAATCTCCGCTCTTGAACCTCGCTGAGGACGTTTAATCCCTGCACGGCTTTAGGGGGGCTCGGGCGGTACCGGCTGGGACACACGGGCGGTACCGGCTGGGACACACGGGCGGTACCGGCTGGGACACACGGGCGGTTGAACGGCGCCGACAGCGGCACTGACCCCGCTCCTTCCTCCTGCACCGACTCCTTTAACCCGCTCTGACCCCGCTCCTTCCTCCTGCACCGACTCCTTTAACCCACCCCGATGCCGGTCCTGACATCTGCCCCGATCCCTTTAACACGCTCTGATCCTGCTCCTAACACC
>VWYP01007845.1:37646-137168 GCA_013400435.1 Pycnonotus jocosus | reverse complement strand
CCTCCTCACCACGCCGCGTGCCGCCCCGCCCTCCCACGTGACCTCTTTCAACAATTCCTATTGGCCGGCGCGCCGAGATGGGCGGGGCTCCCCTCGCGCCGCCGTTGCCGTGGCGACCGCGGGGCCGCCGCCCCAGAGGATCCCGGGAATCGGGAATTGGGAAATTCGGGAATTGAGGGAAAATCCGGAACTGGGGGAAAATCAGGAATTGCGGAAATGGGGGAAAATCGGGAATCGTGGCCTCGCTGCCCCTCCCGCAGCCCCGCCGTGCCACGGGGTGCGCCCCGCTCCTGGGCAGCGTGAGGCGGGGACAGGCCCGGCCTGAGCGCGGCCGCGGCGCGTCCCGGTGCTCGGGCGATTTTACAAAGAATTCTGCTTTTTCCAGTAGATGGCACTAAAATAAAGCTGCGGCTGGAAACCGGCGGAACGGGGAAAAGCATCGAGAGGCCGGAGCGAAGTATCCGTGAGCCGCTTTTCCAGGGAAACGGCGGTGAGGAGGGAGCGGGATGGAGCCGGGCCGGGGATGGAGCCGGGCCGGGGATGCTCCCCTTGAGGATCAGGGTTCCAGGGCTCATCCCCTTCCCAAGGCTCTGGGGCAGGTCATACAAGTGAATCAAATCGCTCCCCTGCCCTGCTTTGGGTTGGGTTAAACAGGGAAAAGGAGCTCTTGGTTTCAGCAGGAAAAAGCAGATAAAGGGAACTCCCCGACTTTTGGAATAATCGTCAAAGGGAGGTTTCAGTAAAAGCATGGATTTGGGAGAGCTTTCCCAGCCTTAATCACGGAATATTTTGAGAGGATGAAGTTCCAGGAGTGGGAGAATTTGCAGAATTTTGTATTTGACACAGGAATTATGTTAAAGAAAATCCTCCTGGCTGGTTTGTGACAACATTCCAGCCTGGAATGGGTGCCCTAAAACCAACCAGAGCATCTCTGTCAATCAGAATATTGACAAGTAATTAATAAATGACCACTGTAAATTATTTAATCACTGTGATTAAATCATAGTGATTTAAAGATGCTGCTTGTGGAGTTTTTAGTGTGAATAGACTTTACCTTTAGAGCAGTTTTAAATAGTTCTAATAGTTGAATAACTGTAGTGCAGAGGTTAAAAACATTAACATATTTGTAATATTCTGTGTGTGGCTTGAAACGAAGCTGAATTCTGTGTGTGAGAAATAAAACCCATCCCAGCTGGCATAAAACTTGGTGGTAAAAAGCCCAGGAGAGGCAGAGCTGCCTCCCCTGAGTTGGTTTATTTGCTGCTCTCTCATCCCCAGAGGTCACCTGGGCTGACCCTTTCCCTGGCAGCATTCCCTGCCCACCCCCCAGAAACATTCCAGGCTGGAGAGAATCCCAGACCCCACTAGCTGAGGGATGTGAGGAAATTGCAGGAGCTGAGAGCAGGATCCATGCTCACCTGGTCACTGGGAGCTGCAGAAATGCTGCAGCCTCGGGTCATGCAGCTCTGATGTCTCTGCTCCACTTTGGGCCAAATCCCTGATGGAACAAGGATCTCCTCTCCTCCTGCCATGGAAATACTCCAGGCTCTCCTAATCCCACCTGGGTATCCCAGGAATGTTTTCTGTAGGGAATCTAAGGAGTGACAGGACACAGGGAATGGCTTCCCACTGCCAGAGGGCAGGGCTGGATGGGATTTTGGGCAGGAATTGTTCCCTGTGAGGGTGGGGAGGGGCTGGGGATGGAATTCCCAGAGCAGCTGTGGCTGCCCCTGGATCCCTGGAAGTGTTGGGGCCAGGGCTTGGAGCACCCTGGGACAGTGGGAGGTGTCCCTGCCCATCCAGGTGGATCTTTAATGTCCCTCCCCACCCAAACCATTCCATGATTCCCTGAACTCAGCCCTGTAAAAAGAAATGATTTCTAACCCTGGGATAGGGATGTGGAACTTTCATTCATTTTGTGCCAGCTCTGAGTCCCAAGGATGAAATCTCTGTCCCAGCCAGAGCAGCTCCAGCGCTGGATCCTGGGCAGGATCTCAGGACTTTGGGCTGCAGTGGTTGTTCCTTTTCCATTTCCCTGGATCCTGGGCAGGATCTCAGGACTTTGGGCTGCAGTGGTTGTTCCTTTTCCATTTCCCTGGATCCTGGGCAGGATCTCAGGACTTTGGGCTGCAGTGGTTGTTCCTTTTCCATTTCCCTGGATCCTGTGCAAGATCTGAGGGATCAAATCTGCACTGATTGCTCCTTTTCCATTTCCCTGGATCCCTGTGCAGGATCTGAGGGATCAGGGCTGCACTGATTGTCCCTTTCCCATTTCCCTGGATCCCTGTGCAGGATCTGAGGGATGAGGTTGTTCATTTTGCAGCTGTTGGGAGGAGCTCATTATGGGATGCTCAGTGCCAGGGATGCAGGGCTGTGTTTGCACAGGGATCTCTTTAATTGCTCAGCCCTTCTCCAGGTCTGGGGCTGCTGCAGCTCCAGCTCCTTTTGCAGATTAAAAGATTTCTGTAAGGAACTGCTTGTGCTGCAGCTCTGCCAGGCTGGAGGGCATCTCCAATGAGATTAATGATGTCTGCCCTAATAGAAGAAAACTTTGCATAAATGAGATTGTGGTTTCTGCTGAAACCTGCCAACTCTTACTCATTTGCAGTAAATATTATCTTTAATTAAAAGTTTTAAGGTATCTTGTTCCTGAGCTAATGAGATCTACAGTGATTTCCCTTAGGAATTAATTTACCTTCTTAATTCTCATTCATTTGGGTGATGGGACTGTTTAAATCTGCTCCAGACTTCAGAGCTCTGTCGAGCACATTCAGCCAGAACAAAAGGTCATTTTGCCATCTTGATGTTCTGTTGGTATTTGTAATTCCCTCATTCTCTCTCCATTCCAAAGATCCCTGTTTAGGTTCCTGCCCCAAACATTTCCTTCCAACCCCTGAGTTCCTCTCAACTCCTCATGCTGAGAGGTTGTTTTTATTTTCACAGCCATTTCCCTTTGGATTTGTGTTTTCTGTTCCCTCCAGAGTAAAAATCAATTCTGGCAATGCTGGAAAAGCCTCTGATTGTGATCAACTTTTTTTTTTTTTTTTAATATAAAATACACTCAAATCTTGATGCAACTGCTGAAAAACACAGGAATATTTCTGCCTTTTGGGAAATCATCCACTCTCATTCCTCTCCAAGGATTCTTCTGAAGCAGCAGGGATGCTTTAACACTTGGAGGTGAAAATTGCATTCCTGCACGTGGGTTTGAGTGGGAAAAGTGCCAAAAACTGGGCTGGGAGAACTGGAGCCAGAACCCTTCCTGAGGCTGGACACAATGCTGCTGGCCAGATCTCAATTAATTAATTATTGGAACTCAATGACAAGGTTTTTTTGAACATAAATACAGCTGGAAATTAAATAGTAAATTTCAAAGGAAATACCTGGTTTGTACACACAGAGAAGAAACCAAAAGAAAAAGAATTAATGCTCCTTAGCTCGTTATCAGCAGATTTTCCTGTTGAAATCCAATCTGAATCCTGTGAGTCTCCTCTGAAGATGCTGGGTCTGACAAGGTTTAAAAGCTGGGTAATTAATTACCCTAATGAAGGAAATGGAGCAATCAGAGCCAAATATAGACCAGAGGTGGTTTTGTTCTGATAAAATATAAAATATAAAATACAGGACTATGCTGTCAGCCTTACCTGGATAAGTTGAATCCTATTTTATACAAGATGCAAACCAGAGAAACACAATACCTCCTTTCTATTGGAAAAAATCAAATTATTTTACTATTATTCCAATTTTTTTCCATGTCTCACCCAACAACTTGAGACAGAAAATCTCCCCATGTCCTCTCTTTGTGCATAATTAGGGAATATCCCTAAAAACTGCCCTTGTGTGTCTGCAGCTGGTAAAAGGAGTCACTTAGAGGGAGTCCTGACTGCAGGAACTCCTAACCCTGAACTTGCAGCACCAAAAAAGGGGAAGAAACACATTTTGGGGCCTGGGCTGGGCTATAAATAGAGCTGTCACCAGCTCCTGGAGGCTGCTGATGAGCTCCCTTTTATAGCTCACTGCAGCGTCCTCCAGCCCCCACAAATTAGAGATTATCAGTTAAGGATGAGCTGATAAATGATGCTGGCAGGGCAGCAAATGTCCTCCTCTGAAAGCAGGAGGGATCCCAGGGTTGTGCCATGGGGTGTTCTGGGATTTCTGTGCCTCAGCAAAGCGGGAAAATGGGATTTTGGGGTGTTTCACTGAGGGAGCTGGGCTGGGAGCTGGGCTGAGCTCCCTCCTCCCTGCAGGCTCCAGCTCCTGCCACCTTCCAGAGGAGCCACCCGGTGTCCCCCGTGTGGCAGCTCCAGAGTGACCCAGGGGCTCACTGCCAGTGTCACCAACCAGCCCAGGCTCTGCTGCTCCTCATCCAAATCCTCAGCCAGGATTGAATCTTTTCAGCCCCGGTGGTTTTGGGATTTTGTGCCACTTTCAAGTGCAGGAGCCTCCACAGCCCCTCCAGCCGTGGGTTCAGTGCCAGGTTCCAACTCCTCCCAGAGGTTTCTGGAGTTCAAGGATCCCCACTAAAAATAACTCCCCCCTTGTGAGCTGCCAAATGGCAAAGTGTCACCGTGCAGGGGCTGCTCCTGGGTTCCTGCTGGGACAGAGCCCTCAGGATCACCCAGGGCTGCCCTCCTGGAGTGACAGCAGCAGGAGGAGCAGCACTGGATCTCCTGGCTGGGTTTGCTCTGACAGCATCACTGGAGCAGCAAAATCCTCCGAAAATATTGTACCCAAAATAATGAGAATTGCTGGAAGCCTGGAGGCTGAGAATTCCAGGCTTTCTGTGCTAAAAGGTGCTGACCCTCAAGGAAACACCACATTTGATCTGAGCCCTTGGGACAGGCTCCCAAAAACTGAGTGACAGCAGTGGGGCTGTGGGTGTGGAGATTGGATAGAAGTGTGTGATAGCACAGGGTGGAAATCTTAGAATTTAATATTTTAGTCTACAGTAACACATGTGAGTCAAGATGGAGGATTCAGGGCTTTGTCTGGGTCCTTCTTCACCTTCTTCCTCCTCCTCCATGGGTTTGGGTGGTTTTCTGTAATTGGGTGAAAAAGGTCCCCATTGCTGGCCTTGGGTGCTCATTATTGGCTCAAAACCATAAATCATTATCTAAATGTTGTTTCCATTTTTTTTCCAGCTCTTGCTCCCAAGTCTCCTCCAGCAAATTTAGATGTTGATTAATAAACAATAAATAAGAAACCAACAATTTTTGTTTATTAATCTAATACCTTAAATCTATTTACAGCCTATTGTAAGATTTTCTAATATTCTACAGGGCTGCAAATAAAAGGAATTATTTTACATCCAATAAAAGCACCAGAATTACCCAACACAATGTGTGAAAAGAGGAATTTACACCTGGACCTTCCATGGACATCAAACAGGTTTTTATTTTCTATGAAAGAAACATAAAAGGTGATTAGAAAACACAGCAATGACAAATATTTACCATTTGAAAATGCTGAAATGAAACAAGGGAAACGAATTTTCCCCCACTTTTTCCTGCAGACGAGGTCTTGGGATATTTTGATGCAGAATAAAATCAAACTAACACTTCATAAAGGAAGTAAAAATGTGTCAGAATGCAAATTCAATACATTTTCCTTTTACATCTGGGATCTAAAATCAAAAAATGAGACAACCAAAGTCCATTTGCAGAGTCAGCCTCCATGTTTTATCACCACAGATGTGAGAACCAGGAGAAATAATCCCCAAAAGGGGAATGCTGCTGCTGGGGAGTTCCAGGGAGGCACCTCCAGAGGTGGAGCTCCGTTCTCTCCTCTCCTGATTTGGCAGTTTCCTCCCAGCTTTGCTGAAGAAATTCTTCTGTGTTTGATTCATTTGATTTGCTGGATCTCCTGCACTTAGATGGATGATGGGCAGATTTCTGTGGAGGTTTATCCAGGCTAAATTCAGATGTTCAGACTAAACTTTGATTATTTGAAAGTCCCACCTGACCAAAGGGAACTCCATGGGCTGGGAGCAGCCACTGCCCAGAAGCAGGAGTGTGAGAATTCCATAATTTGGCAATTCTGGCCAGGATGAGATTGATAAAATCCCCCATTTGGAGCTGCTCAGGGAAATGTGGAGCATTTTCCTCTGGGAGCGGATGGATGAACACATCCAAGGAGAAGATTCCCTCAGCCAGGAGCCTGCCCAGATATTCAGGGTTCCACAGAAGGAAAGAGGAAGGGATCCCAGTGATGGATCCTGGATCCTCTCCAGCTGCAGGACACGGCACCAGCCAGCCCTGACTGTCCCACCCTGAGCCTCAGTTTCCCTCTTATCTCCCAACTCCGACCTGGTTCTATAAAATGTTTTGGATTGGGAGGGATAAAATGATGTTTCATGAGCTGCCAGGTGTTTGGCACCTGAGCAATTCCCTCCAAAAAAAGGAAATGCTCCTGGTTCTGCTGCCCTGCCCATCTCCAGCTTGGGGAGAACCAGGGCAGGACATTGCTGGTTTTTCAGGTGAACCAGGGCAGGACATTCCTGGTTATCCAGGTGAACCAGGGCAGGACATTCCTGGTTTTTCAGGTGAAGCAGGGCAGGACATTCCTGGTTATCCAGGTGAACCAGGGCAGGACAGTCCTGGTTATCCAGGTGGAGCAGGGCAGGACAGTCCTGGTTTTTCACATGAATCAGGACAGAACATTCCTGGTTTTTCAGGTGAAACCCTCCCTACCTGCACAGCTCATTGCAATCCCCTCCAAGAGACAGGAGAGCAGCAGAGTGTAGGAATTCCATGTGGGAGCTGTGTGGGAGCTGTCAGGCCACGGGGCTCCCCATCAGCCGCTCCTGGCGCAGAGCCACCAACCTCTGGAACCACCTGTCCTCAGCCTCAGCCTTGTCCACGAACAGCTGGGCAGGGGAAAAGGGGCACAGTCAGCAATTCCAGCCTTGGCACCAACTCCTGGAACCCCCACGGCTGCCCCAGGGCCCACGGGAAAAGCTCAGGGGGTTCAACACAAAGGGGATCCAAAAAACAACAAGAAAAGCAGAGATTTTTCAGGGAATTCTCAAATGGTTTGGCTTGGGAGGGGTCTGAAAGATGACAATCACTGGAAATTGAAATTCATCATATTGGACATGGCCTGATCTCTGTTCCCTGTGTTCATTCTACAGAATTCACACTCATTTCTTCACTGCAAGTCATTTTTAACTTTCTAATTCCTAAAAATTCTCTCTGGACCTCCTTTTATTAACAACTAAAGGGCTCCCAAAGGACTTTGCTCAAGTTTAGCCCCAATGATTTAAAATTCTCTTAAGTCTGTCCTGTGTTTAGAACTTTGCAAGTTGGCAAAATGGGCAAGTTCTGAATTCTCCACCAGGTTTCCAACTACAGAAACCAACTTGTCCTGAATTTTTATTTATCTTCAATTCCCCACTGCTACATTAATGATTAATTTTCTTCTAAAATCCATTTGTAACTCCTGTGGGATTGTTCTGCTGGGGGGTGGGAGGGATCCAGAGCAGGGATTTTGTGAGGAGCTGTGGGGTCATTTCTCATTCCAGGGGCTGCTCTAAAGCTAAAATTGGGATAAAATCTGGCTAAAAGGATAAACACTCACATTTGGATGTGCCAAGGAGTTGTCATCCTGGTATTTGATGGCAGTGGGGATGTTGGCAGCTGGAGGCTCCTTCTCAGGAGCTGCTGCCTCAGTGGCTGCTGCTCCCACACTCACAGGCTCCTGCTGGAGCTCAGGAGCTTCTGCTGACTGAAAAAGAAACAAAACCCCAAAATCTGAGTGTTTTATCCCCAAATTCCCACATGTAGCAGTGTTTTAACCCAGCTGTCTGCCCTGAGAGGATCCTCATGGAAAGACTTCTCAGCATCCTCAGCAGGACACAAAGGGCAGGAAGTGACCAAAAAAAAGGGACAGGGAGAGTGGAAAACTGCACCACTGGGATTTTGGATCAATTCCTGCAGCAGCTTCTTGGGGACTTCTGGAAAGGCAAGGAATTGCACATTCCTGGAAAAAAATAACCTCAGAGATAATTCCAAACACTCACAGCCAGGTGGGAAAATGAACACACCCCAAACCAGGTGATGCTCTTTCATCAATGGGAAATTCTAAATAGTGCAGCTTCCTCCTGGCTCTGAGAGCAAGAAAGGGATTGAAAATATCCCTTTTTGGAAGGAAAACGCACCTTTTTGGAAGGAAAATGTCTCTTTTTTTGGAAGGAAAATGCACCTTGTTGGAAGAGAAATGTCCCTTTTTGGAAGGAAAATGCACCTTTTGGAAGGAAAAAGCATCTTTTTGGACGGAAATGTACCTTTTGGGGAGGAAAATGCACCTTTTTGAAAGGAAAATGCACCTTTTTGAAGGGAAATGTTCCTTTTTGAAGGGAAATGTACCTTTTTGACTTCTTTGCTGGACCTGAAGGTCTGTGGCACGAAGGCGTCGCTTTCGATGGCTTCGATTTCCTTCACTCTCTTCACTTGGTCCAGGAGGGTGGCTTGGTCTGCACAGGGAAGGGGAGATTTGTGGGATTGGTGGGATTTGTGGGATTTATGGGATTTGTGGGATTGGTGGGATTGGTGAAACCCTGGGATCCAGGCCCTGTCCCAGCCCTGCCTGGAGGAGATTTTGGGGCACACCAGGAATAACATCTGGTGTGACACAGCCCAAAATCTCCTGAGTGACAAGAACCCCAGTGAGGCATTGCTGGGAACATCCCAAACTCTGCCCTAAGGATTTGTGGGATAATTGGGGAAGAGAAGGATCCAGGGAGAGCTCAGAGCCTCTGGCAGGGCCTGAAGGGGCTTCAGAAGAGCTGGAGAGGGACTGGGGACAAGGGATGGAGGGACAGGACACAGGGAATGGCTCCCACTGCCAGGGATGGATGGGAGATTGGGAATTGGGAATTCCTGGGATGGAATTCCCAGATTTGCTGTGGCTGCCCCTGGATCCCTGGCAGTGCCCAAGGTGAGGCTGGATGAGCTTGGATCACCCTGGGACAGTGGGAGCTGTCCCTGCCCTGTCCCTGGATGGATTTTAGGTCCTCCCAACCCAAAATTCCATAATTCTAAGCTGACAGGAGCTGCGCCACAGCAAAGTCCATAAATACAACTTCGAGCCTGAATTTTGGGGAAGATTTGAAAGAAAAAAAAGAATTTGCTCCATTTAAACTTGTGTTTGCAAGTCCTGCTGCCTTTGTGCTGAAACCTTCTCCTTTCAAAGAGATTCCTGAGGATTTTTTGGGAGAAATCAAATACCCCAATGGCTGCTGGGGAGAGGGAACCAGAATTCATGGAGGTATTGAACAGACCTGAGGGTAAATAAAGGATCCTGATCAAAGCCAGGCACAGAAAAGCAGGAAAAGGAGATTTCCACTCCACAGCTCAACTCCAGGATCCCAAAATCGCAGGATCCTGCTGGGAATGACAAATCAGGGAAGGGGCAGCAATCACTGAACGCTGCCGATGACATCAGGGACATTAAGGGGGAAAATGGAGTGCAGGAAGCAGAGCCCATTAGTGCAGGGGGGGTTGACAAACACATCATTGGGAGATAAACCAGCTCCCAGCTGCTGTTTGTCAGCTGCCAGGGCCAGGGATGTGTATTTCATAGGAAAATCAAAAATAATGGAGTCAGAGAGCTCCCAGGCTTCAGACAAAAAAAAAAAAAAAAAATCAATACTAACTCAGTGCACGGTGAGTCCTTTTACCCTGTTAGGGTGGAACTAAATCCTGGATTAGGGCTGGTTTTTAATAAAAAGGTGATTCCAGCAGCAGGAACAATTTCCAGCCCTGTCACCTTGGCACGGTTTAACTGGGAACATCATCATCATCCTTCAGGGGTAATTCAGAATTTTACAATTCTCTATTATGTAGAGATATATAAATATAAATATACACACATATAAAAATACAAAATGTGTATATAGATATAAATATACACACCCAGCTTTATAGCTGTAAATCCCTAGGGAATTAGGCTGGGTCAGAAATAACCTGGAATTTCACCTGAGAATTAAAATTCTTTTGATGCCATCCCAAAACACCACACACACAATCATTAGAAACAGCAGAGAATCATAAAGTAAAATAAAATACAAGTTAAATAAAATAAAAGTAAAAGAAAGAGAGAATTCTAAGATTCTACACATCAGGTGAAAGGAAAACTTCCCTGGTCTACTTAAAATATTCCCATTTTTTCCTTGAAGGTGACATTTATTCCACTAAGAGTTTTAAAATCACTGAAATAGAAGCATTAAATGACCAACAATATCCTGTGAATGGTCCATTAAACAAAACCATGTTTTCAATGTTTCTTGGATAATCTCAGAGTGTAAATTTCTATGGATTCCCTGCTTATCCATAATCCTGACCATGAACGTGAATTTAAAGAGATTTTTTCAAGCAGGTCTAACTCCAGAAGCAAAGCAATGACAATAAACCTCAAATATGTTTCTCCCTATATTACTAATTAGATTTAAGGGGTTAATTTAATTTAAAAATATAACACATTTTACATAAAAAGCTTTGAAATACAGGAAAAAAAAAAGTTGCTATTTTTTCTTGCTCTTTGGAGCTGAG
This sequence comes from Pycnonotus jocosus, assembly GCA_013400435.1. Taxonomy (NCBI): domain Eukaryota; kingdom Metazoa; phylum Chordata; class Aves; order Passeriformes; family Pycnonotidae; genus Pycnonotus; species Pycnonotus jocosus. The sequence continues at coordinate 126,621 of VWYP01007845.1, read as the reverse complement.
GATTAAAAGAAGGAAACACCCCCAGATCCCAGACTAAACCAACAACCACAGCAGAAAATATTTCCCCTTTGATCCCCTTTTATTTGGGGTTATTGGAAGTGATATTTTTATGCAGCTGCCTCACAGAGCTGGGTGGTTTCCAACAGAACCAGCTTTTCTTTAAATTTCCTTTTACTTGAAATGTAAACCCACGGCTTTTCGCACATCCCACGGGTTTTAACTGATCCCAGTTTTACTCCAGCTGCCACAAACTGAAGAAAAATGAAGTTTTTCCTCGAAATTTGCAGTGGAAATGATCTAAAAACTCCCTGGGTGTGGGAGATCCTGGATTATGCACCAAGGACTGGGAAAAGGAGAACTCCAGTGGGAGATCCTGGATTGTGCACCAAGGACTGGGAAAAGGAGAACTCCAGTGGGAGATCCTGGATTGTGCACCAGGGACTGGGAAAAGGAGAACTCCAGTGAGAGATCCTGGATTGTGAACCAAGGACTGGGAAAAGCAAAACTCCAGTGGGAGATCCTGGATTATGAACCAAGGACTGGGAAAAGGAGGGAAAGTCCAGTGGGAGATCCTGGATTGTGCACCAGGGACTGGGAAAAGGAGAACTCCAGTGGGAGATCCTGGATTGTGCACCAAGGACTGGGAAAAGGAGGAAAACTCCAGTGGGAGATCCTGGATTGTGCACCAGGGACTGGGAAAAGGAGAACTCCAGTGGGAGATCCTGGATTGTGCACCAAGGACTGGGAAAAGGAGGAAAACTCCAGTGGGAGATCCTGGATTGTGCACCAGGGACTGGGAAAAGGAGAATTCCAGTGGGAGATCCTGGATTGTGAACCAAGGACTGGGAAAAGGAGGGAAAGTCCAGCAGGACAGGAGGGACTCATGGTGGCTGTGTCACCTCTGCACCTCACCAACCCTGGGCTCTGCTTTGCAGGGAATTTCCCTGCTGGAACCAGGACAGGATCAGCTGTGCTGACCCCGATCCCACCGTGTCCCACAGTCCTGAGAACTTCCCAGCCCGAGGGCTGGAATTGCAGGGATGTGCTGGAGTTCCAAGGCCAGGGGGAGCTGCCTGGAGACCCTCTCTGGAGAAGTTCCCTGGAGAACCTCCCTGGAGATCTCCTCTGAAGATCATCCCTGGAGATCCCCCTGGAGAAGTTCCCTGGAAAACCTCCCTGGAGATCATCCCTGGAGAACCTCACCTGGAAAGATTCCTTGGGAGATCCCCTCTGGAGAACTTCCCTGGAGAATCTCTCTGGAGAGCTCCCCCAGAGATCCTCTCTGGAGAACTTCCCTGGAGATCTCCCCTGGAGAATCTCTCAGGAGAATTTCTCTGGAGAACTTCCCAGGAGATCCTCCCTGAAGATCCTCTCTGGACATCCTCCCTGGAGCCTCAGTGGCCTCTCCAGGGCTGAGACCTCCCAACACCCTCAGCAGAATCCCGAGGGAATCAGCCCGGGAATGTCCCATCCCCGCAGGGTCTGCAGGGCACTCCCGGCACTGCAAATCCTGTTCCTGCTCCTCCCTGGCGGGAGTGGGGGCATCCCGGGATATTCCCTGCAATGTTCCCTGGGATATTTATCGAGATATTCCCTGGGATGTTCCCTGGGACATTCCCTGGAATATTTCCCGGGATATTCCCTGGATATACCCCGGGACATTCCCAGGATATTCTCTGGATATTCTCCAGGATATTCCCGGATATTCCCTGGATATTTCCCGGGACATTCCCTGGGACATTCCCTGGATATTTCCCGGAATATTCCCCGGGATATTCCCTGGATATTTATCGAGATATTCCCCGGGATATTCCCTGGATATTTCCCGGGATATTTTCCAGGATATTCCCCGGATATTCCCGGGATCTCCCGAGCCGTTCCCGTTTCCCGGCCGGGCTCCGCTGCCGTTAGAGGGAGGCACCGCCTCACTCAACAGCGCCGGGGCCGAGGATGCTCCGAGCGCGGCACCAATGCAGGAGCCACCAATGCAGGAGCCACCAATGCAGGAGCCAGCCTTGCAGTCCCCAAACCTGCAGCACCCAAACCTGCAGCTCCCAGCCCTGCAGCTCCCGGCCCTGCAGCACCCACCCCTGCAGCACCCACCCCTGCAGCACCCACCCCTGCATCCCTCACCCCTCCANGTGCAGCCATGCAGCACCCAGCCCTGCAGCTCCCAGCCCTGCAGCACCCAAACCTGCAGCTCCCAGCCCTGCAGCATCCACCCCTGCAGCACCCACCCCTGCAGCTCCCAGCCCTGCAGCTCCCAGTATTTCCTGCGTTTCCCTGCTCCCAACATTCACTTTACAAACTCAATTAAATTTATTAAATTTGCAAGTTGGGAGCACCCCGGCATTTGTTTTCTGTGGGGAGCAGGATTAACAAACAAATTAACAATTAACAAACTAAGCTGGAAAAAAATGCAAATTAACAAGAAAATTAACTTTGTCCAGGCCTGGTTTAAAATCCTGTGAAAGTGAGGTTACTAAAATAGATTAAAAATAGCATTTTGTGAGCACTGTGGAGAGAATTCCACAGAGAGTACCAGACTGAGTTTGCTATTTTAATACATTATAGTGATAATAACCTCGTTTTTTTATAGGATTTTAAACCAAGTCTGGACATGAACAGCTTTTCTTTTAAAAACCTGGGAGCAGCAGGTATAAAATGCAGCAGAAAGCAGGAGGGGAAAGCTCAGCAAGTGAGCCATGAAGTTAAGAACCTTAAATTGCAAAAAAATATAGGCTAAGAATTTTAAGAAAACACAGTTTAAGAACACTGAATTTAAGAAAACAGTTTAAAAACACTGAAATTTAAGAAAATACAGTTTGAGAACACTGAATTTAAGAAAACAGTTTAAAAACACTGAAATTTAAGAAAATACAGTTTGAGAACACTGAATTTAAGAAAACAGTTTAAAAACACTGAAATTTAAGAAAATACAGTTTGAGAACACTGAATTTAAGAAAACACAGTTTAAGAACACTGAATTCAAGAACTTTGGATTTAAGGTGGTGAAATTCCTGCTGGAATTTCCTGTGTGCAGGTCGCCTTCACTGCTGCCCTCTCCGATTTTGCTGGTTCCTGCACCCCAATTTTGGGGCTTTTTTGGGTATTTTTGAGTTTGCTCAGGCCGTGGAGGGGTGGGGACAGCCCTGGCACAGGAGGTTTTGCCGGATTTGTCACCGCGCCGACACCGGAGCACACAAAGCCAGGGCTGTAATTCAATGCTCAATTTCCCCTTGTCTCAGTGGAGATTTCTCCCCGCTAATTGATAGAAATTAAGCCATTAATCAAGGCCCCAGCCATCATTCAACCCGGGGAAGATGAATCCAAACTTTCATCATAACCACCTTCCCCATTTTAGTGTTCATTAGCATTAATTTTTAATGCAATTATGCTCTTCTTTTACGCTGAGCTCATAAATTACGGCTCTTTTGTTGCTGCCTGGCCTTGTAAAATCCAAGGTAATGCTTTGTGCTCTGCTCCTAAAGGCAATTACTGCCTGCTTCTCTCTCTGTGCCTCACCTCCATCCCAAATAACCTCTGGAAGCTGCTGGAGGTGCAGCCTCCCCACCAGGGGATCCCACACAACCCTACAGAGCAATCTGTCCACCCTAAAGCCACACTCTGACATGGGCAGAGCAAGAATTCCTGCTCTTGGAGGAGAAATGGCAGGAAAACGGGGGTGGAAAATGGATATTGGGGGAAAATTTGGTGTGGTGGGAATGAGCTGTGGGTGAGGAGAGCAGGGCTGCAGCTTGGAGCCTCTCCAGCTTTTCCAGGGCATCACTCGGTGCTGGCACTCCAAAAAATCCTTTCTTTCCCCCTGGAACCCCCCCAGAGCTTTTCCAGGGGATCACTCGGTGCTGGCACTCCAAAAAGTCCTTTTTTCCCCCCTGGAACCCCCCCAGAGCTTTTCCAGGGGATCAGTTGGTGCTGGCACTCCAAAAAGTCCTTTTTTCCCCCCTGGAACCCCCCCAGAGCTTTTCCAGGGCATCACTCAGTGCTGGCACTCCAAAAAGTGCTGCTGGGTTCTTTTCTTTCCCCCTGGAACCCCCCCAAAGCCCTCCCAAAGGNAACCCCCCCAGAGCTTTTCCAGGGCATCACTCAGTGCTGGCACTCCAAAAAGTGCTGCTGGGTTCTTTTTTTCCCCCCTGGAACCCCCCCAGAGCTTTTCCAGGGCATCACTCAGTGCTGGCACTCCAAAAAGTGCTGCTGGGTTCTTTTCTTTCCCCCTGGAACCCCCCCAAAGCCCTCCCAAAGGATTCTGTGTCCTCCTGGCACACGGTGCCCCCAGTCAGGGATTTCCAGCCCTTTATTCCCACCCCATAAAGGATCCTGAAACCCCAAAGGGCAAAGGCACAGCAGCTCCAGCCCCCCCTGGCTGCCCCCAAACACCCTGGGGTGGCTGCAGGGAGAAGGAAATGCACAGACAGGAAAAGTTGCTTTGCTTTGGAGTGATTTTTTTTCCCCGTTTCTTTCCCAGCCTTTAGTTGGGATATGGAATAAAGCACCAATAAAATATCATCCACCTGGAAATTCCCAATTTATCCAGGCCTCAGCCAGCCCAAATAGGACAATTCCCAGTGAATAGCCCATAAATTCCCAGAAAAACTCCTCTGGAAGTACCTGTGCCATGTTCACACAGCCCAGATCCACAAACCGCCAATTTTATCCAAATAAAATCCCCACACCAGGGAATGTGGATGGAGCAAATGGATCTGGAATTTTGTTCCATAGATCCCTATTTATTTTCCCCACACATCCCTGTCTGTTTTCCCCATACACCCCTATTTATTTTCCCCATACATCCCTGTTTATTTTCCCCATAAACCCCTATTTATTTTCTCCATACACCCCTATTTATTTCCCCATAATCCCCTGTTTATTCCCCCCACACCCCTGTTTATTTGCCCTTTAGAAACAGCTTTTCAATAGGTAGCTATAAATTTGTGTCTCAGCTGACTGAAGTCCAATAAGCAATTCCATGATGGTTTTTACAGCCCCATTCCCTTAAGTGACTTCTCCTTTAGCACAAATGAATGCCATGGAGATGACAGGGGAACACAGAGCCTTAATGAAGCACAGAAATCAGATTTGTTTCTCATCTCGAAATTTGAAGAGGATCTCAAGACTTTTAATTTGTAAAAACAAACCATAAATTTCCCTGTTGGGGGAGAGCATCAATTCCCCCGCTTCACTTGTAGAACAGGAAAACTTTAATGACACCAGCTGTGATTGCTGGAATAAAATCACTCCAATATCAGCTTCAGATGTGCTTTGATCTGGTTAAAGATTCATGGAATGGTTTGGGTGGGAAGGAATTAGAGATCATTTCATTCCCACCCCAGCCATGGACAGGGACACCTCCCATTATCCCAGGGTGCTCCAAGCTCTGTCCAACCTGGCCTTGGGCACTGCCAGGGATCCAGGGGCAGCCACAGCAAATCTGGGAATTCTATCCCAGCCGGGAATTCCCTCCCAATCTCCCATCCAGCCCTGCCTTCTCTCCATGTGCAGCCATTCCCTGTGTCCTGTCCCTCCATCCCTTGTCCCCAGTCTCTCTCCAGCTCTCCTGGAGCCCCTTCAGGCCCTGCCAGGGGCTCTGAGCTCTCCCTGGAGTTTTCCTTTCTCCAGGTGAACATTCCCAGCTCTGCCAGCCTGGCTCCAGCCCTGGAGCATCCCCAGGGTGTTGGGATCAGGGGCTCTTCAGGGAAAGCAGAGAGGCAAAAGAGGAAAGGAGAGGATGGGCAGGCCCAAAGCAGGGTAAAATCTAAGGAACACATTTAGAAGTGATTATTAATTCCAGCAGCCCTAATAAAAAGGCAGGAATTGATTCCTGCAGCAGCCATCACCCACGGGGAGCCATCGAGCCCCTTTCCAATTCCCCTTCCCTCAGCTCTGGACACAGAGAGTGGCCAAAATTCCAAATTCCCCTTCACCCTTCCCATCTCTCATTATCACCACGTGGCTGCTCTCCCTAACGAGCCTCCCTCTGCCACTGCACCAAAACTTGGCATTTTTCATTTCCTCCTGGATTTGTTCCTGCCCCCTTTCAATTCCAACCCAGCAATCAAAGATTCAGCAGAGATTAAAGAAAATCCCAGTGGGTCTGGGGATGCTGGAGCAGCCCCCTGGGAACAGCAGCAGCACAACTCCAGGTGTTGGTGTCACCCTCCTGAAGTGACACTGGCACACCAGGGACACCCAGGGAGGGGCACCAACCCTGCCATCATTGAGGCAAAACCCAGGAATATGGGAAATTCCAGCTCTGAGAAAAAAATAATCCCTGTCTTGGTCTAAATGGATTATCTGTATTAAAGAATTTGGGGGTTAAACAGGTTGGGTTTGGTCTCTGCCACCACAGTGAACTTCAGGAGGATTTACTGAAGATAAATGAGGACCTCAGGCAGTAACTGATGAACTTGAGGGCATCCCAATCTAGGGCTGAGTGAAGCACTTTAACTTATTACAGAGTGACCTCAGCCCAGCAAATCTTCTGCTGGCACGGCCAAGCTGTGGTTTAATCTCCATTACAGCCAGGGAAAGGCTTTCAACTCCCTCTAAAGGAAGTGGGAAGGGAAATCAGGGGCTTGGGGTGTCCTGGGCAGGGCCAGGGGTTGGACAAAGGATCCCTGAGGGTCTCTTCCAGCTCAGGATATTCTGGGGTGGCCATGGATGAGATTCTTCATGGGAGAACTCCTGGCCAGCAGGTTAAGGATGAATATTAAAAAAAAACAAAACAAAACAAACTTTTAATTTGGGTTTAGAGAGTTTATAATGAAGGGATTTTCTAAAAGCCCAGTCCTCCAGGGTTTTCTGTCCATTCTAACTTTGGAAAAAAGGAAAAACTTTTTCCCAAAACTCAATGGCTGGAAATCCTCTTTTGCAGTTTGGACCATACTGATGGAGATATCTCTCCACAACCCATCCATCACTGAAAATCAGAGAATCACAAAACCACGGAATGGTTTGGGGTGGGGAGGGACCTGAAGACTTGCAGAATTTCACTTCTGCTAAAGAGAAGGCACAGAGAGCTCAGCAAAACCCAGGAATGCCCCTCAGGGATGGGGTTTGTCCCCTGGTGAAGGGCCAGCTGTCTCCCAGCCACATTCCCACTCTCGTTTGCATCCCTCCCTCCCTCTCTCCCTCCCCCTGCCCACGTGGGCCTCATTTCCAAGCCCATTCCAAATGATATTTTCCGAGCATGTGCCACACGACTTGTTCATATAAATGGAACAAATTAAACTGTCTCCACAGATATCCCCTCGCATTTGTAGCCCTGATTCCTCTCTCCCTCGCACGTGGCCCAGGCACCGAATTATCTCCCTGCAGAGGTTGACCTCAGGATATTGGATTCTGCCACGGAGCTCTGCGGGACCAAACCGACGGGAAACACTTAATCACCCCTGCCTTTGCAAAGGGGTGGGGGGGGGGAAAAAAATCAACTTTAAATTTGCCCTGATGAAAAATCAATAAAGCAGTAATTGCTTGGCTTATCACGGCACGGAGGGACAAACTGGGGGAGTGGAGTGTGGTGATTCCCGGGAAAGGCACGGCGGAGTTTGGGGATCGCCAAGGCAGGAAAAGGGAAAGGTCTCGTGGTGATAATTAAATCTACTCGTGCTGATTTGCTGCCAAATTTATTTCCCCGGAGTGTATCAAAATGTAGCAGTGCTCACCAAAGGGGGTGGTGGGGCAGAACGAATCAATTCAGCGCCGGGCACGGGAAATGTGAATCCCGGGATGGCGGCACCGGGAAATGCAAATTCCAGGGTAAAAGCAGCAGGAAATGCAAATTCCAGGGTAAAGGCACCAGGAAATGCAAATTCCAGGGTAAAAGCACCAGGAAATACAAATTCCAGGGTAAAGGCACCAGGAAATGCAAATTCCAGGGTAAAGGCACCGGGAAATGCAAATTCCAGGGTAAAAGCACCAGGAAATACAAATTCCAGGGTAAAGGCACTGGGAAATGCAAATCCTGGGATAAATGCACCAGGAAATGCAAATTCCAGGATAAAGGCACTGGGAAATGCAAATCCCAGGGTAAAGGCACTGGGGTAACATCCACCCCAGTCAGCACCACCCTCCCAGCCATCCACCTATGGAATGGTTGATTACCCAAAAATTCCCGTTTTCTATTCTGGAACAACGTCTTTTCCTGGTTTTTGGATGCGTTCTCAGCTCCTCCTCCCCACACATGGCCCTGCCATGATGTGCTTTAAACTCAATATTTAAAATTATTATTGTTATTTGTGGTACATATTAAGAGAAACAAACTCAAAACCTCTCCCTAATATCATCCAACACGTTCTAATTTTCCCTTTGCTTTTTTGTTTTTTATTTTTCCTCTTGTCCACTTCACCTATTTGGGATTTGTCTGGAGTAAAACCCAGCTTGGTGGCAAAATCCCCTTCGGATTTGGTCGCTTTTGAGGCGGTCCCAAAGCAAGGCAACAAAAACCAAACCATAAAAATGCAACCACTGGAAATACTCCCAGAAAAAGTAGCAGTTTTTGCTAATAAACCTAATTTCATGCAGCAAATTAGCATAGCTCCAATGGAAGTGCAAATGCAATCAAACTGAAAAATTCAAATGAGGCGGGGGGAGCCTTTTTCTTTCTTGTTTTGCTTTTTAGTCACTTAAAAAAAATAGAAAAAAAAAAATCAGCATTTTGCTGTGTGTCCTTCACCGGGCTGGAGGGACTGCAGTAATTAAAACATTTAAACCAGCACAAGCCCCCAGCCTCTAATCTGGAGCTGGGGTCAGCTGTCTGTAGATTCTAATTTGTCCTCAATTTTTTATTCATGCTGGGGAAATGCTGCATATTTAACAGGAAAGCAGCGGGAAGGGGCAGCGCTGGGCTTGGAGGTCAAATAATTTGATTTCCGAGCAGATTACACGGAACATCCAACGTCTAATCTCACACCTGATTTGGCAATAAAATGACAATAAAAGGAATGTTGAGACACCCTCGCTGTGGGGTGGGCAATAACCAGGTTTTATGAGTTGGGGAAGGATTGGTTTATTTGTAGAATTATTTTTATTGCAGCTCCTGGGTAAAGGAGTCCCAGGCTGTCTAAACAGGCTGGAATTTCCTTTTGGAGGGTTCTAGTTAGGGAAATCAAATAAGGAATATTTGGGAAATAAAAATTCTTTTTAAATGGTAATTTAGATTTTTTAAAAAAAATATTTAATGTAATATAATTTTGCTTTATCTTATTTTATTTAAACAACTGGATGTAGCACTCAGTGCTCTGGTGGGGATCAGTCACAGGTTGGAATCGATGCTCTGGGAGGTTTTTTCCAAACCATGAGGCATAAAAGAGGGTTAAAAACCACCCAGGGATGTTGTGGGAGGAAGGAAGAACTAAAAAAAAATGCAAAATGCTGTTTTTTCCAAGCAAAAGATGCCACTGGAGCCCAGTATGGGAACAGAATACACTCTGGCACTGGATGAATGTCCTGTTTGCAAATCCACATGGGATAAACCTGCCTAAATCTGGAATTTTGAATCCACATGGGACATAAACCTGCCTAAAACTGGAATTTTGAATCCTCATGGGACATAAACCTGCCTTAAACTGGAATTTTGAATCCATATGGGACATAAACCTACCTAAAACTGGAATTTTGAATCCATATGGGACATAAACCTGCCTAAATCTGGAGTTTCCCAGGGTGCAATTCCCCTGGATGTCTTGGAATGCCTCAATGCTTCGTACACAATTTCATTTCACTTTGTATTTTCCACTGAGAGTGAACTCTTTCATTCCTAACTGGCAGCCAACTCCTCAGCAAATGGATGAATTTGAGTTATTCAGAAAAAAATCTTCATTTTCGAACACTGTGACATGCTTCAAAGCCACCCCAGGACAGTTCAAGGCTAATTAATAAATTTTAGAGACATTTTCTTCCCCATTTCCCTGGAAATTCCACTGTCCCCAAGTCAGGATCTGCCCCTTTGTTCTTCCCTCTGCCTTTCCATGCTCACCCTTCCCAATCCCAAGTAGCAATTTTCATCACCATGGGATGTAAGCACAAAAAAAGGAGTTTTTTTCCAAACATTCTCTGCAAACTGGTGCTGGTGGGACCCAACCACCTCATCCCAACATCCCTCTGCCTGGGCTGTTGGTTCCAAAATCCAGGAATCACAGCAGGGAGGGGGCACAGCTGGTTGGTTTGGTCCCATTTCCAGTCAGATTTGGAAATTCCCCTTCCCCCTGCTGCCATGTCTGGGCTATCCCACTTTTCCACTTGGATTTCCTTCTTTGCTACCACAAGAACCTTCTCCAAGCAGGATTAACTGGGAGCACCAATTCATTCCTCTCAGTCCCCAAGTAAAACAAACCAAAGATCAGAACATTTTGGTTTGGAGTGAAATTCTCGGCAGCCGCGGTTTCAAAAATGGAGAATTTCCCTGAATTCCCTCTTGTCAGTAAATCATGGAATCTCAGAGTGGTTTGGGTTGGAAGGGACCTTAAAGCCCATCCAGTTCCAGTGAGGATTTGAGGCTCCTGGGCTTGTCTGGATTGGCTCCCTCACAATGTTGGAAATGTCTCTTCCCATCACTCCCTGACATTTCAATCCCTTTGGTTTGATCATTCCACCTGCTGGACTGCAAAGCTGCTCAGGGCACCAAATTCCATCATCAGCCCGGGGAGGAAAATCCCACAGCCCCACTGGAGCTTGGATACTTCAAAATAATCATTTCTGACTTCCTGGGCTTTGGTTTGTTATGAATTAAAAGAAAATTCCTCACCTTCTTCCTTTCTTCTCTTGGCTTCTTCTTCACTTCTCTCCTTGGCCTTTAACGCTTCGTCTGCTTTAGCTGAAAAGAAGAAAACAAGAGTGGGAATTGGTTAAATTGTTCCTGTCAAATCGTGGAATCATGGAAAGGTTTGGTTTGGAAGGATCTTAAATCCCATCCAGTGCCATGGCAGGGACACCTCCCACTGTCCCAGGGGTTCCAAGCCCCAAATGTCCAACCTGGCCCTGGGCACTGCCAGGGATGGGTCACCAACAACCTCTTGCCAAACAACATTTCCTGAGCTTTAAAGCCAATTTCATGTTCCTCTCTGCAGGCCCCACAGTGAAATCCACGTGAATGACAGAGCAGAACTTGGTTCTTCATTTGTTTTCTTTAAAGTCATTGCCACAGTTAAGGAATGGCAGAAATGGGATTATGGAGGGTGATATCAGTATTTAAATATCAATATTACAGGCAATATTAATCCAATACAAATCCTCACATTCATTTTTTTCAGACTTTGCAGAGGTTTTCTTCCTCTAAACCCCAATCTCCCCACCCTGGCTGCCCCCAGACCCAAACGTGGTGCCTCCATGAAGTGGCAGATTTGCTGCCACAGTGAGGAATCCATCAGACCCATTCTGAGGATAAACCAGAAACCAAACAATCTTTGCAGGGCTGCAGTCTGTGTTCAGAGTGCTCAGCCAGCTCTTCCTCAGGACTTTATTAAGTAGTACACAATTTTCTTTATTAGGCAGTACACAATTTTCTCTTCACTCCAAATCACAGCAGCAGTACTTAATCCATGTTACAACAATCTCCTCGAAAAAGGATCTTTTTTCCCTCTAGAAACCTCTCCCCTTATTACTTAATTATCTACCAGTTGCTCAACTGCAGGGGTTTTCAAACACTTTCCTACAGATGTTAAAGAAGATTAAAAATATACAGCACAGTAACAAGGGACTATCAATATACTCTGTAAATTAATTAAATTTCTGTTCTAGCACATCATTTATTCCAAAGCATTAATGTCTCAAAGGAGCCATTCTCTTTTATTGCCATCTCGCTGCCTGATGAGTGAACTAAGTGAGAATAAGTCTCTAATAACATTATACTTGATGAAATATTAAGTTTTCAAAAGTATCACCAGGCCAGAAAGAAAAGAACCAACGAGGATCAGGAATCCAGCATTTAAACCAGGCCTTTCTCAGGGAGGAAAATCACCATAAACCGTGGGCTGAAAGGTAAGAGCTGAGTCAAAATTGCAAATATTTAATCCCAGCACCTCCTGAGTTAAGCAATAATTGATGAAAACCAAACTCAGCTCAGGAGGGGGGGTGAAGGGATCGTTCCTTTTTGGAGCCACCAGCTCCACCTCAAAATGCACAACCTGAGCAGGGGGTTACAAAGGGATCCAATCACAGACTGCACAGCTTCCATCTCCACACTTTTATACATATTTAGACAACATTTAAAGCCCTGAAATATTACAACTTTTCTGCCGCCGAAGATCATTACGAGAATCTATTAAACCCCGTAATAAAACCAAACCACGAGCAACTCTAAAGACTTTTACTTCATTTACACTTTATTCTCCTCGGTAAAAGGACAGGGATAATAGAAATTCCATTTCAATTCAATTTTGGTGATATGTGTAATTGTAGATCTACCCCTTGAGTCATGTAAAATGCTCAGCTTATGTTTCTTTCAAATTATCCCGCTCCCATTCCCATTCTGCTCCTTACAACTGTCTTCAATATGTATTAGCAGAGCTCATTAGGCTGGAATTTAATAATGCAAACATCAGGTGGATTTCAAGACCCTCCATTATCAGCACAAGATGGATTGCTCATATAGCTCGTGGGCCAACTGGGCACAATTTAGATTCAATAAACTACCAGGCCGAAATTTGATTTATCTATTCCACCGAGCTACTTTGTTCTTCCTGCCCGATTTGTTGCTGCACAGGAACAATTCATTGGGTATCTCGGTGGCAAAAAGATATTAAAACACACAGGGAAGATGGTGCTGGTCAATGAATACATTTTTAGCTTGTCTTTGTTAACTTTAAATCGCTGATTTCCAGCCCCTTGTAAGTCAAGTTAAAGCTGCTGCCGAGGCCTTTCAAGTCCTGGTTAATTAGGGGGACAATGGGGCAATTTAGGAATATCACGAGGACAATTGTCCACACAAAATTGCTCATTAAGAACAATTTAATTTGGCCCATAAATCTCCAGGGCAGTCGGTCCTGAGCTCACAGGGCTCCATCCAGCACGGCCAACACAGGCTCTGAAACTCTGAGCTGCTTCCAGGATTTAACAGCAGGGATTCTCTCCAAACATTTCACATTTCCTGTCATTTTTGCACAGAAGCCCAGAATGGGCCAGGCTGGGAGGAACCACAGGAGGTCAAGGGGTTCAAACTCCCTTCCTGCTCCAGGAGGGTCATCCTGGAGAACATGGCAAGGATTGTGTCCATCCTTCTTCCTCTTCTCCTTCCTCTTCCCTTTTTCTTCTCCTCCTTCTCCTTCTCTTCTCCTTCCTCTTCTTTTCTTCTCCTCCTTCCTCTTCTTCTCCTCTTTCTCCTTTTTTCCTCCTTCCTCTTCTTCTCCTCCTTCCTCTTCTTCTCCTCCTTCCTCTTCCCTTTTTTCTTCTCCTCCTTCTCCTTTTCTCCTCCTCCCTCTTCCCTTTTTTCTTCTCCTCCTTCTCCTTTTCTCCTCCTCCCTCTCCCTCTTCTTCTCCTCCTCCTTCTCTTCTTCTTTTCTTCTTCTCCTCCTCCTCGTTGCTGTTGTTATTATTTAGTGAATATATTGTTGTTCAATACCCAAGCGCCATTAAAAGCACCAAAAATTATTCACTTTTCTCAAACCAAGCTGCAATTAAACAACATTAAAAGATCTTGACAACCTGAGGGTTGGATTTGATGGTCTGAGAGGGCTTTTCCAACCTGAACAATTCCCTGGGGTGGTGGAAGTGCTCAAGGTTTGGGAAGCAGAGTCACTCCCTGATGGGATGAAAGATGCTTTAATCCTGACCAGCCTCACACTGGGCCAAATTATTCCACGCAAAGCTGTTAATTAAGAGAAACCAGGAAACCCAGGTGAATTATCCCAAGGTAGAAGCAGGGCAGGGGATGTTTTTGGGGATGGAAAGGGCATTTTGGAAAGTGTGGAGGAGCCCCTGCAGCAGAGCCCTCTCCCAGGGCATGGGAGGAGCAGGGAAGGAGCATGGAAAAGACTCAGCCCTTCACTGAGAAGATTTCATTTTCCTGTCAAAATTATAAAGACAGGAGTGTCAGAACACCCACAACTGCAAACCACAAGAGGTCTGGGAAAAAATAAATTAATTCCACACATTTGTGGACTTTCCAACTGCTCAAAGTTGAAAATACAAGATGTGTTTGAGGGAAAAGAAAGCCCTGTAAAACTGTAAAAACACACATGGACATCCCATTTAAAATGCAGCCCAACCATCCACGGTGCTCATCAGAAAGACTTCACCTTTCTTTTTTTAAACACAAACATTTTTGCACTTATAAAATATTCAGTCAGCTCACATAGAAAAATACAAGTGCAACCCATTATTAATTTACAAGGCCCTGTTTAATTTACATGCTATTTTTCTCTGGTATATTAAATTTATCAAGGCTTGGTGGAAATCCTCTCTGCTGAATATTCATAGGTTGACGTGTAAAATTATGTTTTATCCATCTGACAAATTCCAGCACAAACCCCAAACAACCACTTGCTCAGAGAATTCCTCTGACAGGAACACGAGTGTCCAGGAATTCTGAGTGCCAGAGGAAAAGTGACACCACCACACACATTTTTATCACCCCAGATTTCAGCTGGGTTTTTTTGTATTTTTGCCTTTGGTAACATTTCACCCAAAATTTAAAGGAAAATCCTTTCGTTTTGACCAGAAATTCAGAGACACCACCAACATTTTTGGAGGTCTTAGAGGGCTTTTCCAGCCTAAATGAGTGTATGATTCTATTAATCCATGATCCCATAAACCCATGGAATTCTGTGATTCCATAAATCCATGATTTGGGTGGTCACTTGCCCAGTCCATCATGGTCATGGACTCCTCAGTGCCACCAGAGCTTCCACCAGCCCTGTCCTCCCTCATTCCATGTGAAATGTTGCAATTCCCAAACGTGGGAACTTCTGTCATTTCAGAAAACATTCCTGACTTTGGGATAAACACCCCATTATGGCACAGCTAATGAGCACCAGGCTCACAGCCACGAGGGCTTTCCCAAATATTAAATGTATCTTATTCAATGTTAATAATGTATTTTAATTATTAAAATACTACATGGATTTTTGGTAGATCTATCCAATCATGTGCAACCTAACTGAAAAAAAACAGGCAAAATCCAAATGTTGCCTTATTCCAAAGCATAACCCAGATATTTGGAGTTATTTGGTGAAACCGAGGTTATTTGTAGTTATTTGGTGTGACCAAGATATTTCTTGATATTAGGTAAAAACAAGATAATGTATTTTTGGTAGAATGTCTATTCAGTCATGTGCAACCCAACTGAAAAAAACTCAGGCAAAACTCAAACATTGTCTTATTCCAAAGCATCACTCAGGTATTTGGAGTTTTTTGGTGTAACCAAGATATTTGTTTCTGTTGGGTAAAACCAAAATAATGTATTTTTGGTAGAAAATCTCTCCAGTCATGTGCAATCCAACTGAAAAAAACCACAGGCAAAACCCAAACGTTGCCTTATTAACCAAAATATTTGTAGTTATTTGGCGTAACCAAGACACTTGTTTATATTGGGTACAACCGAGATAACCATGAAGATAAACCCAACCAACCAGGCAGTTTTCCCTTGGTTCCTTTCCCTGTTAGCATTTTCAGGAAGCAGTTTGTGGGTCAGGATTGGCACAGGGCTGGGAGAAAGCCCAGCAGGAAAGAGAGAGAACCTCCCAAACGCCGCCGAACCGCCCGAGCGACGCCCGCGTCCAAACGGGTTAAACACCAAACCAACCTCTCTGCAGAGGGGCTGAGCTCCTCCTCGGCTGGAATTTTAACATGCTGGGCACAAATTCGGGAAGGGAAGAGGCTGGAGAGGGCCACGGGGTGCTGGGCAGGGAGAGGGAGGAACCGACAGCTAAAATCGCGATCCGGCGAGCGGGGCCGACCTCCCCAAAGACTTGCCGGCTCCCGGTGCCTGCCTGCTGTATTAAGACTGCCTTTCTCATCACTTAATGCTTATTTTCATCACTTTGCTTAAAATATTGATAATCAATTAGGGCTACGTCTGTTTTGCCACAGAATCTGTGTCACAGTCTATCAGCCTGTCAGGGCCAATTCAATCCTCGTTCAAAGTTAATTTTTTCTCCATAAATCCGCCTTTGGAGGAGTCATTAGGAGCAGAACATAGCCCGAGGTGCAATCACCTATTCTCTTTCATTAGAGGCAGGCAGGGAAGGTGAGGGAGATTATTAGAACTTTGGAATGATCACAAAGCAGCGTGCTGCCTGTCAGATCCCCCCAACATTTCATTCATCTCGCCAGCTCGCTGCCAAGGCTTCTAAATGGACATTATTCATGAACATCTGTGACACGCTGAATATTCCGAGGCTGGGAGCGATGAAAAAAGCCGTGCCCCCCTCCTTGGGCTGGCAAATTAATTCTATGGTCAGAACAATTAGGAATATAACAAACTTGCTCCGTGGTGTTATTTTTAGGTCTTCCAAGATATCAATCCCTTGAAAAGGTGATTTTTTTTTGTTTTTTTAAGCATAAATGTGGCCATTCCGAATGGTCAAACACTGGATTTTATGGTACTGGAGAATGATGGAAAAGCTGTGCCCTCCTCTAACTGAGAAATTAATTCTATGGTCAGAACAATTAGGAATATTAAAAAACTTGTTTCGTGTTGTTATTTTTTAGTCCTTCCAAGATATTCCCCTTTAAAAAGTGTTGTCTCAGAACTGGATTTTTTTTTTTTAGTCCACTCTAGAGGGTCAAACACTTTATTTTAAGGTATTGTTGAACAATGTGCATTTCCTTTGCTATGGAAATAGATTGTTGGTTGGGTTTTTTTAAGCAATTACCAAATTAGCAGCTTTGCAATCTGATTTGTTGATTCCTTTCTAAAATGCGGCCAAATGAGACCCCAGGTCGGATTTGAAATCGCTGCCACCTGAAATCACAGCCCACTTCACTCCTGGTGGAAAAGCAGAGTGGGGAAACACATTTCCACAATCCTCTCTATTTATTCCTATTTCCTTCCAATGAACACATGATGGCCACCCAGGCATTTTTTTAGGTAGGAGCAGCAGAAATGCTAGTGCAAGAGACAATCCTGCACAAAATTAAACAAACCACCACATTTTCCACGAATATTCCCTCCCTACATGCAGGGGGTGAAGATGCAGCTACTCGGAGGAAAAGTCATTTCCATCTAATGAAATCACATCAAGTAGTTCCTTGAATCTCATTACTAAATTCAAAAGAATAGTCATTTACATTTTTTTTTCCCTGATATTACCAGCAAACAGTGTTCTCATCACCAAACTTCTCACAGCCCCCATCTTTCTCCTCCCCAAATATCCTCCTTTTCCAGAATTAAGGGCCAGATCCTCAGTGAATTCAAGCTGGCACAATTCCACTGATTTGAGCTGAGCCAAGCCCATTTACTCCAGCTGAGGATCTGGCACTCCCTATTTATAATAATAATCCTAAAGAAGACTTAATCAGCAGATCTTGGCTAGGTACATTCATCCATTATTTAGTGCATCCCTAATTTCTTTCCTTCAACCACAGTTTCCCCCCCAAACACAGGCTGGAAGAAAAAATCCAACCTAAACAGGGTTTAACACCAAGGATTAATTGGCTTCTGACTCATTGCAGGGGCTGCTGTTAAATATTCCAGGGATTTGTTTCCATCCCAGAAAAGGCTGTACATTATCCACCTCAACATCTGTTAAACCAACAAATGTTTCACCCCAGCTCTGCTCCCCCAGCCTGCAGCAGCTCAGGAGAACAAGGGGCTGGATGTGATTCTTGTCCCCTTGGATATTTAGTTCCCAGAATAATTCAGTGATTCCCATGGAAGTGTTTAAATGGCACCTTCCAGGTGAGTTTCCTTAGGGGGAGAGGAGTGGGAATGATGGAATCAGGAAATCATTAAGGCTGGAAAAGCCCTCCAAGATCGAGTCCAAGCGTTGATCCAGCAGTGCCAGGTCCACCCCCAATCCTGTCCCCAAGTGCCACATCCACGTGTTTTGTGAACACTTCCAGGGATGGAGACTCCACCCCTTCCCTGGGCAGCTCGTTCCAAAGCCTGACCACCTTTTCCAGGAAGTTTTTCCTCCAATCTAATCCAGACTTCACCCAGTGCAATTTGAGGCCATTTCTTCCAGCTGATGAGAAAGGAAGAGCTAGGGAAAGTAAAAGGATGGCCTGGAGTTAAACCTTCCCCTAAACTACTGAGACAAAAGAAGCAGCAACATCTAGGAGGAAAAAAAATATTAATTATAAAAAAAAATATAAAAATTGATGGAGTAAAGAATGCTCTAATTGCTTTATCCTTCAGGAATAATTCCCAGCTCAAGCAGAAAACCAAGAAGTGATCCCTAGGAAAAACTCCAGTTTGATTCAAGGTGTTTAAACTGTTCTCAGTGCTTGTTCCAGAGTTGTTTCTTTCCCCCAGCACACCAGGGGTGGAGAAAGGAGAGGACAATGGGCACGGATGTGGTGAGCAGGTGACAGGAGGAAGCCAGGTGGGGATGGGGTTTGGGAGGTGGCCCTGCAGCCTCCATGGAACAAATCCTTTCAAAACCACCCCACAAATCCTGAAGGATAAATTTAAGCTGCTCTTTTCTCCTCAGTGACTTCAGAGCTCCCTCTTCCAGTGAGGATCTCAACCCAAACCACGACCTTGGCTCTGCACCCTGAGCTTCAGCCAAGCCCTGCAGCTCCAGGGGCTGTGTCCCACCCCACATCCCAGGAAACACTCAATCCTCATGGGACCTGCCAGCTCCACCACCCTCTGCACCTGCAGGAGGAATCACATCCCAGGAAACACTCAATCCTCATGGGACCTGCCAGCTCCACCACCCTCTGCACCTGCAGGAGAAATCTCATCCCAGGAAATACTCAATCCTCATGGGACCTGCCAGCTCCACCACCCTCTGCACCTGCAGGAGAAATCACCTTCATCTTGTACCACCCACGTGCCTTCACATGGAAACTCACCAGCTCCTCCATTTAATTCCACAAACAAATCGTTTTCATTCAAAAAAACACTTCCTTGCTTAAAATATAACCAGTAAGACAAATTATTTAAATGATTTCTGGGAGGGGAAAAAACCCAACACTGTGCCTCAAACACAATTGTCATTGCAGGCTGCAGATTGGCAATGACAGTCAGCTTTTCTTTCTGGGGTCAGGGCAGAATTCAGGCTGACAGCTTGTCAGCAAACTTGAAAAATTCCCTCCCAAAACTTCCATTCCAAAGGAGCCCTTCTTTCATCTGCCAATTTCCCGACGTCGGAACGGCTGTGCTGAGTGAAAATCAAGCAGATGACGACTCACATTCCTGGAGAGGAAGCAATAAAGCAGGGAGCAGGCACAGCTGATTGCAGGAACAGCTCTGAGAGAGGCCAAAGGGGCTCGGGAATTCCCAGCTCCTGTTTTCCAACCCAGGACAAACATCAGGAGTGAAAACATAAGGAATAAAGCTGTGTAAAGTGGCTCCTGTTTGAGCAGACTTAGTCAAGAATGGAGCACAATTAGTATTCAAATTGTGGTGCAAGGAAGCATTTTAGAGGATTTTTTTTTGAGGAAAGAAGGAAATTTGTTCACCCTAGGTATAATCCTTTCCCACTTCGACCACAATGTTAATAAAAAAAACCTTCATGAAGCAACAAAACGCAAAAAAGATCAAAAAGTACTTTTGAAGGTTTTTTTAAAAAAACCTGTATATCCATAAACACCAAGACACAGTTAAATTAAAAAAAAAAAAAAAAAAAAAAAATATTAGCACCAAGGAGCATTAGCTCAGAAAGATACTGAGTGGAGCACTGGGAAAATCAGGAGAGGATGAGGTGGAAAACTTGGAGAGGGGAAACTTGGAGGGGGAAACTTGGGGGTGGGAAACTTTGGGGTGGAAGCTCAGCGAACTGGCAGGATTTACCGTGCTGGAACTGCGGAATCATGAGACAGGCAGGCAAAGGAAGCTGATATCTGGCACCAAAAGGGGGAGTGTGTGTCCAGGAAAGATTGGTGGGGAAGATTCCAGGCGATGCCAGCACACACCCCATTACAGCCTTGGGAGCTCATCCCGGCGGAGAAAAGGAAACTCCGCGTTCCCAGCTTGTACCCTTAACTCCTATCATCATTTACTGTACTCAGCCTCATTAAATACTCCCCCAGGATAAAAGAGGTAAATATATCGCTTAAATATTCAGCGGCTGGCTGTAAAATTTCATTGCAGATGAAGTGATGAAGATGAAGAAACGCTGCTGAAAACAAACAATTTATCTTCGCTCGGCGCGGCAGAGCGCTCCTGGAACCCCGCCAGAGGCTCTGTGGGTTGGAATTCAATAACTGCATTAAAAGAAAACTACACCCCTACTACACAGCAGGCTGAACAGCCCTGAGTAAACAGTTTGCTGCAGCGGTGCTTAAATAATTCAGGAAGGAATTTGGGGTAGCAAACATTTTTTCTGAAGCGCCGCGTTCCTTAATGTGTTTCTTAAATAAATGCTTGTTTTTAAGAGTTCGAGTGGAGCCCATTAGAGCAAGTGGGAAAACAGATGGAAACAAGAGAGAAAAACCACCAAAGCGCTGATTTCCAGGAGAGGATGGGAGGAAGATTTGTCATCGGTGAGGGAGTCACGGCCAAGGGCACGGAGCTGATAATATCCACGTGCATTTGCACTGCTCATCTGCAGCCTTGAGAGATCCCAACCCGCTCTCGTAAGTCTGGGCAGCATCATTTCCCCCCAGACACACGTGCATCCATATATTTGTATAAAGGTGTAACAAAGTAATAAATAAGCAGCCTTATTCAGCACCACAACTTCCATAAACTTTCTCCAACTAGGTTTCATTTCCAGCCAGCTTTAACTTGGGGTGGGAGAGCTCTGCGAAGTACTTCAAGAGGGTGTTTCTGTCATTCTTGGAAAACAGAAATAATTTGAAATATTCAAACCTCATTGGGATGGTTTTAACCATGAGGAAAAGGAATGCACATAACTGCGTGGGACTGGCAGCAGAGCACCAGCTGAGGCCCATCATCCTTCGTCCATCAGAAGGAACACGGTTCTGAACTTGTCTGGGTAGCCTTTATATGGAATTTGTGCTTTTTAATGCAGATGATTGGGTTTATCACACTTTTAATTGCACTGCTCGGTGACCCAAACACAGAATCATGGAATGGTTTGGGTTGGAGGGACCCTAAATCCCATCCAGTGCCACCCCTGCCGTGGACAGGGACACCTTCCACTGACCCAGGGTGCTCCAAGCCCATCCAGCCTGGCCTTGGGCACTGCCAGGGCTGGGGTATCCACCAGAAGGTGGCAGGGGGTGGCACTGGATGGTCTCTAAGGTCCCATCCAACCCAAACCATTCCGGGAGTCTATAAAAAAATCCTTTCAAAAAAAATCATCCCTTTTTTTCAGACAACTTCCCTCATAACATCGTTGGAAACAACACTAAAAGATTATTTCTACAATTCGTACAAACATTGCGAGCGGGATTTTAAAAAAAATCCATTTAAGGGCTTTAATCCCTGTTTTCTGCCAATACTGGCTGATTCCCACTCCTTTGAAGAGCCCCCAGTCGATGGCAGGCAGAGCAGGCTGGTTGGAGCCCTGCAGGGCTCGGGTCAGCCCCAGCCCCAGCCCCACACCCCACCCGTGTCCCGGGGCCGCGCTCCGAGCGCTCCTCCCGCGTCCCCCCATCGATCCCGACCCTTCTCGGGGGTGATCAATGCCCGGGCAGCCCCAGAGCAGCCCGGCTGGATCTTTAATTACAGCACTGCTGGCAGGGAATCATCGAGCAGCAGCGCTGGGGAGACTCCGCTGCCCCCCAAAGCCAAGGGAACGGCCCCAGCTCGGTGCCCATGGACAGCACGGGGAACTCGGCTCTGCTCCCTCTCCCTGGCAGCTGGCACGCTCCAAGGATGGGTTTGATTACTCTAATTAATGTAACATTATCAACAGATCTTCGTATTGATCCCCAGCCCTCCTTTTGAATGGAAAATTCCCAGCTTGGAGGGAGGGAGCGGAGGCAAGCGGGGTTAATGGTTTTAATCCTACCCCAGCTTTATATTGGATTTCCTAAAAGTGTCATTGACTCCTTACAGCAGCAAACTGATTTTTTAGAAGTATTTAATACTTAGTATTTTATGTTTTGGTATTTTCATTTGTTGTAGTAACATTCGTTACTTTGCTACCAGCTGAATCAATTTAAAAAATACCACAAACACACACATCCATTATCTTCACTGAGACTAACAAAAATATTAGGTTTAAATGAATAATCAAGCTGATTTTTGATTTTAAACTTAATTTACTAAAAATAAACTAACAGAATCATTAAGGTTAGAAAAGACCTTCAAGGCCATCCAGCCCAACTTCCAAGAATTATTTATGTTGTTGTTAAAAGTTTCTTTCCCTAGCAGGTGACTAAAACATTTAAATATGAGTAATTGCAAATAGAATATGCTGTCAAACAACATTTCATGCCAATGAGAAAGAAAAATGAGATGCTACTCCTGAAATCATAATATAAATGACAAGTCTTTTAAATTTGGGAATTTTTTCCCTTCGTTTACAGTGCAACAGGGACGTTCCTTATTACCAGGCCCAATTCCACACGGATCAAACCATAAAGGACTTTCTAATCCCCCCAGCTTTGTCCTTTAAAACTCATTGAGCCCTCTCGCAGCCTGTGGCAGGAGCGGGCAGCACTAATAGGCCCCCGCTGCCCCAGCTCCCCCCATTCATCCCCAATTCCCGCAGGTGCTCTCCCTGCTCGTGCCCACATGGCACCAACCTGTTGTGCAGAGCATCCCTGAAAAGCCCAGCCTGGATCCTGCCCCCAGGGATCCCAGCCCTGCAACCGCTCCAAGCTGTTCCTGTGTCTGCCTGCAAAAGCAGGGAAAAGGCAAATAAAGCTGAGCTGAAGGCAGAAAAACTCCAAGTGGGGTCGTTTAAAGCAACCCCTCATAAATCCATCGGGTGCTGCTGCACGTTTGCTGCCTAAAATTTGGGGGAAAAAAACCCGGGAAATACGGAGCGTTGTGATGTCCTGAGGGAATTTGTGTTGGAGCACAGTGATGTTGGTAACAAAAGCTGACACTTTTAATAAAAACCACACTAAACTCAAAGTTCTGCACAGCTCTGGTTCCAGCCCCTTGATATTTTTCAAATATTTGGTGTTTCTGTGTGAGCACCTCAGGCTCACAAAGGGAAGGAGCGGGCACTGCTGCGCTATTCCTGCGGCGACAGCCAAAGCCCCGATCCCGAGGGATGGCAGGATTATAAAGCCCTGCCCAGGACACCCACAGGATGCTCAAAGCAAGAAAATGAATGGCATTTGTCAGCCTGGGCAGCAGCAGAGCCCAGGGAGGGAAGGGCACATCCCAAACCAGCTCCAGGGCTGCTCCTGGGGAAACAGCCGAGCTCGGGCTCCAGCCCACACACAACTCCAAGCCTTTTCCATTTCCTTCCTCCACCCTCCCAAGTTTAATAAACAACAAACCCATCATTTTTTAACACTTTAACCAGCGAGAGCGGTGATTCATAACTCTGTCATAATTAAAATTTTATGGCAAATACACACAGCCATCAGTCATCCAGGCGGGGACGTCCGAAAAAAGGGGGATTTCAATTTATAAACCCGTGCAGGATTGTGTGAGCTACACTGTATAAAAGCACATTTCCAGGGAGTTATTGAACTGGGGAAAGCAAAAGTTGGTTGGGTTTATTTTTTTAAAATCCAATAGAGAGGAGGTTATGAATTTGTTGGCGCATCAGTACAGTGACTGATGGTTAAAAAAGGGAAGGAAATATTATCCTGTGTCTTCTTCCAGAGCTGCACTAACGAAGTTTGGTGCTGTCCCTGGTGCTCCCTAATACCACCAACACAGATTTCCTGAAATTATTACAAATTCCAAAAGAAAGAGAGAGAAAAATCCACATCAATGCCAGGGGATAAATCAGTGAAATTGGTAAATTGTGAGATATGCACCTACACAAATATTTTACTATAAAATTAGATAAGATGAGTTCATTCCATTTCAATTAATTTTATCCCAGCAACACCATGGAATTCTCTGAATGAATGAAAATAATGGAATTGGTGGTCTGGTATAGACACATATTCAGGGATTTCCAAAATTTCTACTTGGCTGTCCTGTAGATCCATCCTGGATCCAGATATAAAATGAAGCATTCTTTAAAACATGGATCAGGATGATTTTACTCATTTCATATGCAGCTGGTTTTAGGATAGAGCAGAGAATAAATAAATGTTTACAGATCAGTTTCACAAGCTGCTTTTTTCCTTAGAAATACAAGAAACCAAAAAAACTTCCAGCAACCTGTCCTTAAAAGGACTTTTTCCCAAATCTCATAAATATTCCACATCACCTGGGAAATCCCTTCTGCTGGCACACACCCAGCTATTAAAGCAGCTGTGTTCTACAGTGCTTTGAGAGGGGCTGGATGCTCCATGGATTTACAAGAAATATCTATTTTTAAGGCACAACTGACATCCCATTCCACCCCAAGGCCAGCTGATAGGAATTCTCTGTAAGGATATTTAGGGATTCCCAACACTCTTTGCCTCTATAACACTGTCAACATTTGAGATTTTTATCCCCTTTTAAGCTGAGAAAAATATCATGGGACAGGGGAAAGCTGGGTTAAGTTTTCCAGTGAAAATGGTGAATATGTAGCAATGCTGGGTTAAGGGCTGAGCTTGAAGATCTTGGAGGTTTTTAGGTCCATGTTGTAATTTCTACTCGGAAAAAAAATCAGTTTCTATTTTCACACCAAAAAAAAGAAAAGAAAAAATCAAAAAGCAAAGAAAAAAGCTAAACACGAGGCTTGGAGCTTCCACAAATTGTTATTACAGGTCTCCCCAGTCCATTAAAGGCAGTAATTGAATCAGTTTGCCTTTTCTCAGCAAAATCTCATTCAGAGAAATTGTATTGCCGGCCATCTAAATAGTAAATACTTATTATCCTCTCCAAATGAGGTTTTGCTTGCCAAGGGCAAAGCCAAGGCTGTGATTGTGGTGCTCTGTCAGAGGCAGCAGAAGTTAAAGAGGTTATCAAGACACCATTAATGTCACGGGAGGGCCCCGTAATTGGGGCCTTTCTTCCCAGACCCAGGCCCTGCTAATAGGATGCTGTAGGGTTTCTTTGGTGGCAGCCCCACATAATCACCTGCCCCAGCTGAATGGGGACAAAAAAAAAAGGGCACAAAAAAAATTGGGAAAAAGGTTGGAAAAGAAGCTTTGAAAAGTCAATCCATACTTCAGTCCATACTGGGAATGGTAGAGGCCAAAAGGCAATATTGAGATTGATTAAAAAAAATTTATTTCTAACTAGACTGGCACAGCCCACCCCAGCCCTGGAGGAGTCCAAGGAGCACCCTCATCCAGGGAAGGTGTCCCCTGGCCCATGGAAGGTGTCCCTGGTCCATGGAAGGTGTTCCCTGGCCCATGGAAGGTGTCCCCTGGCCCATGGAAGGGGATGAAATGAGATGGGCATCAAGGTCCCCTCCAGCCCAACCCAGCCTGGAATTCCATGTACTCTTCCACAATTTATTTCCCTTCCCCCTTTAGCTTTACCCACCCTTCAAACCAGACAATCCAGACACAAATCCAGCGCTGCTGCAAGTTAGGAATGTCCAGGAGGCAAACCCAGGGCTGCAGAGAGTGAGAATCCACCAAAGGTTGGGTTGGAAGGGACCTCCAAGCCCATCCAGTCCCAACCCCGCTGTCCCAGGCTGCTCCAAGCCCTGCCCCATGGGACCACAATCTCCTCTTGCTCAAAGATGCTCATTGCTATAAAGTCATCCACATTTCTCAGAGAAAACTCTCCAAGGGCTGAAGATCGGCAGCACAAAATGCTGAAAACCTTTAAGCAACCACCATGATTAACTAGTTTTAGTGGGTATTTTAAGAACATAAGGGGATACACGATGGCTTAAACAAAGCAGCTCAGCAATCTTCAATAATAAATCACAGTGCAGCCACAGAGAGGAGAAACAGAACTGGAATTAAAGGGAGGATCTGCTATAAAGGCACTTAATTTGATTTTTCACATCAGCTGTGTTTTGAAACACTTCTTTTTTTCCTTGCTGGGGTGATCAATACGAGAGATTGGCAGAGGACAGGAGTTGCCATCACTGTTGCCTTTTACCAATGATGTTCTGCCCTTTCCAATGATTCTTTAATGGGTTTGTCCCGACAGGGCTCAAATCTTCTGCTGCACATTTAATTCAGTGTGAACTTGCCTTGCTTCACATTCGGAGGAGTGGTAAAACTTCCTGCTGCAGAAGTTTCACATCTGCTTTTCAAGAGCATTGTTTCACCAGAAAACATTGTATAAAATCCTTTCCAAGTCACTAAAATACTTTAGGAAATACAGATATTAAATATGCATAGAATAAAGGTGTGTAAACAACAAAAACAAAAGAAACTTTTCTTATCAGTCTCTTAGGTACGAGGAGCAATGTTTCACTTATAAAAATACATCAGGGATCTTGTTTTTATCAACTTCTGTGACCCCCCACATTTGCAAAATCCTAAGTATGAGGACTCCCCTTAATCCACCCAAAGATCCCTGCCAAAGACAGGCAGCAGCCTTATAAAAAGCCCACCAGGACTGAAAAACCCCCTTTGCAAGCACCCTCTGCTCCACGCTAAGATTTATTCGGCCGACACCTCATAATCATCTCTAAATCTAACGGGACACAAAATGCATTTCATCACAGATGAAAATCTTCAGCGAGGGCTCAAATGAAAATCAGGGAATTATTACAATCCCGTGGTTTGGCTTGCAGCAGGCATTAATCAGAAATCATCATAAATCCACACAGCACACTCAGCCAGCACATTAGTCAGGCGCTTTTGCATGATAACGACGTTGACTAATGGGCTCCGAGTTGGAAGGGTCAATCATAAACTCATCAAATGCTTCATTTAATTTCTTAATTTGGACAAACACGATTTGTTTATGGGAAAGATATCAGGTGTTCTTGAATGACTAATGGCTGTGAAACCAAAGTCCATTAATCAGCGCTTGATTACAAATGACTCGGAGATTGTTTGTTCTAATTTCATTCATTTGGGGCAACAAAGAGAACACGAGCGAGCGAAAGCACTCGGCCAAAATGGCACACTCAGTTCTCAGTGTTTAATAAAGTTGTGATAAATGGGCTTTCAATGACTAAAACAAGGGGGTTATTACCCATATTAAATACTGCCCCTGAAAAAATTAATACATGGGAGCTGCAAGGAGCTGGTGCAGGCACAGAACAAGGTGCTGGGTGACTGCTGAACTCATGTGCTGCCATTCCAGCTTCTCCTGAAAGGGTGGATGGGAAAAGCAGGAAACCAGCAGGGATTTGTTTCTATTGCTTGTGAAATACCTGAAGAAAATGATGAAATTATTTGGGTTGGAAGGGACTCTAAAGCTCAGCCAGTGCCATGGCAGGGACATCTCCCATTGTCCCAGGCTGCTCCAAGCCCCAATGTCCAACCTGGCCTTGGGCACTGCCAGGGATCCAGGGGCAGCCACAGCTGCTCTGGGCAGCCTGGGCCTCCCCACCCTCACTGGGAATTGTAATTAATTTAATAAAATCTAATTTAATCATAGGTTCCTTTCAGCAAGGTGATTCCAGCACACTTCCCATGTGGAAATCAGAGAAGCCCCAAACACCAGAACACCAACACCAGCCAGAGCAGATGGGGCAATTTAAAACCTTTTTTGGGGGGGGCATTCAGGCTATAAAATCCACCATTGGAATTTATATCCATGGATAAAACCACTCCCCATTTTCACTTGTAGAAAATCCAAACACCCAAAGGGAAGATGCCAGAACAAAGCTCCTGGACACCCAATTCCTGGGAATTCCTGGATGAGCAGAGCCCGCAGAGGGCAGCTGGACACAGAGGAGGCTGTGACAGATCCTGTCAAACACAGCAACGAAATATTTCCCCATCAATGTTAAGAAACAACATTTCCCAAAAGACTTGCTAAAAAACAAACGAGCCCCACGACCACATATGGTTTGCACAGCCAAACCGGTGGATAATTAAATTACAGCAAAGTCGCTAAATATGAATTGATACAAAACTTCAGCTAACTGCAAAATTGTCTTTGACTGCAGATCAATAGCAGGCCTGAAAGATTCATCTGCACATAATTAGCAGAGAGATTTGCATCAAAATCCTGGATCCCATATGCTGCAATATTACTGAAACCCATTAGGCACCCTGTAAGCCTGAGATACTTTTGGTGGCACAAANCCTGAAAAATTTTTGGGGGAAAAAAAAAAAAAAAAAAAAAAAAAGACCTTGGATAAAAAAAAATCTAACGAAAAATTAGAAATTCTAAAAGCTTCAGAATGATTTCTGAAGGCAATAAATGTTCATTAACTAATAAAGTTCCTCTAAATTCTGCTTATAGGCTCTGGTTTATATTATGGCATCCCTACATCTCCTCATTGGCTTCTTACTCTAAAAACAAATTGATATTCTACAAAAATGGTTCAAAGCTGGCTCTTTTTAGTCTCTTCTAAGAACCTGAAAGAGATCCCTGAAGTGAACAGACACTTCCTTTTAGACACCAATAGAATGATATTATACATTGCAAAAGTGAATTATTTCATTTCAAACATATTTATTCTCTACCTACATTCAATTAAAATCCTGTATTTTTCCAGCAATCCTGTAAATTAATTTAAATTAGTGATTTAATTAAATACTATTATCCAAGTGTTTACTTTGCTCACCAATGCCCAAACCAGCTGCACTCCAAAAATCCCATACTTTGCAAAGACAACACCATTAATATGTTAAAAAAGCAATTAATTGGAGTAATGACTCTTTTTTTCTACAGTTATCACTTTGTGTGCAAAAAAATCTTATTTTTTTTAGAACTCTAATGAGATGATGAAGCTTTGCCAAGAGCTCAGGGCCAAGGAATGGCTGAAGAAATGTGTCTCTGCCCAGCCTGGCTACGAAGCTCATTGGTGTGGAGCACTCAAATACTTTCAGAATTTTCTGAAATTCAGCCTTAAAACACCCAAAATTCCCATCAAATACACAACATAAAAAGTAGCTACTTCTTCTAATGTACACCTCCTTGATTATTAAAGCAATAGTTTAATTCTTCTGTGGCTCAGAGCTTTTTCAAGTGTTCCTCCTCCTGATGCCGTCACTGAAATGGGTTTTGACACCAAAACTTGCTGAGTAGGAATCAGCAGTTGACCTAAAAACTGGGTTCATTAACTCCATAATTAGACGGATTTCCTAAATTAGCTGGTGCTCAAGAACAGGATAAACCTCCCCTATGGAGCCAGGAGAGGAGGAGGATCCAGGGAGAGCTCAGAGCCCCTGGCAGGGGCTGGAGAGGGGCTGGGGACAAGGGATGGAGGGACAGGACACAGGGAATGGCTTCACATGGACAGAGGGCAGGGCTGGATGGGAGATGGGGAAGGAATTCCTGGCTGAGATGGAATTCCCAGAGCAGCTGTGGCTGCCCCTGGATCCCTGGAAGTGTCCCAGGCCAGGTTGGACACTGGGTTGGAGCAGCCTGGGACAGTGGGAGGTGTCCCTACCCACAGGATGGGAATGGATTTAAGGCTCCTTCCAACCCCAACCAGTTTGGGACTCTGGAATCTCAGCTGGCCCTAGAGCAGGACACGAAGAGAAGATGTTGGAGCCATCACTGTCGAGGGTCTTCCCAAGAGTAATTCCAGATTATTTTCCTCTGACACAGGGAACAGAACAAACTCCCCAGACTGGTGAAGGCTCACTAGGGATGGAAATCCCTCTCCTTGCTGGGGGTTCAGGAGATGCTCCCCAAACACCCTCAAAAACTCTCTGCAGCACCTCTGTCCACAATTGTCAGAAGGAGAAAACACGATTCAAGGAACACACCTCTGCTCTCCAAATAGAGATTTTTATATACATAGGAGTAAAATTCAATTATCTAAAGTGTCATTTGCCACTATTCAAAACAAATACTTGAAATTGATAAAAATTAGGATTTTATATTAAATCAAACCTACATAGCTGAAACTAAATTCACCTTTTTTTTTCAATATTCAGAACTTTTAAGCTTGTTAAAAGTTCAAATTCTTGCAAGTTCTGGGGCAAGAATTATTTTTAAAGCCCGCTTTAAATTTCCACAGAACAAGTAAAATATTTGAAGTATTATTTCATCCTTTGTGCACATATAACAGCACGTTACCCACCCTTCCAAAATTCATTGCATAATTAGAAATTCAAATTAAAGCCAGCGAGTTCTCAGTGGAAAGAACACAAATAAGAAAACTGAAAGAAAGCCATCATCAAAACGAGAAATCCGTGCACATTTGATAAATTTGGCAGTTGAAAAGAAACCCCAATAAAAGGAAATTTTTCATACTTGTTGCCACCTGCCCGCCCGCCTGCTTTGCATCGCTCAAAAAGAGCAAAATAGAGGCCAAGCTATTTAACTAAACAGTTTTTATTAAAGAAAAAGAAAAGCAAGAATCTATAAAGTAGCAAGTGATCCTATTAGTTCCACCAGACTAAAATCATACAGTCTACGTATGTGGTCCTTTCAGCCACATCTGTTATGAGCCATTTTGATACCCAAAAGCAGAGAATATTTGCCCATATTTATCAGGCACTGAGTGCAAATCAGCCTTTTTTCCCTCAATAACTCCTGGTAGAAAGGGTAGATTTAAAAAAAAAAACAGTCAGAATTATAAAACATTTGTATTTACCACAGTTAAGGCTGAGTTACTCATTGTATTCCATGATTTTTCTCTTTGAGGAATATATAAAATGCACTAAAGGTGCAGGTGATAAAATTAAAGGCAGCAGTCTGATAGCATAATTCAAAGATAATGAGTTAAATATCCAATCTCCAGAATTGGATCTGATAAATGGTAAAGGTTTGGGATTTTTTCCTCCCTGTTTTCATCACCTCACATTTAATGCCCCAGTCCTGAAGTTTCCTTTAAACAAACTCCGGCGAATTCTTTGCACAAAACGCCCCATTCTTGAGCGCTCTTTCAGCCAGAGATTGAAATGCAGATCCCAGAAATAGATCAGTCACTTATTTCAACTCTAGACCTTTGAAAATCCAGATCAATTGCCTTTTGTCATCGTCTTTATAACGGAGAGCAAGAAATTTCTGCTTAGCCCCGTGGAAAAGCTCTCGGAGCCCTTTGGAAGAGGCAGCGGCGTCGATAGTTTGAAACCTCCGCGCGCCGTTTCACAGGAATCTATCGACATTTGGGGAATATTCGCCCATATTTTAATCTTTATGAGACAGCACAGGTGCCACACAATTTACAGCGGGCATTGAGCAGCTTTCAGGTCTTGAGGTTTTGCCCCCAAGCTCGGGATTTAAGATTTGAAAGAGCGCAAAAACTTCTCCCCGGAATCGGCGCCGGGAGCCACGCTCGACACCAACCCCCGGCGCTGGCGTCGTCCCCGGCCCTCGGTAATGAAGTCTGGGAAAGGAATCACAGACACCCAAGTGGTTTGGCAACTGTAAGTGACAGAAGCTGAGCTAAATCCTCTGTTTACACTGGGGATTATCCGGGTGGATTGTGCGGCGCTCCCGGAGCCGGCGCTGGTCAGGGGACGCTGCTCCCCGTCCGCCCGTGGGGCAGCGGCACAAAGGGCCGGCCTGGTAGGAAGTGACCCAGAAGGAGCTGCCGAGCAAGGATTTACACAAAGCCAGTCTGCCTCAGAAAAACTCCATATGACCATTAACTGGCCGGCAGGGCCTGCCAGGAGGCCTAATTACAGCCCTACAGAGCCCGCTAACAAAAGCTGGAGAGCTTTAGCCCAGGGATGATCTGCTTTCGACTGACTTGAGAGAGTCCATATAGAGCCACGAAAAGAAAGAGGTTTAGCTTGGAAACTCTCCCAAGGGACAAAGCATTGTGGCTCAGTCTGGAAGGCCCACATGGAACGTACTTCAGATGGGCTTAAACATCCCACCCTCTCCAAATTAACATTCAACTATTGCCTGCTTAACATCTGCTCGGGCACGGCGACTCGCGGGAGGTTGTCACAGGAGCCGAGAAAGGCTCCCCGGCACCTCAATATTAAGAAATCTAATTCAAGAAATGGTGCAAATATGATTTTATAGCTTGCAAATATGAATTTATAGCTGGGACCAACGACTTTTGGAGAATGAAGGGTTTTATAAATCAAAACTCAGTTGTCTTGAGAACTAAAGTGTTTCAGAGCCTCCCAATATTGTCCTGCTTGATGGCCACAAAATAATGACGTTAATCTACACTTAAAATGAAAAAAAAAAAAATTTAAGAAGTCAGCATGAATGCAGCACTTGTAGAAAAACCTTCTCAGCATTCTTTTACTTAAATATAAAAATGGCCACCTTACCCTCCTCCCCCACAGACACAGGTGAATATTTTTTATTTTACCTGCTCTCATAATGAGAGACCAGAGTCACAATTCCCATCTCCAAATACACCAGGAGAAAAAGAAAAAAAATCTCAATAATAAGAGCCTGCTTTACTACTTGCTGATTTCTGCCTTTCAGACAAAGCAGTTGCTATTTCCTAAAATATTATCTGGGTTAAATTCTGAAAGCAGATTTTCTCAAGATCCTAAGTATCTCCACAAGGGGAATTTAGATAGGGAAATACAGACAAGGAATTCGAGAGCAGCTGTGGCTGCCCCTGGATCCCTGGCAGTGCCCAGGGCCAGGTTGGACATTGGGGTTTGGATCACCCTGGGACAGTGGGAGGTGTCCCTGCCATGGCAGGGGCGGCACTGGATGGGAATTTAGGTCCCCTCCAACCCAAACCATTCCATGATTCCACAATGCCAGCAGGGATGAACCAGGAAGGGACTGTCCCCACCCTCCAATCCCTGCTGGTGATTTGGAGCCTCTGGGGTTTGTTTGTCCAAACCACACCAGATCCATGGATAATCCACTGAGAACACAGCAGAGTTTCTGATTCCCACTTAGTGGGATTGGAGCAATCCCTACAACGTACACAGATATTCCACGAGTTCATTCCCAAGTTTGGGATGGAGCCTGTACAGAGCCCTGTGTGCACCAACAACAGCTCCACTCACCATGACTGAAGCACAGAGTTAATTCCAATTATATTCAAATTAGTTCCAATTATATTCAAATACAGCATCACCACAACAGCAAGGAACCTCTTGATCCTCAACTCCCCAAAAAGCTGCTCAGCACAAGTTTAAGACTAAAAGGTGCTGATTGTGCAAGGAGTAAACACACAAAAATACATTGAAACAACATTTCCCAACATTTCCAACCTCTCCTCACAGCAAATAAATAAAAATTAAATGTAATTGAGTGAATGCAGGACTTGGGGAAGAAGGTGGGGGATGATCTCATAAATGCCTGGGATGACCAAGACTTAAATAAAGCCAGGAAGGAACTTGATTCTGTATTTTGGATTGTAAGAGGCACAAAGATATTAAATCTCTTCTTCCTTATGAACAACTTGCAGCTTCAATCTGAGATCCAGCCCTCAGTGGTGGATATTTAAATTTAACAATGTCACAGACCTTTGATAAGCTTTGGAAAATTTTGGAGCCCAGGTCACGATGATATACAACCCCCAGTTATCTTTTGTACATCTCCCAGGTGTGAAATTAAAAAATGAGATGTGATGGATGGCAGCAGAATACACAAATTGTGCTTTTGAGGTCAGGGCTGTCACATCCATTTCATAATTACATGCTTCAAAGATTTATTAAAAGTTCTGGAGAACAAGGGATGTATTGGAAGGGAGACAATGCAAAAGGCTGGAGAGATTTTAGAAAAAAAAAAGTAAATCGGCAATGTGAGGAGGTTTCTCAAAACAGAGGGTTTCAAAAACGAGAAAAATAGATAAAATATATATATATACTTGTACTGATTTAGAATAATGCTAAAAAATAAAGAAAATTGCAAAAAAATAAACAAAAGCAAATATTTGAGAGGATAGAATAAAGTCTCAGCAGCAGAAGCCAGAGGATAAACACAATGTTTTAGTGTAAAAAATGGCTTATTTTTATTTCTTTAAAGGGTTTTACCAAGTGCCAACGATGATGCAAATCAATTTAATCTTAACCTGAAATTAAGGTGAGCTACAGAGAACGGGACCAGCATCTGCCAACCACAAAGGGGTAAAATCCCACAAAAATGAAGTTAAATTTTGAAGATGCTCATTTACTCACCAGCTGCCTCCAGAACCAGCTGCAGCCTGGCCTTGGCCTGTTCAGCAGGAGTCTGCAAGAGAGGATGGATCAGCTCACACCTGGTTGGACATGGGACACCTCAGGTCTGACATTCCCACCCTCAGAGAGCTCCCACCTCCACCAGCGATTCCATACCCACACCAGCCAGAGAAACCTCCAGACTGGAATCATCACAGAAATCTCCAGAACTGACCCAAACCCCCCCTCCCAGCAATTCCATAACCCCACCAGCCAGAGGAAGCTCCAGACTGGAATCACACAGAGGGAGGAATCATCATAGAAATCTCCAGAACTGACCCAAACCCCCCCTCCCAGCAATTCCATAACCCCACCAGCCAGAGGAAGCTCCAGACTGGAATCACACAGAGGGAGGAATCATCATAGAAATCTCCAGAACTGACCCAAACCACCTCTACCAGCAATTCCATAACCACACCAGCCAGAGGAAGCTCCAGACTGGAATCACAAGGAAGGAGGAATCATCACAGAAATCTCCAGAAGTGACCCAAACCCCACTGTCCCCACGAGGTGGCTGTGACACCGTGACCAACCCAACACCCAGCTCCTCTCCCAGCCCTCCAACCCCAAATCCTGCCTGGCTCTTGGTGACCCCGTTCCACACAAAACACCCCCAAACCGGGTTTAATGTGATTAATATGGTGAGTTTTTCACACTTTTCTCTTCTCTGGGGTGATTTTCCCTCTCCTGGAGGTATCACTGCTCGAGGAGCTCACTGCTGGCTGCAGCCCCGCTATGCTAATGAGTCCCAGTGATGTTGCACTGTGTCCAATGTGTTTGCCACCCCTCGAAATGTGGAGTTGCCACAGCTAAATTGATACACAAACCCTATTTGTCACGGAGTTCAGAAGTTGATTATTCCTGGGAGCGTTGGAGAAGTTGGGGAGGTTTCTGCTCTGCGCTAAAAACAAAACCTGACGGGAGTTTTTGGTGGCGTTTTGCAGCTTGGGAAACTCTTCTTGAGATCCTGAATATCTGCAAGGGGGAGCTTTAAATAAGAAAATAAAGCCAAGAAAAGCTGTGGCTGCCCTGGATCCTTGGAAGTGCCCAAGGCCAGGCTGGACATTGGGGCTTGGAGCAGCCTGGGACAGTGGAAGGTGTCCCTACCATGGCAGGGGATGGGATTTAAGATCCCTTCCAACCCCACCCATTCCATAATTCCATGATTTTAATTCGTCAGAACTCTTTGCCATGAATGTCCCAGCTGGTGATGCTCTGCAGGGCCTCACCACCCTCATCCACACCCATGAGGGGAGGCTGACAATGACACAACAATTCCATTTCTACTCCAAGAATTTACAGACTGCTCCTTCCAACAGGAGAGATGCTGCATTAAAATGTAATTTAAATGAAGATCCAGATTTTGGTTGTAAAGAGATCTGTTATTTTTAGTTCAGATTTTTTCTGTTTGCTTAAACCCAGAATTACTGGGCAGAATTTATTATTACAGCTGCAATACGGACCCTACCATCAGACCTGACCACTAATCCTGGTGGCAGCAAGAAATAGCTTGAAATTTATCATAAATTATCTTCCCATTTCTTCTTCTTGCCATGAACTAATAACTGCAATCTGTTCTGGCATCTTCAGCACGTCACAGGGGGAAAGGAAGGAGAGGAGGGGAAAGATCTGCTTTTTATCCAGAACCAACTTGCCCAGCTTCAGTTCCAGAGAAGCTCTACTTGGGTTTGTGGTTTCTCCGTTCCATGACAACTGTAAATTCAAAAAAATCAATCTTGGTGGGGGTTGAGTTTGGCAAAACTTTGCAGGACAAGCAGAGAAGGAGAAGTATTTGGTGTCAAACACCACCTGTGCCGACGTCTGCACGTGAACAGCTCAAGTCTTTGTGCCCCTCATGGATCAGGGGGGCTCTGGCATCCCAAAATACAACTTGCCATTCGTACAGCAGTTCTCCAGTTCAGATATTTAACAACAACAAAAAAAAAAACAAAAAAAAAAAACAAAAAACCAACCTGGATCCCTTCTTGTTGGCCACACAACCACCACTGTTCAGCACCACTGACTGGAGGAAGATGTTCCATTTTTAGGATATTCGTGTCCAGCACCACCATGCCCATGAAAGAGCAAGTTCATGAATTCATGGAACTCAAGAATTCCATGAAAGAGCAAATTCACAAATTCATGGAATTCAAGAATTCCATGAAAGAGCAAATGCCCAGCCAGGCTTCAGAGGAGGAGAAGGGAAGCAAGAGCAGCTGCACAAATGTCACTCCCAGCACTGAACACGGAGTTCCACAACTGATCTGAGGAGCTCCACGAGCTCCAAATGCCTTTTCCCACTCCTCCCATGGAGTTATGGATGTGTCTGGGCAGTGTGAGGGAGGGAAGACTCCAATTCTTCTTTTCCTCAGCAATATCCCACTGGGAGCAGCCCAGGCAGTTGCTCTGGAGCATCTTCCCCTCTGCCCTGGCCCCAGGTGTTAATTACTCCACAACCACCTTTTTATCAATCAATAAGCCCTAACCTAGGAGTGCAAGAAGGATTCTGAAATAAAGGTGACTGGCTCGGCCCCAGAAAACATCTCTGCAACTGGTGGATGAGGCCAGCACCGGGAGAAAAAAAGGAAAGAGAGGATTTCAGCTGAAAAGCACAATTAGAGCCTCGAATGAGCCAGGAGCAATGTGTGAGAAGAAGCAGCTACCCGAGGTCAGTATTGATTTAGGGGACCATTAGGTGAAAAAATTCTGCAAGACCCTCAGGAAACTTCAAAATGGTGAAATGATTGGTGGAGGAAACGTTACCAGAGTGATGCTGAGCAAAATAAAGCCTTGTACTTCCCTTAGGTCTTAAGCATAATACAGAAGGAAAAGAATTCAAAGAGAGTAAAAGGAAAAATAGAAATACTTCTAATGCCAGCTGGTGAAGGAGCCCACTAAGTGTAAAAGCAGGAGAGGAATTCCCTAAAATTCCTTAACACTCTAAAATGACCTGAGGTCATCCCCAGCAAGGAATTTTCCAAAAGTGTCTGGTGAGACACTGGAATCCCAGCTGAGGAAAGGATGGTATTCCACAGGACACCATCAACCTGAAATACCCCTGTGATTAATAACAGCTTTTAATATTTCAAGCAAAAATTACATTAGAACATTCCATTTTTAATGGCAGCTGATTTATGAAGATGTGGCACATCCTTAACTTGTGTTTCTTTGCAGTTCATCCACTGCATTCCATCACCACTCCCTTCATGAATAATTATTTTAATAAAATTACACTAAAACCCTCTCACAACTTTAAGTTTTGTGTAGAAATCCCCACACAAGTTGCTTGGCACTCACAGCTCCAGGAAACAAGTGCTGAGTGTGATGGGCAGCTCCAGAAATGCCAGGAGAGCCATGGTTGGCTTTCCAAATATTCCATTTCAAAGCAGATTCAGCTTCTCAATGAATGAACAGATTAGAACAAACACTTTAATTCAGCTTTAGAATGTGTTTTTTAAATTATTGCTGCTATTGGGATGAATGGTAAATGTTCTTGACAGAGGAAGCAATATTATTTCCTCTGTTAAGAATATCAATATTAATATTTAAGTGAAAACCTGAGAACATTGAGGGAAAAAAGTCAAGAAACATGAAATTTATATAAACAGAATACAAGTTTCTGCTGGAGCCAGGCCCTGGGAATATTGTGGGGCAGAGCTTGTGGCTCTTGGCAGCCCTGGAAAACTTTTATCCCAGGATTCCAGCAGTTCATTTTGAGCATTTTGAACTGGAATGTTGCCTTCCTGAATTTTCACCATTATGGAATTTCAGATGGAGAATGTCTGCAATGTGCTAAAATTGGACAGGTTCCACTCCTCCTGCTCATCCCTGACACTGCTGGGGTAAAATTCACCTACAGGACTTTCCTGTTTTAAAACATCTGGATAAAAGCCCAACAAACTTGTGATGGTGATCAGCTTTGGGGGGTTTTCACACCAATCTTTTCTCTTTGCATTTGATAAGGACAAACCCAGCTCTCAACATTCCCAGGAAATCCTCCTACCTGAAGCTACAATTCCATGTTTGACTTGCAGAGAGGATGGGGGATACCAAACCAGTCTCATGAAAATAATCAAACCCCTAATTTAAAAACAGGTGAAAAGTGGGAATGGAAAGGGAGCTGTGGTTGGATCCACTGTGGATCTTCTCCTGTCATTCCCAGGGTTCAAATTCCACTGGGTGCAAGTGCAGGTGGTAAAACCCCAGTTGAAAAGCAAAATCCAAACAATGCCCAAGGAGCCAGTAAATAAACACTAATTAAGAAACTCCACATCAGAGCACAGATCTGTCCTCCTGCTTTAACTCCAGCCTCTCATCCCTTTCCTGGGGACATTTATTTGACCTTTCCCAATGCTTGATGAGCTCAAAGAAAGGTTAAGGAGAAGAGTAACAAGAAAAAGAGTGACTCAAACACACATTCCCCAGCTGTCTGAGGAGGTGGCTGCCCAAAACCACTGGGAATAATTCCAAAGCGGGTCAGAATCCTACAGCAAATGTTTGGAATGAATTCCTGGAAAAAGAAAAGCTGGAAAGGCTGAGAAAAACGAGAGAATTTTGGGATCACACAAATTTGGGATTCAACGCCTTAAACTGTCCCCAAACATCAGCAGCATTTTGACCTGAGAGCTGAGGATTCCCCAAATCCTCACCCAGGACACAAACTGCCACTAAAACATTTGGATTTGTTAACTTTAATTGTGGATTTTCCATTTTATTGCTCCGCTTCACCAGAGCAAGGCAGGTTTTAACCCAGGAATTCCAGAGAACCCTGGAACACCAGGTGGGGGCAACAATCCCATCTTGTTTGCACTGAAACCAACCCCAAATTTGGGAGGAATAGGCAACAACGGATTCCTGGAAGCAGATCAATGGCTGTGGCAAATAGCTCGGGCTCATGGACGGGATTTTCAGAATTCAAAGCAGTTTTTGCAGCAAGGGCTTCTTTAAAAGCACCAGAAAAACCAAAAATGTCTTCATTTCAGTGAATATTCCCAAAAAAAGCCAGGAGAAAGGCCTTCCCTACCAGGAGTGGATGCAGCAAAATGGATTAAACACTCAGCAGAAATAGGGAGAGCTGGGAAGAAGATTTTAAAAAAATTAATCGGTGAATCCGGGCCTTTTTAAAAGGAAAAATTCCTGGAAGTGTTAAAGTTACACAGCCATAAATAAAACTCTGTGTGAGTTCTTTAGTAAGAGAGGAAATATGGATTATATTGCACTAAAGGCTAAAAAATTACCTCTCTTCTATTTATTTCCCTGCAGCCTGGAATATCATCTCTTAGATTTACATTTGCATGGAAATACAGCCACAATCACCAAAAACTTCCACATTCTGATAAAGAGCTGACAGAACAGAGATTTTTGCATCAATATCAGCTGGTCATTATTCTATAAATTCATCTATTTCTTCACTTAACATTTAAAAATTAAAGGTAGAATGATGCCCACAGCTCACAAAAACTATAAAAGTTATTAATATTTAACTCTAAAATATGGATTTTTAATCTTTTGTAACTGTTTCAAATTTCTGCTGCATTATGTTGCAACAAAGATGTGGGAGAATATAAAAACAGCAACAGATAAATGCAGGTTCTGAAATGAAAAATTTTAATTAACACATTATAAACTGCTTTGGAAAGAGCTCCAGCCAAGGCTGGACTGCCTGGAAGAACAGGAGCACAACCAACAGGTAACAGGGATTAATTAACAAAAGAAGCTATTAATACTTGAATTACTGCTTTGTTTTTTCCACTAAGAGGGGAGTTTTCTCGAAATAAATTAGAATTTTGAAGAAAAAAGGAATCCTGCCCTCTTTGGAATCTTTGCATTGAAATGCAGCAATTGAAAAGTAATAGAAAAAAAATTTGAAAGTGAAAAGCATCTCAAATATCACAAGTTTCAAAATAATCTGATAATCTCCCCCAAATCATGCCCAATTACACAGGAATTAACCTGAAATTAATGAAGATTATATACTTTTTGAATAAAAGTGCATTTTCTCTTTGCTGTCAGGTTCAATGATCAACTCACCCCCACTGCACCATTT
The DNA here is from genome assembly GCA_013400435.1 of Pycnonotus jocosus. NCBI lineage: Eukaryota > Metazoa > Chordata > Aves > Passeriformes > Pycnonotidae > Pycnonotus > Pycnonotus jocosus. The sequence continues at coordinate 86,342 of VWYP01007845.1, read as the reverse complement.
TTTGGGCTGTCACAGATGTGCTGCTTTAACTTTTCCCCAAATTATTTGTGTTTCATACTTTTGGCTGCTTCTTCTGACAAATAAACACAATATAAAACGTGCTGGGCAAAACATAATTATTCTGAGGAGCACCTGCATAAAAACAGGGTGCAGAGATTTGTGTTTTAGGTGCAGAGCACAGAGAGTTGGGCAAATTTATGCTTCATCTCAGTATTGTGGCAAGATCCCTCTTCAGCATCTGCAATAAAATACATTCAGATCAAAAATCCCCAAAAGAAGGGGAGAAAGAACCCCCTAAAAAGATGAATTCTCTGGTGGCCTCAATAATTAGATTAAAAATCAATTACACTTCTGCCAAAGTGTTTGTTTGCTGGAGAAAACCCTCCCGGGAAATGCATTTAAACTTGGGGATGGTGAAGCAGCCGCTGCCCTCCATAAAGTTCCTTTATGTATTTTTCCACAATATGCACAAAACCAGAATATGAAATCAGAAACATTTTACACATTCTCATACTTCAGAGAGCACTAACAGCATTTTACTCGTCGAAAGCACTTTATCTTCATGTCTCCATAAGGCAGAGTTGGTGCATAATAATGTAATTTATATTGCCTAAATGTTATTTTGGGAGCATTGCATCATTTCTCAAACTTCATGACCTTTACAATTTTCTAAACTTTTATTTCCCTCATTATTCTGAACAGATTTCATTACATATTTTGAATGTAAACAACCCTGAATAATGATGGGCCCCATTACGTATGTACAGCTCTGACAATCGCGCGCGGGGCCGAGATGGAAACCCGGCGCATTAATTTACCTCTCATCCGCCGTAACTGCACTCCCATAAAAAGTTTTATACTCAACTCACATAAATCACGGGGAAGAAAAATGAGAAAATCTGGTGGCTAACTCATCTTCCACCATTCTGCGAAAATGAAATTCACTGAAATACCTATCAAAACTGCAATCATCAAGAGATAATGTCTTCTTAGGTCTATCTGCACTTTCCGATTTAATTTCCTCCATGCCCTTGACATCCACAGATACCATTAAGATTAAGAGCAGCGAGTAACTGAGCAGTTCTCAGATTTTGATATATGGGGCCCAGGCACTAAATGTAATATCATCATTTGAAAATTAATGCAATATTTCTTTTGTTAGGGTTTTTTTTTTTTTTTTTCTTCTCTCCCCCCTCGCTCGGAGAAGCGGGATGAAGGCTCGGGGTCCTCGGCGGTAATTTCCCCATCAGAATGCCGTGCAATTATGAGGAGATGTGCACCTGGGCAGAGGTCACCCAAATTACTCCATCATTTAATGAGCACCGAGATCAAACCCGGAGCACACTGTTGCTGCCGAGAGACGCCTCGCAGCCTGCTACATCAAATCTGATGGAATCATTAGAGTAATAAGCAGGAAAATCTGTTTGCAGATTAACCTCTGGTTTCATGCTGCTTTCATCTAATGGGGCGCTGTGGAAATCTTGTCAGCTTTTCATCAGGCGCGATCAAATTACGGGAATTGCGAACAAACCGCCGGCGCGATTGGAAACAACACCCGCACGTGCCGGGGGTTTGATGCAGATGCCAGGGAAAATCACGCTCCTGATATTTTACAGAGTTATTTACTCCAGCTGATCGCCGCTCTCACCCGCCTGCGGAGCGGGGATCAGGGACGGTCCCACCAGCCTGCCCAAATTTACAGCGGGGAACGGGAGTCAAACGAGTTTATGGGGTAAATATGGGCGGGGTGACAAAGGGAAAGCAAAATAAAGGCACAAAGGTCACGGGGAGGAAAGGTCACAGGGTCCCTCCAGCACAGCCAAGGGCAGGGGAGGCACCTCTGCCTCGGTGGTGAACGAGAGTGATCAAAGTTTACTTTTTAATAAAGACACAGAGACATTAAAGTGCTGTTTCATGTGGAGCAGCTCTGCTAATGGGAAGTGACAGGGTAAAACTCGCTTCTCTTACAAAGTTCCCACCAAATTTGTCGCCGTTGGAACAACAAATTGCTGCAAGGCTTTGAATGTTCTGCCGCGACAACGTTCTGCCTCGAACGGTTTGATCGCGCCCTTGTTTGATTCACATCTGCAACCAACAGCAGCAAAACCTTCCAACAAATCAAAGTGCTGTGTGCACGTGGATTTAATACACACTCAGGGCAGGGGGTTCTCAAATCCTCGGGATCCACGGAGCCCCTCTGCAGGAGCAGCCCGGATTCCATCCCCGCAGGCAAAGGGAGCCAAACAAGATGCGTTTTTCCATGGATATTCATAATCCATTGATCTTCTCCCTGATATGAACCTGATCCAGAGCTCCTGAAGGAGCTGGAAAGATCTCCAAGGGCCAGGCTGCTGCTGAGCAAGGGGAATGGTTGGGATGGCAACCCTGGCACAAAGAGCCCATCAGCCACTGACAGCTGATGAGCTGGGGACACCGGGGGTCCCCTCTCAGTGGGGGACACAGCCAGAGCCAGCACTGCTCCTCAAAAAGCACCTTCCAAGCTGCTGCCTCCAGCTGGACGCTCAGGGGCTCTCCAGCCTATCCCAAGGGAAATTTGGAATGTCCCTGGACACAAATGTCACTTTGGCCATGGGTGGAAAACCTCTCCAGAAGGGGACAACAGACAGGCATGACACAAGAGAGACAGAGGAGACAATTCAAGCCTGCAGAGCATAATTGACCAGCGTGGAATTCTGCCAGGACAGCAAGAGAAGCGTAATTACTCATATTAAGAGCGTTAATTAATTGTTTGTGAACACAAATAATTGGCTGCTGGGTTTACAGCTCGTTAGGGAGCCAAGGGCTCTGTCAGGTGTCGCTGTCCAGTGGCCACCCGAGGACCACGGAGCTGTGACACCACGGGTGAGAAATTCAGAGAGCAACGAGCACTGAGGGGCCAGCACTGCAACCAAACTCCGTGGAAAACCCAGAGACAGGCAGGAAATACACACTGACATTCCATAAAAATAAATACTTGATCAAATATAAACAAAGGAGAAGGTTTCTCAGTTGGGACATTCCTGAATCTGAATCTACTGGAGTCCAAAAGGTCTTTATGAACAAAATGTTGAGGTATGGAAGTTTGCAGCACAAATACTTCTACCTGTGGGTGCCTTGGGAAACAGTTTGTTTCCTTGAGCACCCATTCCCAAGACAGATTTTCTAAGATAAATGGGAAAAGAGGAAAAAAGTCTCAAATCTGGAGGTTTTTGAGAGATCTTTCAGGGAAATATTCCCTGTCCATAGCAGGGGTGGAATGAGATCTTTAAGGTTCCTTCCAAGGGATCTTTAAGGTCCCTTCCTGCCCAGTTCTGGGATTCTAAATACAAAGTACCCAATTCATTTAACGGAGACATAATTTTATTCCAAATTATTGTGAGGTGACCCATGAAGCCCTTCAGGCACCATCATTCCACAGGGGATATTTCCAGTGCCTTCTGCCCCAGTCCCAGAGAAACCCTGAACACCTGAACTCTTCCTGCTTCCCACCTCCCCAGGCCACTCCAAGCCCACAGAGCCTCTTCCTTCCCATTTTTTTTTGTTCTGATAAATCAGCCCTGCAGCTCCTGCTGTGGCAGAAACTCCAGCTTAGAACAAGCCCCAGCCATGGTCAACCTGTCAGGAGGGGAGCAGCTTCCTAAAATTTATTTAAGGGATTCAACCTGCAGGTGAGACACCCCTGGAAGCAGCAAAAAGGATGGATTTTCTGAGAACTCTGCTCTTTATCCCATTGGGTGATTCCCAACACATTTCACAGGACACCTTTGGAAAGCGGGAGAAAACTGCCAGGAGATCCATCCCACCAGCATCTCCATCCCATCAGGATTTACATCTTCTCCACCCTACCAGCATCTCCATCCTTCCCATCCCACCAGGATTTCCATCCCAAAATGATCCTCATCCTTTCCACCCCACCAGGATCTTCATCCCTTCCACTCCACCAGGACCTCCACCCTCTCCATTCCTCTGGCACTCCAAGGAGATATCTGTACCCCCAAATCCTTTCCAAGTGATTCCCAAAATGGGAAGCAACAAGAGGAAAGCCATTCTGCTCAATGTGACACAGGGGGTTTTTAACAGCACTGTGGAACAGCAGGGATTATTTCAATATTCCATGAAAAAATAAAACCCTTCTCAGGATGGATGTGCCATTAATAGCAAATATTTTCATTTAATGGGATTTAATAATCACTTTAGATGAACTATTTAACGTTCCACTGATTGCTGGTACCAACATGTGAGGCTCAACCAGCTTCTGACTTGTGACAAGATTTTATTTTCCCCAGTTTTGATCAACAGATGAGTTTTTAATGCTAAGCCTGGCTCACCATCACTTGTGGGTTTCATATGTTTACTTACACCAGAAAGATTTTGCACCTCAATTATTATTTCCTACTGCAGCCCTGAATGGAATTTAAGTCGATCCATTATTCATAAAGCAAAGACAAGAGAAAACACAAAGCTGTGCACTTCTTTCAAAGCCTCCAAATGACTCAAACACACCAGATTTATGCATGCAATATTTGATTGTGTCCCTGCCTCTTTTTTTTTTCAAATTTTTTTTTTTTTTTTAATCACAAGTTTGTTGTTTTCAGATCAGGAGATGCCAAAAATCCAACACCAAACAATTTTTGTTTATAATTAAGGCAATCATCAATCCAAGGATTGTAGTCCGGTTTATTTCATCTCGACATCAAAAAAAAGTAATTTAAAAAAATTAAAATTCCCTTGAAATGGGGAGATAAATGGAAATGTGAGTGCCTTCACATAATAACAGTAGCCTGACCCTCTGGGAGATGGTTGACTTTCTCAATTCAAGGTATTCAAAGCTCATTCAAAAGTGTTCATTTGGAATGCAGATATCAAAGATGATGCAAATGTTCAAGAGAAAATTAAAACTTACCAGATGTTCTAATCCAGCTTTGATGTTTGCAGAGTCCCTGCAAGAGAAGAACAAAAGTTCTAAACAGTTGCTAAACCCTTGTCTGCAACGATTTCTGTTTAACTCTGAAATGGCAGAGCTGGGTAATTTCTCCAGTGTGCCAAATTTTTAATTTTAATACATATATTAATAGCTAAAAAATATCGATTATCCTAATGCTCAATGACAGAATTAAACCCCCAGATAGTACCTGCCCTGAAATTGCTACAAACTGTTGCAATGCCACTGGACACACATTTAAAATCAACTTTTTTATCTAGTTATCCCACTATTTACACTAGAAATGATCAGCCAGGGGACAGGGCTGTTTATCAAAGTTATTATTATAACAATAATTTATTATCATCAAAATAATCCACATTTGGTGCCTCCTGGTTCTGCTTTGCCACCACATCCACAATGAAATTCTGTGCCCCTTTCCAAGGTGATGGAGAGAAGGAATTGTGATTAATTCCATGGCTCGTGGCAGCCATGCTGGAGCTTGGCATCCAATTCCTGAAAGCTGCAAAAAATACAAATGTACAGAGAGAAATGGGAAGAATTTTACATAAAGGCAGCTTAAAAAAAAAATTAAAAAAAAAAGGGCCAAAGCATCCAAAGAAAAGTTCTGAAAAGCAAAAAACTCACAGGGAAAATTAATCCTTAACATATCCTGCTATGAAAAAAAGATGAAATCCAATGGGAAAAAAAATTTAAAATTCCCCAAATTCCAACCTGCTGGACAAGGAGATGGTTCCTGGTTCCCTCAGTGCCAGGTTCTACCTAACTCCAACATCTCCTCTTGGAAGGTGGGTCATTCCCACGGCAAACAAGGATTTATCCCAAATTGTCTCCCACATCCTGAGCCTGGAGGAGGATCCAGGGAGAGCTCAGAGCCCCTTCCAGGGCCTGAAGAGGCTCCAGAGGAGCTGGAGAGGGGACAAGGCACGGAGGGACAGTGATGCCTTCAGTTTTAATTTTCCTGTTTTTCATGTTCTGTGGTGCCCAGGGGTGCAGCTCCGAGCTCACAGTCAGGCTCACTCAGCTCTGCACACAGCACGGACACAAAACAAATCCTTTTCCTGCTGCACACCAAGGACAACTTTCAGCCCCAAAGCACAACCAAGGGTGGCTGAAGGGAGGAACAAGAAGGATGGGACCTGACAGCCTGGAGCTGGGATGGGACAATTCAACCCCAAAATGCAAATGGAACAAAACTTATAAAAGTGTGAGACCCGGTGACCAGGGGTCCATTTTGGGACCATTTTGTGCCCATTTTGGGTGTAGCCCTGGCCAGGCTCTTGTCCTGCCCAAGGTGTGTCCTTAAATGCCTTTCAATAAATCTCTCTTTTATTTTCCAGCTCTGTCCAGTCTCTGTTCCAGCTCAGCCTTCCCAAGGCATCACCAGGACACAGGGAATGGCTTCACATGGACAGAAGGCAGGGCTGGATGGGATTTTGGGAAGGAATTCCTGGCTGAGCTGGAATTCCCAGAGCAGCTGTGGCTGCCCCTGGATCCCTGGCAGTGCCCAAGGCCAGGCTGGATGAGCTTGGATCACCCTGGGACAGTGGGAGGTATCCCTGCCATGGCTGGGGTGGGATGGATGGATGGATGGATGGGATCTCATCTCCCTTCCACCCCAAAGCATTCCATGATTCCATGCTCCATTTTGGCCTTTAAAGGTTGAGTTCTTTGGGAGGGGGCTCAGGGCAGGGCTGGGAGGAGCTCCCAAGCCCATCCTGCCATCGATATTTGTGCGCCTCCGCTCGGGCCGTGCTGAAAGCGGCCTTCATTCAATTACAGGCCTCAAAACTGATAAAAACGCTCCTGAAGTGGAAAATGTGAGGAGATTATTGGCAAATGAATAAAGATTTGTATCGAACCAACACACGGGAGTAGAGCAGGCTTTGGTGGGGCTGTTTTTTAATCATGGCCCCGTCTCAAACCTTCTGGGAACAGCGAGTTTCCCTTCCCCTCCTGCAGCACATCGATTCCTGAATTAGGCTGCAATATTAAATAATTAATATACTTGCCATGATTGATGTTTTGCATTAGTTGAATATTAGGTTATCAATCAAAATCCACTTGGTTTAATGTAATAATATTGAAAAAGTGTCACGGGCTGTTGAGCCAATTTGTAGTTGAGGCAGCCCAGACAGGAATATTGGTGTAACACAAGGCTCTCACGCAGGAAATGCAGCGCTGGAACATCCATAAGGAAAACATTATCAAACTAACCAGGACAAGGCTGAGCTTGTCCTAAATAAACCTTGGGGCACCTGTCACTTCCAATGAAAACCTCTTCCCAGCCCCGGGCTGCTGGGCATCAATCAGCCAGCCTATGGCAGGGTTTTATCTTTCAGTTAACCAATAGAATATATTAGAGATCTTACACAATTATATTCTGTATCCTGCTCTACATTACATTATATATAGGATAAATTACATTATGTGATTAGCATCGTATTTACATCATTATATATAATAATTGTGTGTTTAAAATACACACCATAAATTGTATTAGAAAATTTGTTGCACTTGTATAATTATGTAAAATAACCACGTGATTTAAATTATTTGCATCAACTCAAACAAATAAGGCTCCCATTGATGCTGTATTTCATACGTTGTTTTAGGCAAAATCAGAGCTACGGCCACAGCTCAGTTTCCCACACAGCCCTGAGAGCCTGCAGGATTTTAAACCATCAAACACCACAAATAAAAGATGCACATCCAACATTCCAATGCTCACAACATAAAAGAAACCATAAAGTTGTATTAATTTGGTATCATTAGCAGGTAATTATGTTTTACTCCATTTTACACCCCAGAGTTCTCAATGTTTTTGCTTTTCATACCATCTCCTTAATTTCTTTGGTTCATTAGGCAAGTTTGATTTTATTCCTGAGATTTCCTTTTTTTCCTATCAGAAGCTTTGGAATTTTTCCCCTCAATAGCTGAAGATCTGCAGTAAAACACTACTTGACATGCACATATTTAAAGTCATCCATTAAACCCAGGAAAAATCATACTCAGGCCCATCCAAATGGTTCAGCAATGCCAGGGGACAAAAATTCCAACTTCATTTGAATCCTGGTCAGGAGGAATCTGTAGCAAGAAGCTGGGAATTTAATTAAGGAAGTTTCATCTCTGCCCATGGCAGGGGCTGGAACTGGAGGAGTTTTCCAACCCAAACCATTCTGGGATTCTCCAAGATTTGCCAGGCTTGGGATTACTTAAACCCACAGTAACTAATTGAGGTGGTGTGAACTTCCTTTGCCAGTAAATTCAATTAAAAATATTCCCTAGCACTTGCTGAAGTCATGATTTTAACCTGGAACACGTTCATGTGTTTTGTTTCATGGAGGTTTCAAGTCAGGTATGAAAATCCCAGAAATCACAGGAGATAAAACAACCACTCAAAAATCTCCTGGTTTAGCTTTACAGAGGCTTCAGGCTGGGTTTGGAAATCCCATAAACAACCAGAGCTGATTCCTCTGTCCTGGCTGCCTTCAAGCCTCAGCTCAACCTGGCCATGCCAAGGACATCAGAATGTGCAAGACCTTGGAGTGTTCCTACTTGGAGCAGGGTTTGCTTGGTTTCTCCATGGTTTGAGTTGGTTTTCTCCCAGTTTTGGTTGGGGTTTTTCCCCCTAGTTTTGGTTGGGTTTTCCCTAATTTTGGCTGGAGTTTTTCCCCTAGTTTTAGCTAGGTGGGTGGGATTTCTCCTCCTGTTCCCTTCACAAGGAGTGAACACCTCGTTCCTCCCTGTTTGCATTCCCAGCAAACACAGGCAATTAAACATCAGGCTCCAGAATGTCACTGTTAACCAGCCTTCAATAAATTCGACAACTTTGGCCTGGTTTACCTTCTCTGTAATATTATTTAGTAGATATTCAATTAAAACACATCCTGTAGGTGAAAAGTGTAGGAAAACATTTCCATAATGGACATCAGTGGCACTCGGAAGCGCTGCTAATTAGCCTCAAAGTACAAACCAGATCACAAAAAAAAAGGCAGCAGAAAACCCAGCAGTAATAAATGCCCACAACGCTGGGGAATGAATATTAAACAAAGCCCAGCAAGTTCCAGCGTTGGGAAGCCCAACTCTGGGAAAAGAACTCTCCGGACTGGTAGAGAGCGGTACAGGTTAATGAGGAACATAGAAGGAGAGCACAATAATTATCATCCCCAACACCTCCCCATCTGTGTGGGGATGGCTGCAGAATATCAACACAGCCCCAGCAGCACCCAGCCTGCCACTAATTACACACGTGCTGCCACGAGCAGAGCGTGAGCAGAAATATTTTGAAACGTGAGCTTCTCCTCTGCTCGTGGCACTGAGGAGTACTGAAGGAAGGCAGGGAGGAAATTTGAACGTTCTAAGAGCTAAAACAATCTGAGCACAATCAATTTTCCATTGGCTGAAAGCTTCTAAATCCCCCTCATTCACCCAATTACTACTGTACTTAACCTAATGAAATTTTATTCTGCGGGAACAATACTGTTCTTAAACAAATCGTTGGAAAAAAAATAAATATAAGATTAAAAACTTCGGGACAAAGAATAAACTCCTAGAGAAAAGATGCAAATAAAATTACTATCATAATCTTTTGTTTTTTTAGTTGCAAGTAGGAGAGCGAAGAGAAACAAAAGCATGGAACATAGCATCTGTCATATCAGAATATAAAAAGATGATCCTGGCACCAAATGAAAAAGCTCTAATTCATTTGCAAATCAAGCCTGCCAGTTCTATTTCAAGCTGGCGGTAACTGTCAAGAGTTAACAAGATAATCACTTTCAATCCTGCCTTCAATGGTACATTACACTGTTATTCCATTCAATAAGGCCCTTCTTTGGGGCACTGGATGAATGGTTTTCATTTCAAACTCACACAAAAAAGTTGCAGGGAGAAAAAAAAAAAAAAAATCCATGGGGCTTAAGAAAGAAATCCCTTTATGGGCATTTATCTGCCGGCACTTGCTTTTAGGCAAAATGAGATATTTGGATACATTGGTGTCCATTGACTTCCTCTATTCCTTCAGGCCCCCAGTCTGGTGAAAAAAAAAAAAAAAAAATCCCACAAGGAAATCTCAAGCCTGTTTAGTTTGAGGTTGGTTGATTTTTTTTTTTTTTTTAACTTTCTATGCACATTAAACAAGTTCTGCAATAATCTTTGGTAAACGCTTCACACCACACTGAAACGACAGCGGGTTTGAACGGCTCCATCTTTGCCTAAATTCATTATAAACTGCTCAAAAAATAGTAAATGCTCATGAAAGTTGTGCTTAGGGGAACATTTGCCAGTTGCTCATTAAATATTCAATAAAAATAAAGTTACCAATTAAAGGCTCTCTGCCTAGGAAACAAGGCAACCTCCAATTTATCTGCATTAATTTGTTTGTAATTCTTCTCTAAGACTCTGTGCCATGAATTCTTCCCAAGAGGAGAAAATCTTGTAGAAGTTTATTAAGTATTTTAAACTTATTTGCTGGCAACCCAACTTTCCACTAAGACCTGTGAATAAACCTCTTCATGCTTTTGCTCAGCGCTCAAAATTCACATTACAAGACACAGCCTTGGTTCCATTGCACAGATCTCATTCTATCACTGCATATTCACATTTAAAGGTTGGGATTGATCATCTTGGAGATCTTTTCCAACCTCAAGGATTCCACAGTGGCAATTTAAAGCTTCTATACTGACTTTAGAAACAAATTATTAATTCGTTTTTCATTTTTTTTCCTCTCTTTCTTTAATCCTCACAGATCTCAGTTTGGAGAACAAAGCTTAATTAATTAATTTAAAATCTGAACTGAGCTCAGCTTATCCAACCTATAACTAAACAGCTGTACATACTTTTTATTTGCTTTATTAATCAGCAAAAATCCCTTTCCCCAAACCCAGGGACCCACCTCACCCATCCCTTCTTATTCTATTTGCAGAACTCAGATTTTTGAGTGTTTTTCTAACCCATCATTAGAAGTCAGATAATTTCTTCCTCACACTTCTCATGCAAAAGTTTCTTTCTATTCAGGGCTTCTTTTGTGGAAAACCTAAACACCACAAGTCACAGCTTTATTTTTGTTCTTTGCACTTCACGAGTTCTTCAAAAGCTTCTGAACACAGAGGTGTTCTAAGAATTAAAAAAACACTTTAACAAACACAAACCCTAAATGTCTCTATCTGTGAAGTATTAGGATACAGCTGGTTTTGTTGCCCTACTGCTCCTCCTCCCAAAAAAAAAGAAAGAATCTAAAATAAAACTTAATTAAAAATTCACACAACTTTGAAGGACCTTGAAAGAGCACAAGATGCTGCACTTGGAATAGAAATTAAGAGGAAGTGACAGGTTTCAAACAGCAGGTCAGGACTTCAAGGAAGATTAATAAAGTCCCCAAAAAACCCAGGAGAAATTTGGGATGTGCTCCCTTCCCCTCTGGCCGGCAGCAGGATGACACCAACACTGCCAAAAAAGAAACAACTCATTAAAAAATAACAATGAACCAACAACCAACACATTTCCACAGCTCAGGAGAAGGACAGGCTCACCCAGCAATCCTTGGATGCACAGATTTTAAGACCAAAGACTAAAAAAAAAAAAAAAAAAGGTTTCCAATATCCCTGAAGAGGAGAGCAGCCCTTTGGGAATCATGGTCAAGGTCAGCTGAGCCCCAAAAATTCCCATTTTGCTGAAATTCCAGCACCTGGGGCTGGATTTGATCCAACTTTAGCACCCTGAAACCTCGTGGGTTTTTAGGCATTCCTGGTTTAATTCCTCTCCCTCCTCTCACCCAGCCTGGGCTGATCTCCCTGAGGGACTCAGGGGCATCCCCAGAAGATCCCCCCAGAAGATCCAAGTCTCACTGATGTCAATTAGAACAACCTGAATTTTTTGCAAAATGCTGGTGGAAAAACGTGATAAGGGACATTGGAATACTGAAAGGGATTAAGAGAAAATAATTTAAAAAAACCCTTAAATAAATTCAATAAAAAGACCTCATAATTTAGAATGAATGTGCAAAATGAGGGAGTGATCTCCACAAACAGCACCTTGATATTGCTGGGAAAAAAAACCCTCATATACTGGCTTTTTCCCCATTTCCAGTTTGGGCTGAAAGCTGCAATTCCAGTTTACAAACTGATTGTGCCTTGCAAAGAAGTGCCACAAAGGGATGGCCCCAGAAAGTGGAACTGGAACTGTTCCAAGCAATCAAACACATCCATGGGCTCAGCACAAAGCTCAGGACTGAGGGGCCTTTCACACAAAGGAGAAGCCAAGGAAGATACTGCAAAGTTACATCAACATTTTGTGATAACTTTCAGGCCTTTCAAACAGGTCAGGATGTTCTAACACAAATAAATAATACATTATATATATATATATATATATATATATTTAAATCCCCTTCCTTTGGTCATCGTGGCTTCAGTCAAGCATTTGGATAAATAACTTTTACACCAGTACCCAAAGCAGAGAATGGAAGAAACCAGAAGAATCAACTGAAGAAATTTAAAAATGGAGTTGAAAATGAGGAAAAAATAGTTTGGTTGTCTCTGTATGATTTTGGTTGGGTGTTTTTTTTTTAGCCAGCAGCAGGAATCCAGCCCAGCCAACAGCTGGAGTGAACAATGTTCAAAGTGCAGCTAAAATGGGGGAAATCATTTCAGCCATGGGGTAAAATTTGCAAACTCTGCTTCATATCCAGGGTTCAAGGTGGGCTTTTCCTTGTAAATCTGTGATGAGAGAAGCTGCACAAACCAATGGTAAAAACAGCAGTAAAATGTCTGGGTTTTGTACATACAACACAGCCTAGCATGTGGTACTTGGTATGCTACAAAATGGCCAAAAATAATTTTAAAAATTAATAAACTGGTCTTTTTAAACTCTTTTTTCCATTCTACACCTGGCACATCACAAGGTAACAAGAAAGGCTGAAATCAGAACATTCTGAAGCATCTCCTGCACTTGCAGGATGTCACAGACCTGACTGGGAAATGACAAAAAGCCAAGTGCTGAGAAATATTTGAGAAGCTGTAACAGCCCAGCACCAAATAAAATATTTTTTTAAAAAATTAAAACGCAGCCCCCAAAATCAGAGCCGGGGGAATTCTCCATCTCCCGGATGTGGAATTGATCTGAATGCAATTACTTTATTCTTTTCAGCACTGTCTGACTTTGAACTAAACATCAATTAATGCACAAACAAGATCTGTTAACTCTAACACCGATTTTTCCCACAAAAGACGTGCAGCAAATCCATGGAAGGGCTCCGAGCCATCGCAGCCATCACCCGGCCCAGCTCCACTTCATCTTCCAGCGGTCACTTAAACCCTTAATTCTCACCAGAAAAAAAACCTCCCTCAGCCTCAGTTTTAAACCCTTGAAATTAGCAAACAAGACATCCCATAATGTATGCTCCAAAGCTGGGACCTTGCCGTGCTTCAGCTGCGACGCTGCCATTGAGCCCTGGCCAATGGAAGCCCATTTGAATAATCAATATGACAACCTTATTTTTCTAATGCAAACAGGATTGCTACAGGAAGGTGTCTCCGTGCCACATCACAGTCATGGCCTCTTTTAACCCCTAATTAGATTTAGGCGATTATCCCTGCTCTTCCTTACAAGTGTACAGCCCGGATAAGGGATGACAAAAGCTATCTGCCACTTCCTCAGCCTTTGCAGGCTGCAGGTTAGGCAGGGAGATACAGGGGAAGATCAGCAAACAATTGTTATTCATATCATCTCCAGTTGGGAGATAGTCACACTTTGCCATCCAGGCTGAGGGAAAATAGCCCAGAGCATTAGGTAAATGCAAAAACGCTTAAGAACTCGGGGGTTACACAGATGGAAATTCAAGGTGATGTTGGGGAATTATGTTTAATTCAAATTGGTTATCACAAAGAGAACTATGGAGGGATGGTTGTGTGCCTCACACAGGAAATTCTGCCTTTTCAAGGGATTTCTGGGCATTGTCTGGTGGTGTGTAATGTTTGACATGGCTATTTCTACCAAAATTTAAAAAAAAAAAAAACACAACAAAAAAAAAAGAATAAATCAAACTTAGAACCAGCAATCCCAAAAGAATTACATTGCTCAACAAAGTCCGAGCAGACAGAGAAGATCTATTACAGAAATGTAATCACATTTCATTTACAAGAACTCTTATCTCAAGCACTTAAACATAACATTTAAACAGTTTTCCATTTTATTGTGCTCAGTATTGGAGCTAATAAGATAGAAAAGTATAATCACGTTAGCAACATTTCTATTGCATTACATAAACACAGCACGAGATTAAAGGCAGAGCAGGGGGAAAAGGCAGCCTGGAAAAGCCAGCCCTGGGTTTCTGCTGGCAGCCTGGAACATCTCAGGGATCCTGGGTGAAAACTGCCACGCTGCAATTGGATCCTGACTCTCAAAATGACTGCAAAAGGGATTTCACCACTTGTTCCCTGCATGGGGAGGTGTTCTGGAGCAGAAGAGAAGTGCTGGCTCTTACTGGGAGGATCAGTTATCCAAGACGAGTCAAAATTTCAGAATTGTTAAAAAACCCCATTTGGACAAAGCTCTGAAAAGCACTGGAGGGGAATATATTGTAAAAATAATGAATAATTTGTGATTAATTTCTTACCAGCAATGCTCAGAGCAGCTCCAATGCAACCCCTGCACTGGGGTTTTATTTCCCATGGAGGAATCCCTGCAGCTCTTCCCAGATTTCTGCTCCATCACAGCCCAGGATGGGCCAGGCTGGGAGGGACCAGGGAGCTCCTCTGGTTCCCTGCTCCAGCAGGGCCATCCCAGGGCAGGGATTGGAATCTTCCCTGGAGGCTCCAGAGCCCCTCTGCTCCAGCTGGAACCTCCTGGGATCTGTCCCTGGGGCTCCTGGGGCACAGCCTGGGCCCTGCTCCAAAATCTGCTCCAAAACTGGGGGAAGGAAGAGAAGCAACCATGGAGAGGAGAAGGATCCAGGGAGAGCTCAGAGCCCCTGGCAGGGCCTGAAGGGGCTCCAGGAGAGCTGGAGAGGGACTGGGGACAAGGGATGGAGGGACAGGACACAGGGAATGGCTCCCACTGCCAGGGATGGATGGGAGATTGGGCAGGAATTCCTGGGATGGGATTCCCAGATTTGCTGTGGCTGCCCCTGGATCCCTGGAAGTGTCCAAAGCCAGGTTGGACATTGGAGCAAATAAGTTTTCCAAAACCTAGGAAACTCTGTCAGAAAGAAATTCCTCTCCCATAACAATGTGGGAAGCACAACCTAAAAAGAAGCCACTTCCCTGAGTCAGAATATATTACAGTGCAGAACAAAATTTTCAAAAAACACATCTAAAACCTACAGCACATAAAATTTCAAGCCTATAACATCAAGATCTAATTATCTACTATCAATTTACTGACTTATTGTAGCCTGAATGTAAAAAAAAAAAAAAAAAGAAAAAAGCAGCAGAATTACTAAAATGACTTTTAAATCTCATAGAAAGTTTCCAAAAGCTCTGGGCCCTAAAGCTTATTTTGGTTTTTTAAATAAATTAATTGATAGACTTTAATCTTCTGTCCTCCTCAATCAAAAACATGTTGTGACCCTTTGAATCAGATTTAGTGGCACTCAGTCCATTTAAACCTCTTCCTTCTCCTCCATCTTCATGTTCCTGACTCACAGGGGACCTGTCAATTAACTCCCAGCAGCAGCATCACCCAAAACTTCAGCCAGGTTTGGGGATTTTTTTAACAGTGTTTAATGTGGTCAGGAAATAAAGGCAGAGCAAAGGAGGAAATAAAAAGGAAAAAGGGAGATGGCAGAGGCAGGCACAAGAAGCCTTCTCTCTCCTGCCCCTGCATTCCCCACTCCTGTGCTGAACACACTCCCAGAAATCCATCATCTGCATTTCCCTAAGACTTTCCAAAGCACAAGCAATGCCCACCTGACAATCATCAATGGGAAAGGCCCTTTTGCCCCTTGCACACAGCAGGACCCCTTTAAGCAGCCTCAAAAGGTTCTGATCTGAGCAGCCAAGGCAGCCCTGGCTGATCAATTCCTTAATCCATGTGGAGAGAATGGACTGATCCTGCTGCCTCCAATTCCAGCCCAGGAAAAATCATTCCCGACATAATTCACCATTAAATGGGCCTTGTACTACAAGGACTTCAGCAGCTGGGAGCAGCTGAGGAGCCAGGCAGGACCCAGGAGAAGCCAAGATGTTCCCTCTGGGTCTCCCCACTCTGGAAATCACCCAAAGCAGTTCCCAGCCTCGTCTTTCATGGATATCTGAAGATGTTGGGGTTTTTACACTGCAAATAATGTAAAAAACCCACAGCTGGAGTGGGTTTTACACTGCAAATAATGTAAAAAACCCATGGCTGGAGTGGGTTTTACACTGCAAATAATGTAAAAACCCATGGCTGGAGTGGGTTTTACACTGCAAATAATGTAAAAACCCACAGCTGGAGTGGTTTTTACACTGCAAATAATGTAAAAAACAATGGCTGGAGTGGGTTTTACAGTGTAAATAATGTAAAAAACCCATGGCTGGAGCGGTTTCTATGCTGCAAATAATGTAAAAAACCCCATGGCTGGAGTGGGTTTTACACTGCAAATAATGTAAAAAAACCATGGCTGGAGTGGGTTTTACACTGCAAATAATGTAAAACCCCATGGCTGGAGTGGGTTTTACACTGCAAATAATGTAAAAACCCATGGCTGGAATGAAGTCATGCCCAGACTTCTCCCCCAGAACAAGTGCAATGCATTGGGTTGCCATAACCTATGGAAAAAAAAAGGGAATAAACCCAATTCAATGCTGAATTATTGTCACAAGGACCCTCTGCTCCATGGGCTGGTGGATTCTGCTGGTGTTTCATTCCCAGAAGGGATCAGGGGAGTCTCAGTGAACAGAGAAGGACATGAAGGTCAAGAATATCTGGAAATGTTATGGGAAGCAGACTCAGAAGTTCTCAGAATGGAGAATTTGGGTTGGGCAGTCTCTTCTCCATGGGAAGAGCCAAGAACCTTCCCTCCCCAGTGGAAAATGACTCCAATGAAAGGGTGTGGAAACGTGAGGAAAATGTGAGCACAGATTCTCTGCAGGATTTTACTCTGCTGAGTAGGAACAGCCTGCCCTGCACAGAACCAGGAGGTGCCAAGGATGAAACCAGAGCCTGGAAGTCACTCATGGAATCACTGAGAGGTTTGGGATGGAAAGGACCTTAAAAATCATCCAGCCCTACCTCTGCCATGGGCAGGGACACCTCCCACTGTCCCAGGGGCTCCAAATCCCAGTGTCCAACCTGGCCTGGGACACTGCCAGGGATGCAGGGCCTGCCCACCCTCCCAGCCAGCAATTCCTCCCCAATATCCAATTTACAGCCCTCTTCTCTTAATTTAAAACTATCCCCTCATGTGCTGTCACTGATCAACAACTTCGATTATTTCATTTAAGTTTGTCACATTATTTTATCATTCCAAACAACAGAAAGGTCCAAAATTAGAGCAGGATTAGAAATGCTTCCTCCAAACAAAGATGCTCCTTCCCCTCCTAATCAAAGCCATGGCTGGTTTCTAATCTCCATAGCAGGTAAGCTCATTCCAGAAAAAGCATTCCCAACCCAAAACACGAGGTGCAGCAGCAAGTTTTGTATTTTAATGTGAATTTCCATTTCACTTTCCCACAGCATCATCTTTCACATGGGCTGTTTGTGACCTGCCCCTCCTCTGCCTGCTCTGAGGAGCACTTTGCTGGTTTGGGGCTGGGTTTTCCCCAAATCCTTGCTGGGGACTGGTGGTTTTAGCTGGCTGCAGGAGCAGGGTGAGGTGATTACTGTATCTCTGCTGTTCAGTATCTGCAGGGTGTCTCAGTGCCACTCCAACTCCTTAAAGCCAGTAAAGAGATTACAGCTGACACTAACTGGATTTGCACAGCTCGGCAGCATTCAGTTTGGATTCCTCCTGCCCAGATTAAGGGAGGCCATTAAAACAATAGTCAGCTGCTCTCCCAGCACAAGGTGTCCCAGGGACAAAATAAACCCCACCAAAAAACAAAAAAAACCAACCCAAACTCCATGTTTACATTCAGAACGTGTGTGTGGTTGGACATGGGGACAAACAAAACCCCCTTGCAGCAGGAATACCCCACCTTCAAGGAATGATTCCCCTAAAAAGGCAGGATAATGCAAATGATATAGTTATAAAAGGACAATCATGGTGCCTGGCAGTTTGAAGGAGCCGAGAGTTTGGAAAATTTTAAACAGCTTAAAAGAATGTGTGTCTTTGAAGATACTGCCTTCAAATGCATTCCAAAACCTATTTCTGGAAATAGGGAGAAATATAATTCCCTCAACACAGGCCATGAATTTAGCAGGGAAGCTCATTTGACAGCCATCACTAACTGACAGCCTGAACTGCAGAATCTGAACACAAAACTTGAGATTTTTGTACTTAGCACAAAAAGTGCTTAATGAATGAAAATGAAATGGTTACTCAGAACTAAAAATCTATTTATTTTCCACAGCCAATGCCTGGCACCTATTTCCAGTCCCAGCACCTCCTGCACGGTTTTGCTCCACGGCTTACACACGTGTCCCATCCACGCTGGCTTTTCCAGCTGTCTGGGAGTGAAAGGAAAAGAAATCATCCCATATGCTGCTGCCTATTAAATAAATGGCCAGCCTTTTGAGTCCTAATAGGGGATTTTTAGCAAACAAAAAGAAAAACAAGGCCAACACAGCTTAGACAACAATAGCAACAAATCTCGGTCAAAGGCAAGTGACCCTCGAGGTGCTCTGGGCATATGGAGGTCTCAGCCCTTTGCAGGGAAAAACCCTTCCTGTGCTTCCCCTTAGCCTTTGGCTGATTTACTGGGAGGAAACTGGCCTGGATGGGCCTCTCAGCTGCTTCCTACTGCCCCCAGCAGCACCAGCAGAGCTCTGAGGGTCCTTCTCCATCACCCCAAACACACCCAGGTGTTCCCTGGGCACTCTGGCTGCTCTCAGGATCCTTCCCCTGAGCCTGCTCAGCTCCTTCTCCATCAGGATCCTGACAGGTAAAGGGTTAAATCTCTCTGCACTGAGGTCACCCAGAGACCCAGCACTGCCACCAGGTGAATTCTTCATTGCCTGCTTCAGTCTCCTCATGTTTGGATCCTGCCTGCAGGCTGGAGGCACAAAGGAAGGCAAGAGGAGTAAGAATAAATTCATTAATTAAGCAATAGAAGAGGCATTCTGGTTTTACTCTAAGTCACTCCCTTGCCATGACAAAACATCCTAAAGATCTTGGAAAACCCACCTGGAGTCCAAGCAAGTCATTGGAGTATCCCAGGTCAGACAAAGGGGCTCTACTTGTCATTAAACTTGAGAAGCTGTTCAAGAAGCCACCAAAAGAAATCACTGGAACTAAGAAGTCTTAAAACCTGGAACCAAGCATCTGAAAACTTTATTACAAGCACTTCTCAGCAGCATGGCTGGAGCTCCTGTAAAGTCCTCCTAATTTAACCCAGAAACTGAAAATAAACCTGCTTGGATTAAGGAAAGGGTTTTCCCCTCTGACAAAAGAGCAAAGGTATTTGTCCTATGAGCATTCAAACTACTTTCCACCACAGGATGGAGTTGTTTGGTTTCAGCATTCAAACTGCAGTTGCTAATTTTAAATTAATTTTAAACAAGTTCTCCATTTTTTCTAGGAATGTCCATGTTTAAGATGGATTTTTGGCCACACTCTACAATTCCCACCAGCCCATCTCTACTGCAGGAAAGGCTGTGCCATGATTCTCCTGGAAGCACCTCCTCTAGGATGCTCACAACTCAACAATCAGAATATGATCAAGGTTGAACCATGGCATGCAGGGTTCCAGCCCAGCAGCAATCCTTATTTATTATATTTGGGATCCAAACTTCCAAAATTCATGTCTTTTCCTTTTGGACTCCTGAGCTACAAACTAAACACAATGTACTTTGTATTTTCCTCTTTGAAATAAGCTCCAGAGAGAATGCAAATAACCAAAAAAAATTCCTCAATTCGAGATCAGGGCAGCACAAATTAAACAAGTGTTGTAGCACCCTGAACATCAATTTGCATTTGCACGTTTCTGCTCCTTGAGAAATGGATTTTGTCAGGTAAGACTTTGAGGAAAAGGTCTTAGAGAGACAAAATCAGCCTTGCCAAGCCTTCAGTTCCTGGAGTGACAATAACCCAAAGGTGGCAGAGGAGCCTTCCCTCCCAATCAAACATTCCCCCTCCACCACTGGTGAAAGGCAGTGAGATCTCTCTGTAGGAGCCTCGCTCTCCCCAATAAATTTTGCATGAAAAGATGTCAGGCCAGCCCAGAGTCTCCTGCTGGCAGCCAGGGAGGGTGATGAATGATTAATAAACAACACACCCAGCTCAGTGTCACACAACAGCTCCCACACGGCCCCTTTGATCCCAACACAGCTCCCGAGGAGTTCTGGGGGTGCTCTGCACCACACAACTCCAGCACCTCTATGCAAATCAGGGCCAATTACCATCAGTGACTTCCTACTGCACTGGGTGGGGAGAAGGAAGGGAAAAACCATCGTGTGCCAAGCTCCAGGAGAGCCTGACTCAGCAAAGACCAATGTTCCCAATTTACAACTCAGCAAAGCCCAATATTCCCAATTTACAACTCAGAAAAGCTCAATATTCCCAATTTACAACTCAGAAAAGCTCAATATTCCCACTCTGAGACCCAGCAAAGCCCAGTATTCCCAACTTTGAGACCCACAAAAGCCCAATATTCCCAACTTTGAGACCCACAAAAGCCCAACATTCCCAACTTTGAGACCCACAAAAGCCCAACATTCCCAACTTTGAGACCCACAAAAGCCCAACATTCCCAACTTTACTCCTGATGTTTTCTGCCAACAGCAAAATTCCCATCAACAGCCACCAAGCACCCATGTCCCATCCATGGGGCACTGGGCATGGATCCAGCCCCAAGGGATTTGGGGAAATGCCACTGGAAAAGGCTTCCAGACAGGGGAACCTCAGGGGAAGTTCAAAGATCTAAAGTGTGGAACTGAGAGGAAAAATGGAGATTGTGATTGAACACAACTCCTCAGCTCTGTAATATTGACAGGACACAGGGAATGGCTTCCCAGTGCCAGGGGGCAGGGATGGATGGGATTTTGGGAAGGAATTGTCCCAGAGAAGCTCTGGCTGCCCCTGGATCCCTGGAAGTGTCCAAGGCCAGCTGGAGCAATCCATGGAAGGTGTCCCTGCTCAAGGCAGGAGTTGGAATGAGATGGGATTTCAGGTCTTTCCAACCCAAACCATTCCAGGATTCTGGGATCTGTCCAAGCATTTCAGAAGCTGTGAAACCATTAATGCCCAAATGTATCAATAACCTCATTAAGGATCAGCAATTAAACCAGTGGTCAGGTTTGATTAATTGTCCACTTCTTTTCTCTTAACAACTGAGGAGCTGCTCTTAATTTATTCCATTAAAAATTGTCAAAATCCCTCGGAGAAGTAATCCAAAATTCCACTGGCACACAAGCAATGAAGAGACCCAGAAATCCAGGAAAAGTTATTTAAGACTAACAAGCTTTTTGTAGCTTTCTCCCTCGAGTTTAACAATGAACGAGGAGCCTTACGAAAAACACATCCCAGAACAACAGAATTTGCATGTTTTGAAGCTGATCAAGCCTTAAATCATCAAAATTCAACACCACACCCAAGCAGGTCAACAAAGACATGTTTTAAAACAAGCAGATTTCAAAAAGCATAAATAAAAGATGACTGTAATGCTTTGATTGGTTAAAAAAAATATACAAAAACATTGTAGTGCTTTAAAAGCCTTCACTTTTGCAGACTTGGACAGCTGAAGACCTCCTGCATGTCGATGTTGCTGGGATTTGGGAGGGGAGGGAATTCCCTGGAGCTCCCAGCCCACATTCCAGGCAGCTGCTGCCAGGATTTCCCTCCAGAACAGCTGGACAAGTGGAACATCCCTGAAAACATTTCAGGATCTAAGAGGAGAAGAGTTGAGCTGTTTCAGAGCCCATCTCATGAACAGCTGGTGCTCCAACAGTCCAGAAATTCAATCATCACTGAAACAGGGAATGCCAAAGGACAATGCCCAGAATACTGTTCTTTAAAATAATTTTCATTTTTTCTCTTTGGAAATTTCTCTGGAGATGTTTACTGTGATAAAACCTTGAAAGAATTTAAAGCTACCCCCAAAAAACCCCCCAAGCACAGACCTTTCCCCCTCAAATCTACAAACACACCCAAGCCAAGGACAGAAAATGATCATTAGGTTTTAACAGGAGCCACTAACAAATTTGCTGCTTAATTAGTGAAAAAAAAAAGCATTTTGATTCTGTGCTTTAGAGGAGCAGTAAAGCCCCAAATATACAACACCTCTCAGAGAAGCTGCAGTGCTGCCAGGCTGAAATACCTCCTTTTATGCAAAGTTAAACCATAAAGTCAAGCAGCACCTGAGAATTTATGTCCCATCCTCCCACAATCTGGCTCCAGGCTGATCTTCATTACGGCTCCAAAGCAGCTATTTTGAATAAATACATTCCAAACAGCCATGAATTTCAACTGGGAGCCAGACCTGGTCCTTGAGGTGCCTTTGAGGAAGGATCTGCTCCAAACACTGAGGGCACAGCATTGTTTCCACTACAGATGCCCTATGCTGGAGCTTCTGGGAGGGCTCTGTGGAATAATGAGACTTTCAGGGCTGATCTGGACTCTGGGTGTAGAAATTAATCTGCTTGGAGAGTCCAAACTGGACCCAACTTCACCAGGAATTTTCCTGCTGCCACAGGGAACAAAGGGAACGTTCCAGAAGCCAACAGGAGCCCACGTGTGGGTGGAAGATGCTGCTCTAGAAATTCCCCAGGAGAGTTTTTCAGTGGGAATCTACTCAAGGGAAGGTCAGGAAGTGACACCTCAGTGTTTTCTTGTTTGGAAGGGATCACACAAACAGGGAAAAGACAAAACAGGCCAGGAAAGGCTGCACTGATGTATAAACCAGAGGGAATTAGATAAATTACATAAAATGTAAAAAATTCTGCTGCCTTTCCTGAAATCTGTAATCAATAATCCGAGTTATTCCAAGCAGAAATTGGACTGAGAGCAGCTTCTCAAAGGTTCCCATGGTTCACCCAGAGCATTTTTGAGCCTCAACCAAAGCCCAGGAGGAACTTCTGCCACTGGGAGGAGGTGTAGGTGTGTGTGAGCAGTGAAATCCATCTTCTCCTAGGAAAAAGCCCTCATGCTTCCCAATATTCCTCATTTCCCCCCTAAATTATGGCTATTACATATGGGAAGAACGTTTATATTAACAAACTGCAGAAAGCTCTTTAACCCAGCTGAAACCAAGAAGGAGGGAAAGGGTGGAAAATTAAACCATCACTTATTGGGAAATGCTGCCACACTGCAGAACTGTAAAACCCTAAAAATCCCAACTTCAAATATCCTGAACAGCTCCCACTTAGTTTATATAAAATACAATTTAAGGTAGAGTATTACAAGAGTAAAAAGACATGGAGTGTTGTTGTTAGGGCTGTCATGACACAGAATAACATCATAAAAGTTTAGAAGGCTCTTTTATTATGGCTGCATGCTGGTTTTTATACAGCTTTTATAAACTTTGAGGGCAACTTCTAATTGCTTAATAGCTTTCTTGTTAATTATTCTATTGGTTAGTAAAAGGTATTTAGCTTGTCTATCAAATTTATCTATTCTCTTATTGTTTACATATTTTCTTTACTGATTCTCATGGGACAAATCTTTTGTCACTACAGGTGCACTTATTTTTCACCTTCAGAATAGACTGTTACATTAAAGGAACTTCTTATTTTCCAAATAGCTTTATGTGGAAATTCACAAATGACTTCTTAGCTGCATTTGGAAAGAAACAACAGCCTGGCTTTTTACTCTGTTCCTCCAACGGAGCTGTCACCTGGTTTTGCTCCAGCTCCATCATTTGATTGTTTTACAGAGATTATTTTACATGTGCACTTATTTTTCACCTTTAGAACAGATTGCTGCATTAAAGGAATCTCTTATTTTCAAAATAGCTTTATGTGGAAATTCACAAATTACTTTTTAGTTGTATTTAGAAAGAAACGTCAGGCTGGCTTTTTACTCCACTCCTACAGTGGAGCTGTCACCTGGTTTTGCTGCAGCTCCATCATTTGATTGTTTTACATAGATTATTTTACACGTGCACTTATTTTTCACCTCTAGAACAGGTTGTTGCATTAAAGGAATCTCTTATTTTCCAAATAGCTTTATATGGAAATTTAAGAACTACTTGTTCTTTGCATTTAGAAAGAAACACCAGCCTGGCTTTTTCACTCCACCCCTACAACGGAGTTGTCACCTGGTTTTGCTCCAGCTCCATCATTCACAGTTTCACTCACCCAGCCTTGGTGCCATGGATGTCCTTGTCCTTCCCTTTGCCCTTGTCCTTGGCCTTGTCCTTGTCACGGCCCTTGCGGCGCTCCCGGGACCTCTCGCTGCTGCGGCTGTAGGAGCGCTGCCGCGCCCGCGACCGGGACCTGCACGGAGAGCACAGGGTTGGAAAAGGATCATCCACAGGGCAACCCAGCCCTAACTGTGTCATGCCCAGAATTGGGACCTTCACAGAGACCACAGGGTTGGAAGAGCCCTCCAGGATCATCCACAGGGCAACCCAGCCCTAACTGTGTCATGCCCAGAATTGGGACCTTCACAGAGACCACAGGGTTGGAAGAGACCACCAGGATCATCCACAGTGCAACCCAGCCCTAACACTGTGGCTGTAGGAACACTGCCAGGCCTGGAACCTGCACGGAGACCACAGGGTTGGAAAAGACCTCCAGGATCATCCACAGTGCAACCCAGCCCTAACTGTGCCATGCCCAGGATTGGGACCTGCACGGAGACCACGACCACAGGGTCGGAAAAGACCTCCAGGATCATCCACAGTGCAACCCAGCCCTAACAGTGCTGTGCCCGGAATCAGGACCTGCACAGAGACCACGACCACAGGGTTGGAAAAGACCTCCAGGATCATCCAAAGTGCAACCCAGCCCTAACAGTGCCATGCCCAGAACTGGGACCTGCACAAACATCAGAACCACAGAACCACCAGGTTGGAACAGACCTCCAAAATCATCCAACCCAAACACTCTGGCTGTAGGGCCCGAGATCTGCCCAAACACCAGAACCACCAGGTTGGAACAGACCTCCAAGACCATTGAGTCCAACCAAGCCCTAACACTGCGGCTGTAGGAACACTCCTTTTCCAAGGCAGAGGATGGAATGAGATGGGCTTTAAGGTCATTCCCAACTCAAACCATCCCATGATCCTACAATTCCAGCATTCCCATGAAAGTTCTGATGGCACCTCATGGGAAAGTTTCATTAAATACTGAGGGAAATGGAGAAGTTTTTCAAATCTAAATATAAATAGGTTCTTTCTATAAATATAAAAAGGTTCTTTAGCACCTCCTGGAGTGCAAAACTCCCAAGGCCTTTAAAAGCCAAACCACACACACAAAAAAATCCTTCCTTTTGTGAAACAACAACTGCTTAATAAAACTCCACAACAGACTGAGCAAAAGAAAATCCTCCATCCAGATGAGGCAATAAATTACATTGCTGGAATTTGTCCAGCACATGGGAGTTCAGGTCCCTGCTGCTGCCAGGAGCAGCTCCAGAGGTCAGGGCTGGGTTCCTGTTTCTGCAGCTGGTACCTTCCACCAGCAGCTCTCCCATCCTGGTCACTCTATTAGCACTAATAAATAGATCAAATTACCACTGCACTGCTGCAGTATGAACTGGAGGACATTTGCTGGCTCAAAATGGATTTTTAGCGTGTCATCACAAAGGTAAAAGTGTCCATCCATCCATCCTTACTCCTCAGGCAGAGGAAGTTTTGACTTGAAAAGCATTCTGGATATTAAATCTAATTTTTGCTTGGCACAGAGACACTGTTTTTACAAACATCACGATGAGCACTGCCCTAAATCCATTATTCCCAGGTAACCCTGATTTCTCAGAACTCTGCAGGTAAGTCCAAAACAGAAAAAAAAAAACCCCAAACAACAAAAAAACAAAACAAACCAAAAAAAAAGAAAAAAAGCCCTGTAGCAACACAAATCACCTTTAAGTAATACAAGGCCTCTCCTCACTTCAGGGCACAGTCCTCTCAGCAGGAATAACTGAGGAATCTCAAATATTTATTGCTAAAGAACTTCAGGTTGTCAGCTCAAATCTGGAGTTCACCTCTACCTTTTGCAGGTGCAAATACCAAATCCAGCTCAGGTAGGCTGGATGCTCAATTCCTGGATTTCTGCTCATCCCCATGTCTGTGCAGAAAAGGTGGGCAGGTGACATTTATATAAAGGAATTGAAAAATTAAAGGAGTTATTGCATCCAATTTCCCCATCCCTGGCAGTGTCCAAGGCCAGGCTGGACAGGGCTTGGAGCTCCCTGGGATTGTGGAAGGTGTCCCTGTGTCCCACCACCCTCACAGGGATTAATTTCTTCTCAATTTCCCATCCAAACCTCTCCTCCATCAGCTTTAGGCCATTCCCACCTGTCCCATCACTCCATGGCCTTGGGAAGAGTCTCTCCCTACAGTTCCTTAATTCCTATTAAAGTATCTTGCAAGATCTACAGGACAGGAAATCACAATAAAACTTCCTGAAATGGAGCTCCCCAAAGTCATCTGTGTCCCCAGCTCAGCACCGAAGCACAACAAAAGTCCACAGATCTGGCAGAGAAGACAGATTTGCTATTTTATCTGCTGCTGAAAAAATAAAAAGAATCACAATTAGGCCTATTAAAGCAAGACCCCAAATGTTCAAATTATGGAACTACCAGAGGAAAACAACAACAAAACAAAAAATGAAGCTGGAGAGGAGATTTCCAGCATGGATCCCCTTCCCCCCCAAACACCCACCCACCAAGCCAAAGGTTAAGTCATTTAGTCAAGTTCAAAGACCTTCAAAGAGCTCTCAGATCCAGATAAGCCCATATGTTCCCAAAATTCTGTGAAAAGCCATTACTTTCCAATCTGCTTTTCATGTCCAACTTGCAGAACACACAGATGCTTGGCATCACTCGGGATCCCTAAATTCCCTAAATTCTCACACCAGATAATCAAGGCTCACCAATAACTTCCCCATCTCAAGCCCTAAGAAATGGCTTTATTCCATCAGCGCTCGGGCCGCTTGTAAAAAAAAAATTGAAAAGTCTCCATAAAAGCCCATTCAGTTACTGCACAATAAGTGTTAATTTGCTAATTTCTTCACAGGTAATCAATTAAAATGTAAAATATTGGATAAAATTAGTTGCACTAAATTTAACAGCTGCTCCATAAGCATAATTAGTTTCACAAGGGCCATATGTATTCCGAGCAGAGACAGAGTTGAAACAAATAAGCGGATTTTAAAACAAGTTTGAGGAAATCTGCATTTAATTAGCAGGTGGGCACTACAACTGCATAATGTTTTTATACATTTATATTTATGAAGTGACAGAAGATCTAAAGGCTTTTTAAAATGGCGTTTATTGTTTGAATGGGAACTGTTTTGCTGCATGCTAAAGTGATTTAAATCCTCATAGCCCCGCTTTGAAAAAATCATAAATGGTGAAAGAAAACATGTGGAAAACTGTAAAACTAGAAAGAATTTGCGACAAAAAGCAGAGCCACATACCATAACCAAAAGGAAACTACACTTAATTAAATGTACACTACATCTGGAATATCAGCCTAATAAAACGTGCAACTATTAATTCTCATTGTTCTAAAGGAAATGAGGTCAGTGGCGTTTAGTATTTCCCCAATTATATTGCACTAAAGCACTGAACTCTATCTTAGAGGTCCAATCTAATCTCTTCAAAAGGTTACAACTGCAAAAAAGACTTTTTTTTAAAATGGAAAGAGGAATTAGAGTCCCAAAACCAAGACAGGGTTTGTTTTCCTCTCTTTGAGCTCTTCCAGGGAAGGGCATTTTTTTAGAAAAATAATCTGTTTTCTTGGCAAACAGCAACCTCCACCCCAAAGAATGGTGCTGAGATATCAACTTCTCCCCTGGAATCCTTCTAAGCATCTCTCACCTGCCACAAGCCCTGTTAGATTATTTTTAGCTCAATGGCCACAAACAAAAGGCAACAAACTCGGGGCTCTTTAATACTCCAGCCATAAATCCAAGGGCTGGGCCAGAACAATGGAAGAACTGCGCTGCATCAAGCCTGGATGCTGAGATTGGTAATAAAGGCAGAGTGCAAACACACCAGTTAATTGCAGCAAAATGCCATGTTCTCTTTCAAAGCACATTAAGAGAGAAAGTTCCTTGTTTAACTCAGCTTCACCACCAAGAAAAAAAAAAAAAGAAATCATGGTAGGAGTTATTGGAAAGGTAAAATAATTTCAGGTATCAGTTGCAGTTATTCAGGCTGCAGAAATGATTAAATATGTGTATATAATGTAAATTTAGCTGCCTCTATAAAACATTGCAGGTCATTACTAGTTTGCAATTTTAAAATGCATGCAAGTTAAATATAGATAATATGTAGGATAATATTACTTTTTATAAAATTTACTGTTCAGTATAAGGTGTGTGATAACAAAACTAGGCAGCAGCAGAGTCAGAGTTTAAACCTGAAATGAGACTGATGCTAAGAGGAAAAAGTTGTCCCAAACCAGCACTTTGGGCAGCTGGTAAGTGACAAAACATATTTCAGAATAAGAGAATATTCAAGATTTTTAAAATTATCATCCACAGCACCAGAGAAAAGCAGGATGAAATAAAAACAAAAAACTGGGACAACCACGAACCTTTTTGGAGATGATGTAAAATGTTTTTCCTCCAGGATTGCAGCATTTAAACTTTCACTCAGTCCATCTTTTCCTTGCTTAAGCAGTGACAGTTCTGGGATTGGGCTGGGAGAGGAAGGAATTTCCCTGCTGGTATCTCTTGTGTGGCAAATTCTGCCAAATGCGGAGCAGAGGGAATGGATTCACCAAACACCAGCACCAACCCAGCAATTCTGCACCTTGGAATGATGGCAATTCCATGGTCAAACATTTGAGGAGGGAAATTCCCATAACTGCAATTGTGAGGAGATGCAGGGACTGGAATGCAGCATGGAGACATGAACCCAAGGATGAGACACCCCTGGAACTCCAAAGCAGCTGGGTTGGACACAGATGGAGTTCTCCAGACTCCTGGAGAAGCTCCTGCTCTGAATTCTGAGGGGGATGAAGGTGCCTCCTGTGCCTCAGTGCCTTGAGGATCCCACAAGGAATCCTTGGGATGACTCCACACCCAGCATGGCCCCACCAAGGTGCTGGAACCCCACGGGAGAGCAGCAGCTGGGAGGAGGAGAACCCACCCCAAACACTTGGAAATTTGGAATATAAAGTTCCACACACAGTTTAGGATCTTTGAAGAGCAGTGCAGTGCTCAGAACCTGCTTCCCACGGAATTCAGGCACAATTCCCTGCCTGAGGAATGAGAGATGGGAGAGGAGCCAACCAAGCCCTGCCAGCTGCACCTCAATGAACCCTTCCTGCCAAACTAAAACCAAAAATAGACTTCACTGAGAGGTAAATCATGGGTTAAACTGCTGCTGTCCAAGCAGGGAGAGAAACCATTCTTTTCCCCTGGCAATCTGGGTAAAGACTCCTTCCTAAAATTCAACCTCAAATTAAGATCATCAGATAAGAACCCATCTGGCTTTACCTGACATGGATTTTCCTCACATCTTCCCAGAGTGTTTCCCAAAGCAGGATCTTTTCCTAACCCTACATTCCTGTAGCCATGCCATGACTGAGTAGATAAATCTGGGATCTAATTCTAATAAACTTTAGGGAGTATAATAATAAATAAGCAGAAGTTAATACAGAAATTGGTACATTTTCCTATTAAATAAACAGCCAAAAGTCTCTCCCATTCTTTGTCCTCTCAGACTTGGAGTTCAAGGGCAAAAACCCCACATATCCCTAAAAAAATGTGTGCAATACCCAGCTGCAGGTACATTAGGTAGAAACTTCCATATAAAACCAAAATTAAAATGGATAAAGGAAGTAAATATTATTCCAATCATCTGGAAACAAAACAAAAAAGGCTCAATTGAGTTGAGAATGCCCAATGTTGTCTTCTGGTCATACAAAAAGTTGAAAGCACGAGGTGAGACAAAAGCAAATCAATTTGTTCAAGTTCCACACAAAGATACCAGCAGGGAAATTCCTTCCTTTGCCAGCCAAACCCCAAAACTGTCACTGCTCAGGATGAGGAAAAGCTAAACCAGGAAAAAAATGGGCTGAGTGAAAGTTTAAATGTTGCAATCCCAGAGGAAAGACAAAAAAAAAAAACCAAAAAAAAGGGAAAACTTGAATTCTATAGGAACAAGTAACATATTCTATTAGCAATCAGATCTGGTAATTAATTCTTACAACCACGTGGAGTTATTCCCTTTCTCCATACAGCTGGAATTTATTTGGAAAAAAATAAAAACCAAAGGTGCAGCTTTCTGGAAAAGCAGCCCAGATGATTCCTTTCTGCCTGGTGGTTCTGCATCTGCCCTGGATGGATCCCAGGGCCAGGGAAAAGGCTCCAAATTCATTTTCCAGACGGAATCACGACCCGGGTAATTAATTGTTGTAAATTTGACAACACCTCTGATATTATGGTCAAATGTTAAAGGGAGAGATTTTCAGGTTGAGATTTTCCACTTCCCCTGTGCCTCAGATTAATGACAGGTAAACACTGCTCCTCTGGCTGCCTGGGGTAAACCCAATATTGCAGTTTGGGGATCATAAAACCTCCAAAAGTGAGGAACCAGTGATGGTTTGAGCTGAAAAATTCTAATTTTTGTGTGTCCTTATATCCCCAAACTGATATGAGACAGCTGAAGGGAATTACCTAAACAGATATCTGAAATCAGTTTACACATCAGGACACTACCTGCTCTCAGAAAGTGCAAAAAAAACCAAAAAAAACCCCAAAAAAACAAAACAAAAAAACCACCCAAAAATCCCAATTTAGGTCATGCAGCACCAGCAATGGCAACTGAGAGCACAGAGCTGAAATTGAAACAACAGGGGGAAAAATCTGAATATTCCTCATTCTTCAACACTGCACCACCACTTAAAAGGAAAAAAAAAAAACCAAACCCAAACCCAAAAAATCTGCTTAAAGACAGGATTAAGGCATTTCCTAGAAATAAATTCCTGATTTGGAAGACTGGGAATATTGAGGCTGACTGGATTCACCATGATCACAAAGAACACACTGCAAATATCACCTGGATGAAAAGCTGTCTCTGCTTTTTTCCTGAGTAAAACAAATGAACCCACTCTCTGTGCTCACAGTTTTTAAAAAAGGCTTTTTTTTTTCTTTAATTCAGTGATAGCCAGGCAGATTGAGGTTTAAATTTTATGACATGTAAAAAAATTTAAAGGTATCCCACTTGTGCTTTTTACCACCACATGGTTATGAAGAATATAGAAAGATTGTTAGAATACTTCATTTTCCCAAAATAAAAACAAAATAAACTTAATATTTTTAATGAAGATTGCTATAGCTGGACTCCAAAAAAATAAGTCATGAAAAAGCTTTAAAAACACACAAAAAAAGGCAATTTTTTTTGCTTTTGCCACAGCATCCATTCAAAATCTTGTGGAGGGACAACATAAAGAGTTTGGATTTTTTTGGGGTGCACACTCTAGGAAGGGATAATTTTCTCATTTCCATGCAAGTTGGATGCATCTCCCTTTAAATAATTTGCATGTAACAAACACAGAGTAGACAGAAGAAAGCAGGGGCTGTTTTTAACATTCTCTTGGATAAAAACAACTCCAATCCTGGAGGCTGCTGAAAAACCATGGAATTGCCACCTTTATCAGCCCCCAAATCTCCTTTACTGACCCTCTCCTGTCCCTCCCAAAACTCAATTCTTATTAATCAAAATTAAATTTAAAACTCCAGGGAAGGGCAGGGAAAAAAACCCTCTGAATATTCCATTTGCTATTCTAAAAATCAATGTTTTCCTTATGGAATATGCAACAGCTACATAAAATATTGTCAAATAAATCACCCAGAAAAACAACAAAATCTGGATTGCTTTAAAAAAATATATAAAGCAAGAGAAGTACTTAATTATTACATTTCAAAATGTGTTCTGACTGTTCTGATCAATTGATGATGCTGAGCACAAACTGCTTGGTGTCAGTGCTAATTTAAAAGGGGAATAAAGGTGAATTATGATGTGATTTCTACATACCTAGGCTTTGTTAAAAAAAAAAGTCTCATAAAACTTTCTTCTAAGCTCTGCTTTTTGTTTCAAAACACAAAAGGACCTCACAAAGGCCCAGCTGACCCAGGAAATAGGGACAGGTCCCTGACTCCACAGAGCAGCTCTTGTGTGCCACACTCACCTCCATTCCCAGACCTGCAGGCAAGAATTCAAATAAAAATAGAATTATTTCCATCCCTGAGAATATTACCCAAACCAGGCACTTGAGGAATTCCACAAATAAATCTGCTGTGTCACTCAAAACCTTGCACAACTCTGGGAAGATTCACACCACCAAGGTGATAATTAACACCATTAACACCATCCTGGGGATGTTGGAGGGGAGGGAATAGGAATATGATGGGATTTTTGAACTGAAATGTGTAATTTATATTGAGTTAATGTATTAACCAACAGAAATTTGTCTGACACCCCTGCAGGAGTCACTGATGTCCCCAGGTGTAACTGCTGTGTATTTTTATTTTTTCCTGATGTATTTTTCACGTTTCTCCAACTTTTTCTCCCTCACTTCCTGGTTCCTGCTGCTGATCAAGCTCTGAGTCTCTGGGATTTCTCTTTGGATACTCCTGGATGCTGCAGAGGGCAAAGAGCTCCATCCCACCCAGCCCTTCCCAGCTCCCCCATAACCTGAGGGACCCTCTGAGTGACCCCAGGGGTGTCACCATGCCCTGGAGGAGCTGAAACCATTCCCTGGAGGAGCCCAAACCATGCCCTGGAGGAGCCCAAACCATGCCCTGGAGGAGCCCAAACCATGCCCAACAATCCAACACCAGAGCTGGGACACACCACACACTCCTCGCTGGGAGTGATGCTCTAAATAAAGCCAAGAGTTCAGTGCATCATTCTGAGAATTCCATCTTTCCATCTGGCTGGAGCAGGAGAACACGCCATAATTCAGCTATTTTGGAGTCACCAGAACACTCCAGATCTGGTTTTATCCTCCTGCCTGATCCTCAACATTCACATTTCCAACTCTGCTTTCAGCCAAGGGGTGAGGAACAACCCAACCTCCCACCCCTCACCATCACCCTCTGAGGAAGTGGGGACCATTTTGCACTGAAAGTCTAATTCAATTTCTCATTTTCCATATTATATGGATGTAATTAAAACTGTAGTTTCACGCTAAAAATGCATTTCCTAGTTGTGATAATCTACAGAGCAATTTCCATCACCACATATTTGATGGGACTCCATAAAATAAAATTCCTAATTAATAAGAAAGGCTACTTGCATTTTACATCATTTATTTACAGAATATTTGCTTACAGAGTGATCTAAAAATCACCTTTAGAGAAGTCTCACAATTAAACCAGTTGTTAAAAAAATTGAAAACAACTCCACAATTTTCCTTAAGGATTTGGTTTTATTTTATTTGACACTGCCACAATTCATTTGCTTTAATCCTTTACCTGTTACTTGAACCAATAGCTCATGAATAAATGACATTTTGTTGTTTTTTTTAACAAACAACTCTTTTTAATCAACCTCACACTTAACCACAACAATTGTTTGGGTTCTGCATGAATATGAAATTCCTCAAACCCCATTTTTGGTGGCTGAAATGGCAATGCTGACCCTGTTTTCCTCAGGCTGCAGTTTGCTGCCAGAGCTCCCCTGAGCTGCAGGAGTGGCTCCTGTAGCTGCCAGTGCCCTGCAGATGGTTGTGATTACACCCAAAACTACCAGAGAACCTCCAACCCCACGGAGATGGGGACAGCAAACCCCTCCAGAATGATTCTACCATCCCCAAAAAGGGCTCTTGGAGAGGGGAGCCACAATTCCCAATGGAACCAGAGCCACAATTCCCCAATGGAACCAGAGCCACAACTCCCCAGTGGAATTATCGGTGCCTGCACTGACCCACGGCAGAGATTTGGGATTATTCCTGCTGCTCCTGGGAGATGTCCTTGGATATCAGAGCTATCAACAGCTCAGAAATGGATGCCCCAAGCTCCCAAACACTGGGATCCATCAGGATTTGCCTGCTCCTGCCTTCCTCTCTCAGCACTCAGTGCCTGATTCCTCGGGGACGCCCTGCAAAGCTCTGTCCTGGGCTGGAAACCTCCCCTGGGGAGCTGCTGGTGGTGCTGAAAGGCTGGGAGCTGCTGAAGGGAACAAGTGGCTGCAGAAAGGTGCTGCAGCTGGGAGAGGGGCTCAGGGAAGAAGGGCTGGATTCCCGGGAAGCCAACGCGCCCTAAGAAGGGCGATGAAAGCACCCCCCGGCCCGCCAGAAATCCAAACACAGCCACAGCCACAATTATTTAACTAATTGCTAATGAATACAGTCAAGTGGCTTCAAAAAGCCAAACTTTGCTTGGACTACTTCAGGTTTTGACCTCTGCAGGAGCAAATGCATTTCAAACCGGAGCCCACCAAAACTGATTAACGGCGGCAGCCAAGGCCAGCGCGGAGCGGGAGCTTTTTTCCATCTATCACATGGCCCCGAGGATAGTTAAATGAACCTTAAAATGGCTACAAACAGCTCAATGACTACACAGAGTCCTGCCAATTAGAAATAATTAGGCAGTCATTTTGGTGGTAAGTCTTTTTAAGTGCATACATAATGATGCAATGATGCTTATTAGCGAGCTCATAGGAGCTCTGCTCAAACAGCCTGGAATAATTATGCAACTATCACAAAGCCTTGCACATCTCTGTACTTCACCTTAATGCATTTAAAAATCCACTTCATTACCTCCAGTAATTAATCCTCCATTAATTGCAGGAAAAGCCCAGTTTACCGTGCTTCGTTTCTAATTATCTTATAAATAGTTATGGTTCTAATTAATGTGTTCATTAAGCTGAATATCTTTCTCAAAGCCATGCTCAGAGCAAAGGTTCTGCTTTTGAGAGAAAAAGCCTAACTAGCCATAAGGTGAGGCCATTTTGGTTGTATTTGCTTTTATTTTAGTATATTCAACCTCCTAATTGGCATTTAAAATCTAATTTGGAAGAACTTCAAGAAGACTATATAGGAGAAAAATAGGAAAAGGCTTTGCTTTATTTTTTTACCCATTCTCCAATCAAGAAGCTCAGAGCTTTAACAGGAAAACTTTTAGCATCTCTGTTTGATATAGACTGGGAACAGATTTTTAGTGCTGTGCCACAGATTAATTTAAATTCTATCACTATTCAGTTTATCCCTGGATGTTTCCATAGGGGAGAACCAAAAAGCACAGAAGAAAAAGAAGAGTTTACACAGAATTAACAACAATAAACCCACACTGCTGGCCTGGCCTTCATTTCTAGGATATAAATCCATGGCACAGAATTACAACCAGAATTTCCATCAGTTATTTGAGCTGAGCATGACCTGACCCTTTCAATCCATTGAGAGGTTGCCTTCCTAAGAGATGTAGATATGATCCAATAAAAACCACAACTGGAGAATACCTTACAATAACACCTAGGGATAAAGAAATCCCCTATTGAAACACATTTTCCCAGGATTTGGGGGCTTTGCAGGTAGGAGTTTTGAAGAAAACTTCAGCTGAAAATAAAATTCTACCAGAGTACAATATTATAGTTATAGTTACAACTACAATATAGATAATAAATGGCCATATCTTCCTAGATTTTAGTTTTTTAAATAGGCATTATATAACTAACACCTGTCTTCAGGTACACTATGCAAAACCAAATGAAGTCTCCCATATTTTTATTAACATCCCCACATATTGAACATTAAATATTTTGTCAAGAGAGTTACTCTCACTCCATCTGAGCAGCAAAAGGACAAAAGCTCAGCACATGCCTGCAATTATTCCATTTCTTTAGGGAACCTTTTCTTCCTAGAACATCCCAGCTCAGGAAAATCTGGAATCACTGAAGCCAAGTGTGGCTTTGCCACGGCTCTGCCAGGGCTGAGGTTTGATGCCAATAAAGCTGCCTTAGGAGCAGATGAATTATCAGCTCTGCATCTTGCTCTGGAATTTTTGGGAGCCTCTTTTTGCCTTGGAAACTGGGAAAAAATCTAAAACTCAGGGGTTTATATGTGGGAGGAGAAGCAGCAGCACAAGGGGTGAAAGGACAGCCAGGGAGTGGCAGGAGAGCAGTTTTCAATCAGATTAATTTGTCATGAACTCACTCTCAGAGCACACTTTGGGAATGGCACCAACACAGGCTGGGATCCTGCCTGGATCCCACAGGAAAATGGATTTTGATGGGATGAGGTTTGTTCCAAACCTGCAGCAGTGACTGCCCTGCTCACACACAGCAAGGTCCTGCCAAGGAGCAATGCCTGGAATCCTGGAAAAAAACAGAGAGCAAAGGATTCCAGGGCAGGGATGCAGCTTTAGAGACAACCCTGGAATGGTTTGGGTTGGGAAGGACCTCAAAGCTCCTCCACCTCCACGGCAGGGACACCTCTCACTGTCCCACTGCTCCAGCCTGGCCTTGGGCACTGCCAGGGGCAGCCACAGCTGCTCTGGGAATTCCATCCCAGCCCCTCCCCACCCTCCCAGGGAGGAATTCCTGCTCCAAATCCCATCCAGCCCTGCCCTCTGGAATGGGGAAGCCACAATTCCCCCTTGCTCTATCACTCCACACCCAACACAACCTTCCTGTATCACTTTTTTGGCAGAAATCCTTTTTTTTTTTTTTTTGCCTTCATCGTTTTAATCGGATCCTGCTCCCTGCCACACATTATCAGAATCAGAAAGAGTGAAAGATGGGAAGAAGCAGCCAATTTTCACTACTAAATTCTACTATTTTGTGTTTCACAGTGGGAAAATCACTCCTAGAAATGAACCCTGGAAAGAGCCACAATTTACAGAGCAAAGAGGATCTTGGGTTAGCAGGGCATCCTCAAGGCATCTGCCTCAAGAAACACGAGTTCTGCAGCAAGGAAATAACAAATTCTATCTCATGGGCAGAGCTTTGGTAGCAGAGAAAAAAAAAAGTGATTTTTTTTTTAAAAAAAGTTAAAATAGGTAGTGGTTTAGAATGTAGACACACCAAAATCAAAAAGGCAATCCCACACTAAGGGGAGTTGTGTTTTTCTTGTCTTCTTGAGTTCCTTTTCCAAACAGAAAACTGAAGCACTAAAAAAAAAACCCAACAACCTGCAAAGCCACCTTTCTCCAATGAGAGGTTCTGGAGAAATAAGCAGCTCTGCTTTAAAAACCCTGTGTTTAGGCAACAAAAAAAAAAAAAATCAACTTTCTGTGTAATCAGGCTCTGAGCTCCGAATGAACAGCACTTACACATTCAGAGCTTTTTTTTAAGGCTCCTTTTTTTGGTTTTCTACCAATGAAAGGCATCAAAGCAAGTGTCACTGGCAGCTCTGGGGCCCCATTGATAACTGCAGGGCCCCTGGCGTTGCCTTGTGAAGTTTTAATTTCCCAAAGTGGTCAATTAGGGCTGGGCAATGAGCTCAGCAGTGCTTGCTGCTCCAGGACATCTCCACTGCTCCTGCTCCACCTCTGGGCCTTCCCTGGACAGCACAAACTGAGCATTCCTCTTGAAAAAACTCAGTTATGACCAAAAAAAAAAAAGGGGTATTTTTAGAGGTTGGTGCTGATGCAACCTGAAATGCAACAAGATCCTAAATAAAAACTGCAGGGTTGGGTTTATTGGGGGAAAAATAAACATGAGCTGACATTACCATCAGCAGGATCACACTCAGTAATATCAATTCCACCTTCCTGCCCCAAGCTGCTATTTGAAATTTCATAAAAGAAATGCTGCAGTATCTTAATTAAATCTATTTGCTAATGGACCAAAGGCTTGGAACTTTCCCAGCAGTAAAAAAGAGAGAGGAACATGTAATATTTACACTGATTCCTCACATAATTGCACCTGAGTGGGTTAACTTGAGGAGCAAGGACAGGGGGGAAAAAAATACCCAAAGCTGCAGCTCAGTACTTGAAAGGAAAGGTAACTCCAGTGGCTACAACCAGGCAAAGAATTAAGCAATCATAGGAATTAATGACAAGAATAAAATCCTAGAAGCATGGGCTGGGATTTTAAAAGCAATGTTCTAATTAAACAGCACTGCTTGATTCCTGCCAGGACTCCTGAGTGCTGCTCTTTGGAAAATTCCTCTCGAGGAGGCACTTCCAGAGGGTTTTCCCAGCTGAGGAGGACACAGCCCTGTCCCTGTGTGCCCATTCCTGGCTGTTCCTGTCCCATCCCAACCCCACTGAGTCCATCCTGCTGCTCCCAGGATCCCAAATCCCAGCTCCTCCCAGCAGGCACAGCTGGGGATGGACAGCCCAGAATCCCCCTTCCCTTTATCCCTGAACTTTGCCTTCTCCCTGGCACTGCCACCATCACCTGTGCCAAGGCTCAGAGCTCTGCTCTCACCTGGAACATCCCCAGCTCTAATCCCATCTGAAATTCACTCTTTCTTCTCAACACCCCTAAAAATCACATTTTTAACTCCACACAGCCACTACTGGAGACCTTTTTTTAAATCAATCTCTCTTCTACATCCCCCTGTTCCTCCATAAACTCTCCAGGACCATCACAATTTTACTCTTTATTCATCTGCTGTCCACTCAAAACATTCACCCCTTTCAATTTCCTCTCTGCTAAAAAGCTTTCTTTTCCTTTCAGGCCAATGTTGTTTGAGGAAATTCCTCCTGAAGTTTCCACAATGAAACCCCTGCTCTGTAATCCATGAAAAGCTCTCCACCAGTGTGTGCTGAGCAGGACAGACAGACAAAAAATTACCACAAATTGGGCCCTGATCCATTAGTCCTTATCAGGCCAGGTTTCAATGTGGAAAGGGTCCAGCACTTTAATCCCACACTAAAATGATTGTATGGAAAAAAGGAGATGAACTGAAGACAGGTACCAGTAACAAATACAAAAACATTCAGGGATATCATCTTTTAAAAGTCTTACAAAGTGGGCAGTACCAACCCCTCAATACAATATGTAACAGCAATTTTTTGAAGAAGGGACTGAAAAAAGAAATTCTCAAAGGGCCCAAAAAAAACCATCATTAACTGCTAAACACAAAGTACAAATTAACTGCTGGACACAAAGGGTTCTGCCAGGCTGGGAGGGCTGAAGGCAGGTTAATTCCAGCTCACACTGCTGGGATAAGAGACCCAAAACCAAACCTACCCCAAAGTCAGCCCCAACAGCAGCTCCCCTGCCCCTGGATGCAATAAACTGCACAAACTGCAATAGTCAATTAATTACACCAGAGAAATGAGATGTAAAAACTGATCAACACCTCCTTCAGCCACACTACCAAGGAGCAGCTCTCCAGGCAGGATTACTTCCCATAAAATCCTTTTTTTTTTCTTCTTCTTCAAAATGTATAGATGCACTTGCTGGTTTTGTGTCAATTTTTAAGTTGAAGTGCATTAAAGATATTTTAAGGCAGCAGTTTGCAGTTTAACAGAATGGGAAAAGCCAAAGCCATTTGGCAGCCAATAAAGCAAACTTGCATATTCCCAGGCAATTCCAGAGGAATGCTCTGCAATCACGGGATTGGATGGAATCAGGGAAGAAAGGTCAACGCTTTTTGCTTAATTCTACATAAAGCCCCGTGAATTAGGAGATTTGTGCAGCAAGTCCTGCTGCAAAGTCTTTTCTGTG
Source organism: Pycnonotus jocosus (assembly GCA_013400435.1). Taxonomy (NCBI): domain Eukaryota; kingdom Metazoa; phylum Chordata; class Aves; order Passeriformes; family Pycnonotidae; genus Pycnonotus; species Pycnonotus jocosus. The sequence continues at coordinate 46,587 of VWYP01007845.1, read as the reverse complement.
TGATGAACTGGCAGCACAATCGCAGTGCAAACTCTCCCAATATTCCCAGGGCTCCAGCCAGCCCAGAATTCTGCAGGAGCCGAGCAGCAGCAGCAGAATATTCTAATAAGAACCCTCCTAATCTTCACCCGGCAATAATTCCAAGATGATATTATTATTCTCATTTCCTTGAATAATATCCATACTCCAGGGCCATTTTCCTCCTCATATTCAATATTGGGCATGCTCCTATCAAGATTCCTTTCTTCATATCCTGTCACGGTATCAATCACTGCCTGCTGTCCACTCAATCCACTTTTGATTTATCAGCCGCCGTCTTTCTGGACTCCATAACTCGACCCAAACCATTTTAGCAAGACAGTGACAAATAACAGGCAGGATCACATCAACCTGTTCCACTTAGTAAACTCAGGAACAGGAACTGTGACATCCCTCCAGAAGCATTCCCCGCTATTCCCCAGCCTGATGTATATTAATGAGGAGCCGCTCCTCGGAATGCTCCTTCCACATCAGCATCTAATATGATCAAATTAGGAAATGGGATGATTTATTAAATTCCAGGCAGCTGAAATATTCCTGCCCAGCTCTGGAGATGTGTGTGGCTTGCAGAGAGGGAGCTGTTGATTCCAATTTTTTTTTTCCACGGGAGGATGTGCCCGCGCTTCGCGGGCGAATTATTGCCTTTAAAAAGATTGCGAGGAGGCGAAATGTTATTAAGCAAATGCTCAGTAAAACAAACTAAATCGGTTTTAAAATTCCTAATTTAATGTAAATCTTGGTTGTTTCTGCTGAAATTCAGTTTGTGATCTTATTAAGTCGTATTTGCATTGTACTCCCTCGCTGTAGGACAGCCTGGAATTTATAGCATTACTGGGAAGCTGCAATTTCTTGACTTTAAAAATGCATCTAAAATGGAATAGTTGTAATATGCACAAGTTCTCTTACAGTCTCAAATAAAACACAACCAGTACTGGGAAGCTCCACTTCTTTAAAATGCATCTAAAAGAGAATAATTATAATATGCACAAGTTCTCTTATTGTCTGAACTAAAACACAACCAGTACTGGGAAGCTTGTTTAAAATGCATCTAAAATAGAATAATTAGAATATACACAAGTTTTCTTATCTTCTAAATAAAGTACAAGCAATACTGGGAAGCCCCACTTTCTTCATTTTAAAAATGCATTTAAAATAGAAAAATCATGATATGCACAAGTTTTAGCATCTCAAATCAAACACAACCATTACAGGGAAGCTCCACTTGTTTAAAATGCATGTAAAATAGAATAACTATAATATATAGAAGGGGGTTTTTTTTTTATCTTCTCCAATAAAGTACAAGCAATACTGGGAAGCCTCACCTTTATCACTCTAAAAATGCATCTAAAATAAAATAATCAACACATGCCCAAAGTTTCTTCAGCTTCTCAAATCAAACACAACCAGTACTGGGAAGCTCCACTTTTTTTTCCACTCTGAAAATGCAGCTAAAATAGAATAATTATAATGTTCACAAGTTTTCTTGTCCTCTCCAATAAAGTACAAGGAATCAATTTAGGTTGCAAACAACACCTATTTAAAATATCTTGCACATGTTATTAAAAAAATCCAACTTTTCCAAGTAAAACTTGCTGTATCTCAGTGTTTTGCACTGCTGGAGATGTGTAAATCACCTGCTCAAATAAAACATCTGTGTTAGAGAAGTTATTAAAAAAAAAAACCCACATTGCTTTTAACACCACCTTCACTACCTTGAAAAACAAATTAAGAGCTGGTGGAAAAGATGCTACAGGATACAGAATCTGTGCCACTGCATGATTTATATCAAAAACAGCTCCAGGGATTTAAAGAGATGGTGTAACAGACCTTAACTTCCAAAAGGAAGGTCATTTTCTACAGGCAGACTCATAATAAATAAAATAAAATTTAAAAGTGGCATTTGCTCAGCTCCTAAAGGGGATAACCCTGAGCTTCCCTGCTCCTGCAACTTTCCAGCTTTTCCTCCCTCCCTGGCAATCCAGAAACTGGAGCTCAGCAGGAATATTCCCCTGGATAATCCATTCCTTACCACAGGAACACAAAAGGGGCTGCCTTGAGTTACTCTGGATCCTTTCATTAATTATTTACAAGTGGCTTCCTCAGTTTTACCTTGCAAAAAAAATCATAGGAAAATAAATTGTCCCACCCAGAACAAAGATAAAATCAGGGATTACAGCTGGAACTCGTGAAAATTCCATGGCAGCACTATAAATACAAACATTCTCCATGGCAAACATTGCCACACCTGCCCCAGGTCGTGCAGAGATGGGAAATCCTCAAACCTGAATCACCTTTTCCATTTTTTCATGTTTATTTTTCTACCCCTCCATCATTCCCTCTCTCCTCCATGATCTCTTTTCCAGGAATCCTAAACTCCTTGGGAAGCTGGGGAGCCCTTGGGGTGAGTGATTTTGAGGCAGAAAAGGGATTTTTTGGCATCACTGCAAGAGCTCAGCACTGACCAGCAGGGCAGGCACAGACCTGGAGCAGCAGCTTTGTGCTAAACCAAGATTTAACTCCCCAAAATCAGATTAATCCACAGCTGCTCAGTGCCACACTACAGCAGACTGGGGAAAAAAATGACAATAAAGGGTGGAATGTGCCCTGTTGCGTTTCATTCTAGGCTTTTGGGCTCTTGTGGGATCATTTAGGATGTTATTTATCAATATTTATCCATATTTTCCCTCAGTGTGTGTGAACAGGAGCAGCATTTAAAGGAATGGGCAGCTCTACCCCTCTAGTGCTGCACACTCAATACATGAAATATCTGATATATAAAATATTTAATACATAAATGCCCAATAGATAAAATACTTAATATATAAAATATTTGATATATAAACTACCTGATACATCAAATATTTCATACACAGTATTTTCCAGCAGCATCCATGTTTTTCAAGTTTTAGCTGCCTAATTTCCATATATTGTAGCCATGATTAAAATCAAATCCCTTGGAAAAGACAACCAATAGCTAGTCAGATCTGCAATTTATATTTATTACAAATTATTTTATATCAATTTAACCATAGCTAATGAGGTCTGTAATTTATTAAATATTGTTTTATCACAATAAAAAACCTTTTAAATGCATTTAAATCATACTTCCTAACACTGAGTATGTGACACACTGAAAAATCTTCCTTTTCACCTCACTCTTCTGACATTCCTGGGGGTTCAAACTGATATTTTAAGGGAAAAAAAAAAGAATATTCACAGGCATAGCTGTACAGCTCTGATGGGGAGGATATTCCAAGAGAGGGCAGGCAGTTTAATTTCTAAATTTATTTCTAAACCTAAATTTCTAAATCTAAATCACCAAATTTCTCCTACAAAGGCACTGCAGCAATAAAGGGTCCAAGCCACTCTTCCAAAGAACAGCTGGGAATAAGTCAGGGCACAACACAAATAAGTGCAATTTTCACATCTTTCAGCAACAGTTTTTCAACATTTAGAGGCAGCAGCTGTCCTGGTTTGGATATGGGAACCAAAGGTTTCATGAATTCCTGGTGCAGGCACACAAAATCACCTGGCTGAAGATTTGAAATATGCAGCCAAACAGCTTTGATCTGCCTGAGCCACTCAATAATTAATTGAAAATCAATAGAAAATGCTGATGGGAAAGCTGGTACCCAGGATAAACCCCTTAATTGAAAAATACACACAAACACAACCTGAGTGTCTTTTAATTAAAGAAGAAAAGCAAGTTTTATAACATCTTTTGCAACTTCTGGGTAAGATTTAAATACTTAAACTGTGAAATATTTGTTTGTCACAAACCAATGCAAGCAAACTTTCACTGCAGACATCCTTAAACATTAATAAGAGATTGCATAACTAAAGACTCATCCTTTTCCTTGAGAAACACAGGTGAGAAAATCAGTTTACTCTGAACTTCAGGGAGCCAATGGTATGTGGGGGAATTATGAAAAGCAGGAACCAAAAATAAAAATCCACAAAATATTTCCAAATGATTCCATGACACCAAGAGACCCTATTAATGGGGGGTTGTTTTGCTAGAATGAAATGCAAAATAAATGTTTTCAGAACTCTTTCACCAGGGTAAGTGAAAGATTTGTGTGTGGAAAGCCCTGAGACCCCAAATGAGGAATTCCAAGGGCTGTGTGGTTTAAAGCATCATCTGCAGCCATTATTTCCATTTATTCCAAGCTCAGTAACATCAGGATTTCCCAGGAATGGTTTTCCAGTAGAAATTATGCTGGTTTTTTTCCCAGGGGACACTCTTACCTCCTGGTTCTGCTTTTTGACCTGGATCTTTGGGATCTGTAGGATTTTCCTCTGCCCCTGGAGCGGCTGCGCTTCCTCCTGGAGCCGTAGGAAGAGCTGCTGCTGGATCTGTGCCTGCGCCTGCAACAGAGCCAGGGGAGGCTAAAGAACCCCAAAACAACAGGGATAAACCCCCCCAAAATCTCTGAGAAAACAGAGCTGGGGGAGGCTGAAAGAATCCCAAAAAAACAGGGATAAACCCCCCAAAAATCCCAGAGAAAACAGAGCCAGGGGGAGGCTGAAACAACCTCAAACAACAGGGACAGACCCCCAAAAATTCATGAGAAAACAGAGGCAGGGTGAGGGTGAAAAACCCAAACAACAGGGACAAACTCCCAACAATTGCTGACAAAACCTGGACAAACCTGGGAGGTTTGCAGGGTGCTCCAGGAGCCTCAAATCCCACAATTCCCCCATAACAGGCACCTCACACACACAAGGACACTGCTGCCCTGAAGAGCTGATCCTCCAAAACCCACAGCCCAGACAAAAAGTGAGGTTTGGGTGGAGTCCTTAACTATTAGTAGTAATCAGTTAATCAGTGTTAATTTGTTTCATCTGAGTTCATTTAAGGGCAGCTCCCTCCTGAGTCCAATCAGGAATCAAAAGGGTCTCTTCCCTTCTCTCCCAGTTTTATTTATTCAAAGAACAAATTCTTCTACACCAAGGAGAAAGGTGAAAGAAAATATATGAAACCCAAAACCCAAATAAAATCCAAATATTAACATTTCCTCTCCATTTCCCTGAGAATTAACTAATTAACAATTACAATCCTCCCTATTCTTGGCCTTTACTTGTAATTAATATTAAAATATAACAGCACAGGAACACTGCTGGAATTTGGGACGTGCTCAGTGAGGCTCCAGCATGAGGAAAAGGATATTTAGGTTAACTGCTGGAGAACAGGGCTGCAGTGGAAAGGGAATGTGATGTTCCTGCTGTAGGAGGGACAGGAATTCCAGAAATTGCTGCCTTTGATTCCTCAGGGTCAGGGACAAATCCAGCAAGGAGCAAATGCCCTGCCCCAAGGGCAAAGCAGAGATCCCAAAAGCAGAGCCCTGGATCTTTCCTGGATGCACTTGGAGTGCCCTGGGGTCCATCCAGCCCCCAATCCCCTCTGCTTTCCCTGGGAGCTGGCCATGGATTAACAGGATTCCAGCTGCTCACAGCTGGATCACAGCCCCTGGCACCCTGGGGAGGATGGAGATCCCAGCAGGAGCAGGAGAAAAGGGCTGGGAATAAACCCCTGAGGCCCCTCCTCAGCACACCCTGCAGCCACTCCAGGAGCATTTCCTCCTGGATTTCCAGGGCAGCTGCACACCAGGAGTGTTTGGAGCTCCACTGCCCAATAAATTCACCAGCACAAGCCAGACTGAGGCCATCAGGAGGGGGGCACAGGGATGCTCCAAGGGCTGGAGCCCCTCTGGAGCCAGGCTGGGAGACATGGGAATGTTCCCTGGAGAGGGGAAGGCTCCAGGGAGAGCTCAGAGCCCCTGGCAGGGCCTGAAGGGGCTCCAGGAGAGCTGGAGAGGGACTGGGGACAAGGGATGGAGGGACAGGACACAGGGAATGGCTTCACATGGACAGAGGGCAGGGCTGGATGGGAGATTGGGAAGGAATTCCTGGCTGGGCTGGAATTCCCAGATTTGCTGTGGCTGCCCCTGGGTCCCTGGCAGTGCCCAAGGCCAGGTTGGATGAGCTTGGATCACCCTGGGACAGTGGGAGGTGTCCCTGCTGGGAGAAGAAAGGAAGAATTATTTTCCCTCCTGGGGCTTCTCTGGTTTAAAGCAGAAGTTTCCTTTGGATCTGCACATTCTCTGCTTTATTCTCCTAGGGGGAAGGAGGTTGTGGGTACTTCTGGTCATGGTGGTGGGTTTGGGGTTTTATTTTGACCAACATGAAAACATTTTCACATCTCTTAAGGTCCAGAACAATCTGTGCCACAAATTCCCAACCCATGGGATTCAAACCCTTCCACCTCCCTGCCATAAAATCACAGAGCTCAACCTCTGAAACCTCCTACAAATGCACCTTTTCTCATAGGAATGGGACCAGGACTGGAGATCCCGAGAGCGTGACCTGGACCTGGATTTCCTCCCCGATTTTTTGCGGCTGTAGCTGCGGCTGCCCGAGGAGCTGCTGGAGGAGGAGCGTCTGCGGTGCTTCTTCTTCCTCCTGCTCCTGCTCTCCTCCTCCGTGTCCGAGGAGCGCCGGCCCATCCTCAACCTGCACAAAACCCAAACATTCGCAGCTGTGAGGAGCTCTGGTGTCCGCCTCGCGTTGGTTTATGTTTATATAAAAATAAAAAACGCGTGGTTCCCTCTCCTCCTGTCCCTGTTCCCTGCGAGCAGAGCCCGACCCCTCCGGCTGTCCCCTCCTGTCAGGAGTTGTGCAGAGCCACAAGGTCCCCCCTGAGCCTCCTTTTCTCGAGGCTGAGCCCCTTTCCAGCTCCCTCAGCCTCTCCTGGGGCTCCATTCCCTTCCCCACCTCCCTCAGCTTCTCCTGGTGCTCCATTCCCTTCCCCAGCTCCCTCAGCCCCTTCCCCAGCTCCGATCCCTTCTCTGCTCCTCCTCTTCCCAGCACAGACGGCTCCAAACTCGCTCCTTTCCTCCATCCAACCTTTGGCCTCTCCTCACACTTTTGGCCACCGAGGCAGCACCTCCTGATCCACCGGGGAGAGCCTGGAGCAGAACAAAGGAAAATTCCCCGTGAAGGACACAGCGATTCCTCCCGAGCACTGCCCGCAGCCAGCGCCGGGAGCTGCAGCGAGCACCAGCCGGGACTCAAAGGGAGAATCCTCCCGGAGAACGGCCCGTTCGGGACACGGCAGCTGCACCGGGAGAATCCCCGAGCTGTCCCCGGCAGGGCACGGGACAGGCCCCAGAGCACCGGGATCCCCCGGGATCCCCCGGGCTGCGCTCACCGCCGCCACCAGCACCTCCAGGGACTCCTCCCCACGCAGCCAAGCCCCTGCTCATCCCGGCTCCCGGGCGATCCCCGGCACTGCCCCGTGTGGGGCTCCCCCGGGGCTCTGCCCCCGCACCGCCCGCACCGGAGGCCGCTGCGCACACGCCGCCCTGCAGCGGCCGCCGATCCCCCTCTGCCGTGCCCTGCGGGGGCCGGTGCCGCCGTGTCCCTTGTTCCCGGTGTCCCTTGTTCCCGGTGTCCCTTGTTCCCGGTATTCCCCGGTGTCCCCCCGTGTCCCCCCGTGTCCCCCGTACCTGGCGGAGCCGCCGCGGCCCCGGTTCGAGCCCAGCGCCTTCCGGGGCGGTGGGCAGGCAGCGCCAATCCACCGCCGAGCGCGGCCAGGCGGCCACAGCGAGCGCAGAGCCATCGATGCGGCGCGCCGGAGAGCGCCCACGCGGGACGGGCGGGGGTCGGGCCGGGGTCGGGGCCGGGGTTGGGAACGGGGTCGGGCCAGGGTCGGGGTCTCGCTGTCCACGAGGGCTGCAGAGCCCACGGAGCGCTGTCTGCACCCTGCCCAACACGGCGACCAACGCGGCCACCTACGGGCTCACGGCGTGACACGCGGCGGGTGACGGGCAGGAGGGGGGCGTGGGTGGTCCCTGGGTCAGGCTCCCGCTGCCCACGGGGGGTGCAGAGCCCACGGAGCGGTGTCCACACCGTGCCCTACACGGTGACCCACGGGCGCAGCGCGTGTCCTGCCCGCGGTGACGGGCACAGCGGCACGGAGCGGTTTTCGTTCCGTCCCCAAGAGTTAAGGAAGGGTCGGAGTTTTCCAGCACCGGGAGCCGCCCCGGTGCACCGGGAGCAGCGCTCCACTCGCAGCGTGGGCACCGCGGCCGTGCCCGCGGGACGGAGCGAGCCGGGCGCGGATGGGCACGGACCGAGCCGGGGAAACGACCAGAAATACAACAGAACCATTTAAATCGCTTCGCTTAATTCCATTTTCTTACCGAATTCGGTTCGTTTAAGGCGAGCTCCCAAGCACGGGCTCCCCCGCCACGGGAATGGCGAAAGGCGCTTGGGGATAAACGAAATGTCAGAGCGGAGGGGCCGGCGAGGGTCACCGGGGCGCTCGGCAGCCGCGGCGGGCTCGGTCACACGGAATCACCCGGTGCCCGGTGCCCCCGGGATCGAAAACGCCCCGCGGGAGCGGCTCCGAGGCGGCGAGACCCGCGCGTCCCCTGGCACGGGAGGACCGCGACTCGCTACCTGTCGCGACAGAGTCGCGTGTGACCGGCTCGGAATAAACGCCGATGCCACCGCCGGTACCGAGCCCGCCCCGGTAAACGAACGCTCCGTTATGTGAAGTCATCGCACCAAAGGTCAATGAAAAATCGATACGCAGGCAAGAGTTAAATAATTCTGCATAATTTATTAGAATTTAGCAAAGGTGGGAAAGAGGCGAATTCTGTCAACAGAAGTGCTCCGTGGTGGGATTCAAAAATAATAAAAAAAGGCAAAAAAATATTAGCGATATTGGCGAATTTGGCTCTAATGTGATGGCGCGATGCGCGCCCGCTCCTGACGCTGTCATTTATCCCCTCGTTGGTGGATTCGGGGCGTTCGGGCTCCCACGGAGGAACTTCGGCGGCTCCCGCGGGGCCGGGGCCGCTCCGGTTGGCCGTGCCCGGGGCTGCGGGGCTGACCC
>VWYP01007845.1:2092-31403 GCA_013400435.1 Pycnonotus jocosus | reverse complement strand
TGTTCTTTTTCCCGAGTTTCGGCCGCACAAACCGGGACGCGCCGTTCGCGCTGCGCTTTTCTGCCGCAGCCACGCCGGGCTGGAAACTCTTTTAGCAAATTGTGTCTTTTACGAGTTCTGTCAGGTTCCCTCAGGTAATAAAAGCGAGGAAAGCGGAACGGCTCGGAATCTTTTGCAGGGAGGGATCCGGGGGGGATTCGGGACCCTCCGCACCCCGGGGCAGAGCCCGCACCGCGCCCGCTCCCCCCCGGTGCTGCCGGGCTGGGTCAGGAGGGCTCCAGGCTGGGTCAGGAGAGCTCCAGGCTGGGTCAGGGGGGCCCCAGGCACGCCGAGATTCTCCTCCAGCTCCTCCCGGAGCGCTGGGAAACTCCGGGAAATCCCAGCGGGAGGAGCCGCTCCGGGGCCGGCGATGGACGGGGCTGGAGGAGGATGCGCAGCCCCCGAGCCCCCGGGTCGGGAAGGACTGGAAAGAATTGGGAAAGGTTGGGAAGGGTCCCCTGGGCCGGCTGCGGCACCACAAGCAGCGACAGGAGAGCCCGAGGTGTCCCCGCGGGATGGGCAGAGACAAGGACAGGGACAAGGACAGTCAGAGCCCTCCCGGCGCGGTCCATGAGCAGCTCGGCCGCTCCTGTGCTGACAACGGGCTGGAGATTTTGATAGATTTCACATTAGGTGAAACGGCTTTATCCCAGCAAAAGTGAGCTGCTGCTAATTATAAAGTCAATCAAAGTACCGGTGGTGTCGATTGATCCCGAACAGGGCAGTTCATTAATATGTGCATTAAGCACAGCCACCCTCAGCCCCCTCTCCCTCCTCCCAATAAACCTGGCAGGTGCCCCCTGCTCTGCTCAGAGCACACCTGCTTGAGGTGGAGCTCCCCAAGCAACCCCGTGCAGGATTTTGGGGGTGACACAAACCTGGTGGCTGTGACAGGAACCTCAAACATCCCCTCGGCTCTGGTTTTGAGATGGTTCCAGTCAGGAAAAATGGGATTTCACCCTATCAGGGAAGGTGGTTGGATGGGGTAAGAGAACTGTGGGGGTTTTAGCACGGTTGAGATTAAAATAAAATAGCCTTAACGGGATGGTTTTGGGCAGGAATACTCACATTCCTGGTCTCCTTAGATTGGAATCCCTAATAAGTCTGCAGCCAGCAGAAGTTGGCCAGGACTCTTCTGTTCCTATTTTATTTCTTAGAGTGTCTGAACCTCTCTAAAACCCCGCAGCTTTCCCCAAATTTCATTATGGCCATTTCACAAACCAGCCGGAGCTCACAATCTCTGCTTCCTGCAGATAAAAAACTTCGTGTGGGATTGACACGGAGACGTGCTGGGTTTGGAGAAGGGATCCAGAAATCCTGTGGGAAGGGGTCAACACCTGTTTGTGTCCTACAGAGCCCTCGGGGCGTTCCCAGCAGGAGCTGACGTGGATTCCGAGGGGTTGAAGGAGCATTTTCCACATTTTGTTGTCTCTCTGCAGCAGCACGAGTGAGCAGAGCGGGGCAGGGAGCAGCCAGAGGTGGGACAGGGATCTCCAACCTCACAGATTCCTGCAGGGATCTCCGTTCTGCACACACCAGCAGCGCTGGAAAGGAGAAAGGAGGAAAAGAGCGTGTGTAAAGCTGCATGGAAAGGTGCTGAACCCCTCCACAAACCTGCTGTGTCCCGTGTGTGCACTCCCGGCTCAGCTTCGTGCCAGGCTCAGCTTTCCAGGCTGCCTTTTGGAGGAGGAGCAGCATCGCAGGAGCACCCGAGGCTCCAGCCCTGGGAGGGAGCTGCGGCTGGGCAGTCAGGGGATAAATAATTGTGCCAACAGCACATCCCGTGCTCTTCCTGCCCACTAAATATTGATACGTGTTCAATTTTGTGGCTGGTCCCGTTCTGTTTGCCCTTGAATCCTCGGTCCCCGGCTATTTCTGATTTCCCTGCCCGGGAGGTGCCAGCAGGTGAAAGGGCACCTGAAAGGTCACTCCCGAGTAGGTTTAAGGGATAAAAGCAGTCGATCTGGATCACTCCTGTGGTTCTGGGGTGGGCAGCAAAGCTCTGCGAGGAACTGGAAAAGTTGTGCTCATTTTTGACCTTTCCTCCCTCGGAGCAGCCAGTGGCCCTGGTTTTCCTGGAGGATGCAGTGAGTGTTCCCAGCCCCCCGGAGCTGTCACTACTCACACTTTACACCAGCGCTCAGCCTTCTCTCCAGGTGTTCTTGAGGCAATTAAGTTGGTGTGAGTGAAGGAAATCCTCGGAATTTTCGACACCCCGAGGTCTCAGTGCTCTGGAGGCGGACTGGGGGCTTTGGGATGCTTTTCCCTAATTCTGCTGGTTGGCCCCAATCCCTGCCGGCAGAAGCAGCAGAGCCCCCGATGCCCATCCCCTCCCTGAGCCCTGTGGTGACAACGAGCCTGGTTTTGAGGAGGTGAAGAGGCACAGAAGGCCCTGCCCTCCCCGGAGTGAGGCTGGGTTTGGCTCTGTGAGTGCCAGGCTGCAGGAGCAGCAGGAATCTGCAGAATCATCCCTGTGTGCATCCCCCGGGCCGTGCCCACACCCGGCTCCTGCTGCTGCTGCAGGGGCAGCCTCTCCTCCAGCAACGTCATTTGGTGCTCAACTTTTCCTAGAGAGGGAAGGGAAGCTTTTCTCTGAGCAGGGAAAGGTGTTTGGGAATGTTTTCCTTCGTGGCAAGGGGTTTACAGCCTTTGCTGCTGGTTAAACACCCCCGTGCTTTCAGCAGCCTCCTTTTCCACGGGTAAAATTCACCCAGGGAAAAATTCCGGGAGAGAATTGCAAAATGGGGGAGGTAAAAATGCACAAAAGGAACGAGGGGCAGCTTGGCTTTCTCAGCAGCCACAGGCACCCTGAAAGCACCGAGGATACAAAGCTGGGGTTGGTAAAATATCAGTGCCAGAGCTCCAAGGACATCTTCCTCCAGCTCATTTGAGGAATAGAGAACATATTTAATAACTTTAATAAATTATCAATAAATTAATAATTAATTTAATTATTATCTTTAATAAATTATTAATAATTTAATAACAATTTTAGGAGCTGCATCACCCTTCAGGCTGAGGTCCCACACGTAGCAGGGTGACACCCAGCTGGGTGCTGCACCCCTGGGTGTGTGTGTGGGGTCACTTGGGGTCACCCCCCGGTCTGGGCAGCCCCAGCAGCAGCTGCCTGCACGTTCCCCTCCCTCTGCCAGCTCTTTGCAGCTCCCACCTTGGCTTCTGCATCCTCTGGATGAGGCAGGGAAGCATCCAGAGCTGATGAATTGCAGCTCCTGGGGTTTGGGGTGCTCAGTTCAAAGTGTCCCCTGCGCCAGATTTGTCACTTTGGGCTCCCTGGGTTTGCACCGAGTGATCTCCTATCACCATGAAATGGGAATTGTGCTCAGGGCTCAGAGGCTGGGGGGTGACAGTGACCCCACAGTTCCTGTTCCTTGTGAACCCCAACTGTTTTAAACCCCCAATCCCCTTCCCTCCCCAGCCCCTGCAGTGCCCCGGGGCTCCAGGGAGATGCTGGCACACTCTGTGGAACAGGGGAAACATTTCAGCACTCCTGTGTCAGGCAGCCCCTGCCACCATCCCTGTCCCCTCCCACAGCAATCCAAGGGCAGCGCTGCCTTTCCTTGCAGGAGGGGAGCAGGAGCAGCAGCCAGCACCGATGGGAGCTGCACACGGGCTGGGGTTACCCCTGCTGGAGCAGCCCAGGCAAGGGAGAGGGTTTGGAAAAGAAGGATTCTCTGCCTGTTCCAGAATCATGGAATCATGGAAAAGCCTGGCTTGGAAGGGACCTTAAAGCTCATCTCCTTCCAGTGTCACCCCTGCCATGGGCAGGGACACCACCCACTGTCCCAGGCTGCTCCAATCCCCAATGTCCAACCTGGCCTGGGACACTGCCAGGGATCCAGGGGCAGCCCCAGTTGCTCTGGGAATTCCAGCCCAGCCCCTCCCCACCCTCGCAGCCAGGAATTCCTTCCCAAAATCCCATCCAATCCCTTTGAAGCCATCCCCCCCTTGCCCTGTCTCCACACACTCTTAGAAAAAGCACCCGAATTTTGGAAGCAGCCAGAAGAAGGCACCAGGGCTTTTCCTGGAGATCATTTCAATGTAGTCACTAAATTCTGGTGGGGGCTGGCCCAGGTGGCCTCTCCTGATGTGCCAGAGGATCCAGGAGGGTTTTGGCACCCCAGCACAGACAGCCCAGTGCAAACTGTTATTATTAACAACAACACACTTCCCACCTCTCAGTGTCCTTTGAGTAAATATTTAAGCTGTGGAAACTTGGCTCGCACTTCCCCAGATTGGCAATCTGCTGGAAACTGAGATCCTGCCTGGATCCCCTCACAAAACCCCTGTGAACACTCAGAACATCTTTTTCACCACTGCTCCACTCTATGTACACATTTTAATTATTATGCAGATTCTTGTTCAGGAAATATTTGGATTTGGAAGTGTTTGGCCATGTGGTAATCCTTAGGAAGAAGGTAAACATAGTCTTTGTTAAAGAAAATGTAAATAAAGAATTGCCCCAAAAATATCTGGGAGAGGTTAAATGCAGGACAATGGGAACCACATGGAAATGTGGCTGCTGTCCCTGGGCAGGAAATCCAGGGATGTTCCCAGAGCCTTTGGTGGCTGCAGCAGGAATTCTGCTGGGGTGAAGCCCTGATCCCATAAAAAAAAAAAAAGAAACAGTAGGAGAAGGAATTAGCTGGATTTGGTGGATTTGAAATCACAGAATCCTGGTTTGGAAAGGATCTTAGTGCTCATCCTGGTTTGGAAAGGATCTTAGTGCCCATCCCATCCCACCTGGGCCACGGCAGGGACACCTCCCACTGTCCCAGGAGCTCCAAACCCCAATGTCCAACCTGGCCTTGGGCACTGCCAGGGATCCAGGGGCAGCCACAGCTGCTCTGGGAATTCCAGCCCAGGAATTCCTCCCCAATATCCCACCTTACCCTTTGTCACCTCATACCTGGTTTAGATTGTCCCAATTATTTGAGGAGTCATTAATTGACAGAGACACCGTGGCTACAACGTCCATCCTCCCCCTGCCCAGGGCTGTGAGCTCATCCACAGCATCCCTGCTCATTTCTGAGCTGCTTTTCCTCCTTGTCCAAGCCCTGCAGTGGGATCTGGGTTATTCCCACACTGCTGGAGCTGCAGGAGAGCATTTCCTGGTGGGATCTGATGGATTTCAGGGCAGTTCCTGACCCTCCTCCCCCTGCAGCAGCACGAGGTGGGACAGAGCCTTGGTGGGGTTTGTCCCTGCTCCCTGCAGCTGACAAAGAGCTTTGCAGAGTTGAGCAGATGACAATTTTTACACGTGTAATCAGGTTAATTACACAAGCTGTTCACAATGTTTTCCAGCCCAGGTAAAGGATTCTGCATGAATTTCCAAACTAATTGCAGCACATTAATACCGCTGAAGGAAACAGGAACATTTGCAATTCATGCATTCTTTTACCTTCAGATGTAATTAATTTGGATTAATTTCTAATGAACCTGGTTTTTGCTTGTAATCAAGAACTTTTTTTCCTTTTCCTGTGAGTTTTCCCTCTGAGCTCCCTTGCACAACCTCTGAGCTGTGTCTGTGGGACAATGCAGAGGCAAATTTCCAGGGTGGCAGCTCTGCTCTGGGCCTGCAGGAAGATGAATTCAAAAAGATGAATCCATTTCTCTCAGAAAAAATTCTCCAGGGCTCTTTAAAGTTAAAAATTATTTAAATTTTTCTTAAATTTATCTAAATTTTTCTTAAACTTATCTAAATTTTTCTTCAACTTGTCTAATTTTTTCTTCAATTTATCTAAATTTTTCTTTATCTTCTTTTGTGCATAAGTTCTTTCAGTGTCCCTCTTAGTTTCTGTGAAAATAAAAATAAATGCTGACCAGGATTTGGGTTTGTTTTTTAACTATTTCTGTGTTTCTATTCTGTGGTTTTTTTAACTATTTCCTGTGTGCTTGCATAATCATTGGTCATTCAAATCTCTGGGGGTTCAATGGATTTCAGGTCCTGTCGAGGAGCAAAAGGTGAGTTTGGTCTTGTCCAAGCTCTGAGAACTCAGAGCAGAGATGTGGATTAATGCTGGAGGCTCAAATAGCCAAGAGAAGAACTGGAGCAGAGAGAAGAATTTGTGTTCTGCCATTTGCAGTTAAAATTCAGAGAATCCTGGAATAGTTTGGGTTGGAAGGAGCTTAAATCCCACCCCATCCCACCCCAGCCATGGCAGGGACACCTCCCACTGTCCCTGGGTGATCCAAACCCCAATGTCCAACCTGGCCCTGAAAAATGCTCAGACTTTTGTATTTTAACCTCTGTAAAACGGGGATGGTCACAACTTCAACAGGGAAATAAAACTGCAGAGATTTAAAGAAAACCACGAGAATTCTGCAAGTTGTTCTTGGGGCTGCCCTGGGTCCCTGTGTGGGCAGAACCTCCTGCTCCTGTGCTCTGAGGAGGAGGATGGAGGGAGGATGGAGGGAGGATGGAAGGAGAATGGAGGGAGGATGGAAGGAGGATGGAGGGAGGATGGAAGGAGGATGGCCCCAGCCAGGTTGGCCAGAGAAGGAGCTGCACAATGTAAATGAAAAAAAAACCCCAAACAAACAAAAAAAAAAAACCCAAACCAAAACAACAACAACAACAAAACCTCAAAAAAACCCCAAAACAAAACAACCAAACAACCAGCCAAACAAAACCCCCAAACAAACAAACAAAAAAACCCAAACAAAAAAAGCAATCAGATTTGGGCACAGAAGAAATGCACTGCCCACAAATAGCATTTTCCCCGATTTTTGCACAGCTCTCCAATTGGCACAACCTTGTTTAGCTTCAAAGACCTGAGAAAATCCCAGCCTGAGGCTCTTGGATGGTGCCTGAGCGTGGCTCTTATCGCTGCAGTCCTGGGGGATCATTTCAGGCCCCAATGTCCATCCCAGCCCTCTCACTCTGACATTCCCAACGTTTGCCCTGGGACACCCAGGAAGGCAGAAAACGTGGGCAGGCTTGGACCAGGCTCACATGGAAAATGTGTAAAATTGTTAAAAACAGTTCCAGTTCCTGCAGAGGAGCATCCCTGGGAGTGTCCCAGGCCAGGCTGGGTGGGGTTTACAGCACCCTGGGGTGGTGGGGGATGTCCCTGCCCGTGGCAGGAGAAGAGAAGGTTTTTAAGATCATCCTCCTCCTCACCAAAATCCTCCTGGCCTTGCACCTGCTGCCAGCAAGGCAATTCCAAGAGTGAGGGTGATGGAAATCTTACTGGAAAGGGGATGTGCACTGATGGAAAGGAAGACAGAGCATTTTAAGCTTTAAATAATATTTTTCCCCTCCACCAGGATTTGTACAGAGAGGCACAGGAACCACCCCCCTCACCCTGGCTACCAGCA
Organism: Pycnonotus jocosus; assembly: GCA_013400435.1. Taxonomy (NCBI): domain Eukaryota; kingdom Metazoa; phylum Chordata; class Aves; order Passeriformes; family Pycnonotidae; genus Pycnonotus; species Pycnonotus jocosus. Next base: position 24,026 of record VWYP01007845.1, on the reverse strand, counting down.
AACTGCGAGCATTTAAACTCAATTAATGCAAAATAGCATTTAATTGGAACTGTACTCCCTCATTTGCAGCCCATGGATGATATTCCAGTGGGTTGTGACTCCATGGAAAGTCTCGTGAGCAGCACTCACTGGGCTGTGCAAATGGAACTTCACAAAGGATCATTTTTATTTCTGACATCCATTGGAAAGAAAACTCAAACCTCAATGACAACTTCTGTTCCAGCTCTCAGCAGAGCCACTCCGGGCCCCCAAAATAAACTGTTGCTTTAGCATTTATTTGTGTACAAAGCCAGGCACATTTGTTTGCGGGGATCAAAGCACATTCCCGGCTCCCAGAGCTGTGCAAACCCTCCCCGGCTGTTTGAACAGAGTGTGCTCAAGCACAGCTCTGAGCCACAAAATCCCCCAGAGCCCCGGGCTGCAGGGGCACCCAGGAGCCCTTGCTGGGCTCTGTCTGGGATTTCAGAGGGGAAAACACCCCCAGCCAGTGCTTTCCCGGTCCTTTATTCCCCTCTCAAAGCGCAGGGAGCAGACTGAGGGCTCTGCTGCAGGGATGGGAAGAGGTTTCCAGCTGTGAGGACGTGTTGGCATCTTAAGCCTCACGCTGGAGCAGCTCCTTGCTGCTGGAGATGAATCCCAGCGTCTTCCCCTTCTTCTCCTGGAGAGGAGCAGAGTTCCAGCCATCCAAAGGGACCTTCCATGGTGTTTATCCCAGCTCATCCCTCGGGAAGCAGAGTTCCAGCCATCCAAAGAGACCTTCCACAGCGTTTATCCCAGCTCATTCCATGGAGAGGAGCAGAGTTCCAGCTGTCCAAAGGGACCTTCCACAGCGTTTATCCCATCCCATCCCTCGGGGAGCGGAGTTCCAGCTGTCCAAAGGGACCTTCCATGGTGTTTTTCTGAGCTCATTCCATGGGGACCAGAGTTCCAGCCATCCAAAGGGGCCTTCCACAGCGTTTACCCCATCCCATCCCTTGGGGATGAGGCGTGAGACCCATGGGGAGGTAAAAGTTCATGATGATTGTGCATCCAAATCCTGGCAGGGCTGGAATTGAGTGGATCCAGGCCTGCCAGAGCCTCTGAACAGAGTCAGAGTTTCCCCACGTTCAGACACTCCCACTGGGCAGATCCCTGGAGCAGCAGAGGTGAAGTTAATGGTATTTAATAAAATATCTGCAAAGGGAAAAACACCAGTTCAACATCAGAGGGAACAGGACGAGCGCCCTGGCTGCATTTCCATGACCGCTTCCATTTCCAGCACCGCTCCATCAACATTTTAAACTTGATTATTTGGATACAAAAATAAATAATTGGGCTCCAGGAGCGACTCAACCTTCTGAAGGCCGTGGTGGGTTTTAGCTGATGTTGGTTTCTGCTCAGGGAAGCTCTTGGCAGTTGCTGTGTGCCACGGGGTTGATCTTTAAGGCATCAATTCAGGGGGTGTTTGTCTTTCCCCGTGCCTGCTGTCTGCAAATCCTTTAGCAGGCACAGGGATCTGGGGCAGGCCTGACCACAGCAGCATATTTTATTTGTTGAAAATCAGTTTTGTATTGTAATAAAGAATATTTGCTGTGGCAGCCAGGGGTTTGGTTTGTTTGTTTTTTTTTTCTGGAGGCTGATTTATACCTGTCCAGACAGCTAAAGAAAAATGCCTTAAGAACTGCACAATTCTATTATCCTAAGTATCGACTCTCAGATTCCTGTAGTGAACTGACTGTGAATTTCTGATTAAAAATGAATTCTAATTAATTTAAGGATCAGAAAGAAACAAAAGGAAAACCACGAGCTCCTCCCCGATGTCATGGATGGGAGCGGTCTGGTGTGGCTGGAGGGTTGAAAATGTGGGAACAGATCCTGGAATCCCAGAGAGGCCTGGAGGGACCTTAAAGCTCATCTGCCATGGGATCCCTTCCACCATCCCAGGCTGCTCCAATCCCCTTCCAGCCTGGCCTTGGGCACTTCCAGGGATGAGGGATCCCAGCTCCAGGTGGGGTGGGAGCAGCTCTGATCCGTGGTGGGGCTGAGCTGGATCCCCTGCAGTGGGAATCTCATGGAAAGCTCCTTCCTCAAGTGTCCTCCAGAAGATGTTTCTGCTGTGAGAGGCTCCACAGGGCTGGAATTGGGGGTTCAGCAGCTCAGCTCTGCCAAGGGAGGCAGAAATGCCCAATAAAACATCCCCAGGAGGAGGTGGAGGCAGGGATGGGGTTCCTGGATGGACTCGTGGCTGGGGGACAGGAGAGAGGGGGAGCTGAAGGTGGGGATGAAAAATGAGGAATGAGTCAGTTTGGAAACATTCTGTGTTTATGAGCTTTGGCACGGGGTGGTTTTGTGATGCTGCTCTCTCCTCTCTCCTGCCCGGACCCTGCTCCTGGCTGCTCCCGTTTTTCCCACCGGGATGTTTCTATTTATAGCACTTTGGGCTGGGTGTGCAGGGACAGGGCTGGGCCAGCTCAACCCCAGACACAGCTCAGCTGGGATGAGCCCAACCACCCTCAAACCATCTGCCCGAGGAGGGGCAGCCCCTTTGGGAATCTCCTTTCCAGAGGGGAGCTCCCAAAAAGTGCCCAGGGGTTGATTTTGTGGGGTGGCCCCTCCTCCAGTCACCCTCCACACCCCGGATTTCCACTCACTCCATTGGGCTCCTTCCACTCTCCCAGTTTGCTCCAAGCCCTGTCCAACCCAGCCTGGAGCACTTCCAGGGATGGGGATGCAGGTGACACGGGAAAAACCAGCACTGGAGATGGAAAAAGGTCGCTCACACAGGCAGAAGTCACAAAAAAATCCCAAACCCTCAACCCCCTAAACCCTCTGCTTATTTTTTGTTTGCTTGTTTTTAATTCTTTAATATAAACGAGTCAGCTTTAATTATTTTAGATGCAACCAGAGCTCCTTTTTTTGTCCTGATTCGAAGCAGTTATAAATACAATTTTCTGGCTACAAACCGAAGGAGTCCCTAAAGTGGTTCCAGATGCCAGCCATGGACATTTGTAACATTCCTCCATCCTGAGGGATGGATAACTTTGGATATGGAATCCAAAGCAACAAGTTGAACAAACCAGACACTGACACATGAAGAGATAGCACGGTGAGAAGGAGAAAAATCAACTCTATAAAATTTCAATGAAATTTCTCCAATTTGTACCAAGAGTTTTACAAATGTTGGTTTAAGCAAAGGTGCAGCTCAGGAATGAAAGCTGAAAAAGAGTGAAAGAACTGGACTGGGGAGAAGAGGATTAAACTGGAAGGAAGAGACAAAGGAAGAGAATTAAAAGAGTCAGTAAACAAGTGGAGACTTCAAAAAGAAATGCAAAAAATGTTGAAGGAGAAAAGCAGAAAATCCAAAGAAATGCCAAGGAAGGATAATTTCAACAAGGCAGGAATAAAAAACTGAGCTGCATGAGGAAAAGTGCGAGAAACACCAGGAGTTACAATGTTGTAAAGACAACAAAACTGTGAAAACACTCGGGAGGAAAGAGAAAATATGAAACCCCTCGTTTTGTGTTAATTGTGTTCCCTTTCAGCCAGCGCATTCCAAGGCTGGCAAAAGCAGCAGTAATGAGATTATTATTGTTTACAGCAGGTTATTTATCCCTCAGCTGCCTCCTGTTCAGCCTGGCTGTGTTTGATCTCATTCTGTCAAACCTCGCCCGCCCAGCCCCAGAGTTGCTACCTGAAAAGAAAGGCTTCATCACGCCGATGGATTTGGAACAAAAATCCTCATTACAGCCCCATTTTTTTTTCCTAAAGGCTTTGTGTGATTACCCAAAGCTCAGGCTGCAGCTTTGCAGCTCCTGGCAATCCTCAGATATCGATGGTTGGGGGCTTGGCTCCTTCCCTGACCTTGAGCAGCTCAGGTTTGGGGTGGCAACCACCCAGAACCTTCCCTTCAGTGGGAAGCCAAAATAAAGCAAGAAGCACAAAATAAATTGAATATTAGAGCCCGAATATTCAGGCAGAATAATTAAGTCTGATCCTTTTAATGGTGGTTGGAAATGGGTCCCCTCGCAGCACAGCCAATCTTTGTGTTTTTGGGGGAAAAGAACGTCGGAAAATAGGCATGAAACCCCTCAAAGAAGCAATTAGCTCAATAATCCCAGGAATACACCCAGGAAGCAAGTGGGAAATGTTGTATGGAGATGTGGTTACAGGGGGAAAATGATTTTATTCTCACCTGTTTTAACCAAGCAGGCGCCCACATTTTTCACGCAATGGCACAATTGCGTTAGGCACTAAAATCAGATTTTAATGTACTTTTAAATGTCCTCCACTGCAGGGTTTGAAACTGTGGGGTTTGTCACCATTCTTGTAGCTCCCAAAGCTTTTTTTTAACTGGCCCACAATTAGCAGAGCTGGCTAATGGACCATCCCCTTGATAAACTTCCTCATTAAGGGGGAGCCCAGGACAAAAAAAAATGAGCCTGGTCCTTTAAAAGTTTATCCCCGTGGCACCATCGTGTAAGCATCCATATGGGACAGTAAAAATGGAAGACGACACATTAAATGACATTATTATAAAATGCAATACTCTTGGAATGATCCCTTATTAAATTAGGCTCTATGATCTGAGATGAATTTCCCCGATCCCTAATCCATCACCAGAGAAATATTAAAAGATAGGTCTCAACTGGCATTAGAATCGCACTCAGTCTCTACTTTCATTATTTTGAATTAGGGTGCTACTGGGGGGAAGCCTCTTAATGAGAATTAGAGTGATTCACTGGCCTCCTTTTGGATTTTGACAAGTAAAATATTAACTCTTCAGTCACAGCTGTCGGAATTAAAATACTTGGCAGCCACAGATGCACAAATTAAATTGGCCTTTATGTTTCCATATTGCTGACCTCCTTAGAGGCAAAAACATCAAACCCAACAATAACAGCAAACCCACAGCATGTCATTCCTTGGAAGAAAATATATTTATTGAAGTTTTTATATTTGTTTCAGTTTTTGAACACATAATTGAACAAATACGGGACGTTTCTACAAAAGGCTCTTATTTTAATTTTGCGTTCTGTAAAACTTCAGCTACAAATCAGTCCCTCTGAACCATTAATCAGGCAATAAAATAATAAATGAAGTTATTTCGGGGATTTCTTAACTGTTTAAACCAACATAAATCAGATTTACATGCAGTGCATCAGTGAAAACATCTTAATGGCTTTGACTGGCATTTCTTTGGGATTGTTCCTCTGGTTTTAATAGATTCTTTTTCTTAGGAACAATATTTGAAAACGCACAATTATTGCAAAAAGAACAAAGCTTTTTATTAGCAGCGCTCCAGTTTGGGAACAGCAAAACAAGCTGGAGTTTAGCAATGTCAAGGAAAGATCCTTTCTGATCTTTCCCCCTCTTTTTTTGATTTACTGCTGCGGCAGTGGAATTTCAATTAGCCTCAGTTAAACACGTCTCAATTAAGCGTATTTCAATAAGAATAAGAGTCTCCAAAGTGGGATTGCAGCATGGCAAAGAAAGGAAAGGAAAGGCGCAGAAGTGATGTAGAGGTGGCTTTATTTTATTTTATTTTATTTTATTTTTTAAAGCCATCCGTAAACTCTCTGATCCATCACGCCCAGGGTTTGTTATCCTTTGCCGTGTCCCTGGTCACCTCCAGGCTCTGTCCCTCGTCCCCAGCGATCCCTCATCGATCCTGGCTGTGATCACTGCTGGGGACAGTGATGGATGCCCGGAGCCCTCTCACCCTTCGCACTCAATCCCGCTATGAACTCCCCAGACCCGTCCTGTGCGGGGAAAATCGAGGAATTTTGTTCCCTTGGGAGAGGCTCCTCGCACGCAGGAGATCACAAAGCGCCTCCAGGGAATTCCTTGGAGCACAGGCTGGGAGTGGAGAGGCTGTGATGCTGACAGGATGAAGCACCTGGTGTTTGATGTGAGCAAATGGAGTTTGTTAGCCACTTGCTGCTTTCCCAGTTTTTGCTCATCCATAACCTGGGGAAGGTGGTGCCTCCTGTGCTCCTGGCAGGGGAGTTTCAGAGCTGATAGCACAGTCAGTGTCTCAAACAATCCAGCTCTGAACCCTTCATATTTGGAAATATCGTGTTATTCCCTGGCAGGGATCTGCTGGATGTGCACATTGGTTGTTCTCCCTCTCTACAGGCAGCTGGGAGCTCCTCCCTGGGGACATGGGACACACTTGCTGTGCCCAGCACCAAGGAATCGGCCTCAAGTTGTGCCAGGGGAGGTTCAGGTTGGATATTTGGGAAATTTCTTCACCAGAGGGTTTGTCCTGTGCCAGGGCAGGGGTGGAGCCCCCATCCCTGGAGGGATTCAGCAGCCCTGGGGATGTGGCACTTGGGGACATGGGGCAGTGGTGGCCTTGGACTCGATGCTCTGAGAGGGCTTTTCCAGCCTGAATTATTCCTGAGGATGCTGAGGAGCCCTGGTGGCTGGCACAGTTCAGGGCTGTGACATCCAGCCCTGCCTGGTCACAGCTCCAAGCACACCCACGGTGGGGTCCCCGTGGTGCTCTGGGTCACACATGGGGACACCATTCCATCAGCAGCCCCAAAGCTCTCCTGGAACCCCTTCTCCACTGCTTTTATCCCTTTTATTACATTATCTCAGCCGTGCAAACACCTCCTTGGTGGCATTGGGGCTTTTCTTGGAGCATTTCCTCCTTGCCACATCCCAGCTTGGTGCAGAAACCCTCCTCCCTCAGAGCACCACTCCAGCCCCACCTCAGCCCGGAATTCCCAGCCTGGATCGGGGCTGAGAACCCACACGGAGCTTTCCAGGCTCTGTGGTTCCTTCCCAGGTTCCTCATCCCGAGCTGGGAACACCACGGAGCCACCTCAGCGTGTGAATTAGTGCTGGGAACTACTTAATCCATCTTCCCTGGAATTAAATGTGCGCCGAGAGCTGCCGGGGGCCGCGCCGCGGGCGCCTTTAATTTCTTTTTTAGAAGGCATTAGCAGAACTCGATAAAGGGTCAAGTAATTTCATCCAACTTGCCACCAGTTAGTTAAGGGGAAGCGACAGGGCTGGAGCCTGACGCCGTTACAACCCCGCAGAATCATTTCATACAACGGCACCTTGAAAAATCCCATTTTTTTCCGGCCGGGAAGAGCGACGGCGGCAGGGACGGCCCCGAGCTTTGAGGGATCGCCTTCAAATGGCAAACTGGGCTCTGCCACCGATGTTTGCAGTTTGGGGGGCGGGCTGGGAGCCCCGAAATGAGATGGTTACTTGTGGCAGGGGAGCGCCCGCGGAGCCAGGCCGGGCAGCCAGGCCGGGGAGCAATTCCCGGGAATTGTGAGCGGACAGTGGGTCCGCGGGGAGCGCTGGCAATCACGGCGGAAACAATGTTTGCATCGATCAGCTGTCACGGTGATTTATGGCTTCATTTTGCTGTAATGGAGAATTAGTGGAAAGATTATCAGGGACTCAACACTTTGGCTTGTTACCCATGTCCAGACGAGCAATTTGTCTCCCTGAAGCAGTGAAATACTTGTGACAGCTCCAACACTTGCCCTAATTCAATCAAGGGAAAATGTTGGAATTAATTTGTTACAAGAAAATTTAAATATGTTCAGCAAACAGGAACCGCAGAGCAGCGGCTGATTTATTGTGCTCGGCAAGATATCGATCCGCTTCGATCCGCTCCATGTTGAGGTTTTAATGTGTAATAATTTCCAATTTAAAGCTCCTTTTCAAGATCACGGGTTTAAAGAGAGGGCAGGCTGGGTCTCAAGACCTGATTAGGAGCCTGTTGCAATGGCTTTGTCAAAAGCCTGTTTGAATGTAAATTCATAGTTATCTTTTGCGCTATCTTTAATATTCTTGACATGGATTTTATTGTGTGTCAAACCTCAGGCCAGCTGCCTGCCACAACCATTAATGAAACATCTTAGGAAATAAATCTCAGTCTTTATACAATATTTTTAAAAACCTGAAACATTAGATGTCAGCGAAAAAGGTGGAACAGCATCCTTTTTTTTCCCCCCCTCTGCACAGTAAAGCATCAGAGATGGAGCAGTTTTACAGCTTCCCCACACAATTAGATTGAATTATTGTGCAAATGCTATTATGCCATAAGCCTAAATTCCAAAGTCTGCAGGAATATTTTAGGTGCTGGTACAGATCTGTTATCTCCATTGAAGGTGTGACGGCTCATTCGACCCGCACAGATCTATAATTTTTAAGGGTTTCCTTATTAAAATGCTCTCCCCTGATGCCTGGAGGGTGACACAGCCCGAGGAGGTGGCTGGAGTTTGGGAATTTAGCTCCTTATAAATTCATGGAGCAGCCGTGGTGGTCTGCAGGCTGTGCCAGCTCCTCTGCCACCCAGCTCCAGCAGAATTGGGGGGAAAAACCAAATGTGCTCAATGAGTCCTTTCAACCACATTGTTATGATTGATTAAAGGGAAAAGCCAGGGCTAAAACCTCGTTTAATAACCAGCCTTGGAGCTCCAACTTTGAGTTCTTGCCAACATTTTTAGAGCATCAGTGGGGTCACATAATTAGAGAGCAATCCTGTTCAACCTAATCAATAAAGAGTCGTCACCACCACTGGACACATCCACAGCCAAGGATTTTTTTTTTGCTCATTAGTAGAGTTTATTTTAGTTATTCTTACTTTTGCTGCCTCAGACAGAGTGCTGAAAAAACAGCTCTCTTTATTTTAACTGGTTTTGAAAGTATTTCTGGCAATGTCTGGGCTGTCAAAAGCAGGGTTTGGGCATCATCACCGGGTCAGCAGTGCTGGGAGGAAAATCCACACTAGGCAGTGGGATTTCACCCAAATGGGTGATGGGAGAGGGGTGTGAACACCTCAACCCCACCTGGGTGATCCCAGTGCAGGAGAAAGGCCCAAAGTGCAGGAGAAGCCGAGCTCCTGAGCTCCCCTGGCCACCAGAGCACCTGAATTAAATCTCTCCATCCCAAAGTGTGTGTAAAATGCTGTTTGCAGGATGGATGGATGTTATCCCATCAAACAGGAGCTTCCTGCCTGGCAGCCACAGCCACTGGAGCCACTTCCTGGGCTCTGGACTTTGCTGCCTTTGGAGAAGCAATACTGGGCTCTGTTGGAGCTTTTGGAGACAAAATGTGAAAAATTCCTGGTCCCACATCCAGTTCTGAGTGACCATAACCCACAAGATGCCCAACGGGGATCACATCTGATCAGAGACTGAAAATGAGGTGAATTTGGACAAAACAGCCCCACACTGCTCCCAGACACCCTCTGACCCAGGGGTGGTGACCTCTACAAGGTGTTTTGGTGGCCTGGCAGCACAGTGTCCCCTGGCACAGCCCCAGGGAGGGGACACAGCTGGGTCATGGTGTCACATCCCTGGGATGAGCCTTGGCCTCCTCCAGACCAGCTGGGTCAGAGCTCTCACCGTGTCCTTGGCCTCCTTCCCAACAAAGCCTGTCCTGACCCTCAGCAGGACAAGATTCCATCAGTCCAGGGCTCCAAAGCCTCCTTGGATCTCGGATGGTGTCTCTGGTGCAAGGGTTTGACACTGCAGCCTTTGCTGGGCAGCCACATTCCCACCTCCCTCCTCTCCAGGATGGAGCTGAGCATCTTCCCCCTTCCCGAGATGTTCTCCTTCATCCTTCCCCACGTGTGCACTCAGTGCCTTTGGTAAGGCAAACACAATTTTATTAAATTTTGGGCATGGGTTGGATCATAAAGGAAAAGGGATTATGGACATGCTGTAGCAGCTTTATGAAGGGAGGTGTCCCTGTGATTCTGAGATTCGCTCTGACTTGAGGCCTCCAGGATTGGGAATTATTATTATTTTTTTTATATAAATGCCGTGCAGATATTGTGCTCCCACCTCTGCAAATCCATAATTACAACTCAGTTTTTCATTACAAACTCGAAACGTAAATATTTCTGTGGTCTTTGATGGAATTTCACTTCTGCAGCAAATAATATCTGCACATGTGTTTCCTATCTTGTTCCTTCCCCTGTAACACCAGGCATGCTGCAGCCAGTAAAATATTATTATGAAAGTCCCTTTGCTGCAAGCCTTGACCAAAAAATCCACGGCTTTCTGTCCAAAGTGTTCCTGAGGGTTCCTGGGAGCCAGCAGAGCTCTGATGGGAAAGGCCACGGCAGGAGCAGCTTTGTCCTTGCTGGTCACAACTTCAGGGGGTGTCCCATGCACGAGATCCTTTTCTCTGCACCAGAGACCCCCACATCTCCTTTTCCTCACAGTTTTAGGGGGGGCCAGGCTGCTGTGGGGTGATTTTGGGAGGTTGTGAACCCCCAGCCCCCTTGGAGAGTGAGGCTGAGCATCCCTGGGCTCTGCAGGGAGGGAAGGACCCACCCCAGCCCTGTGTGACCTGGAGGAGAATCAGGCCTTGACATTTCAAATGGAATTAGACTGATATTTAAAACAGAGATAAACTGACATTTAGAAGAGTCCAACGTTCTGTTCTTTCAATTGGCTTCTTTTTTTTTTTTTTTTTTCCCTTTTCTTTCTTCATTTGTCGTGGCTCAAGGCTCCACCACACTGGAAGGGGCTCACTGGGGCTCTGCTGCTGGATCATGACCTGCAGGGACCCTGGGGCTGAGGTCTCACTCTGCTTCCTCCAGCCCTACAAGCAACAAGGAACCTCCTGGCTGGCTCCAGCGGGATGCAGCGCTGTCCTCACCCGTTAATGTGTCAAACTGCAACACCAAAATCAGCTTGTGATCGTTCCTGAGCCACCAGGAGCAGCGCCAGCTCAAATTCTATTAAAATGTTGGTCAACAGTGCTAAAAGGCAGCATTGTAGATCAACAATATCGAGAGAAGTCTCAAAACCTCAGCTCATTTTCGGAGCCCTGCATTTGGGTTTCTTCTCTCACTCTCTGCTGGAACAGCCAAGAACTGGTTTGGTTCCTTCTGTGCCTCTGTGAGCCACGAGAAATGAGCTCCTCCAGCTCCCACTCATCAGTGCAAATCCCACTGGGGGATGTTTATTTGTTTTTAAAAAGTCCTATCAGGACCTGGATCTGCTTCTGCAATTGTCTTGAGTGCTAAATACAAGTTTAGGGGCTGCTCCTGGCTGCAAACACCAGCGCTGGGAGAGGGCTGAGAGAATGGCATTCCTTTCAAGGCAGATTTGCACAAAGCACAAAAAAAAACCCGAGGAAAAATAATCTTTAAATAAGTCACCAATTGTGAACTTTATACCGGTGCCAGCCATTAACAATAGACCCTCTCGGGGTGGGTTTTTCTCCCTTCCCACAACAATTTTTTTTCTTTCTGCAAGGTCATTTGAGGTGCTCAGCCTGGATAATTATTTGCTCCACGGGCTGTTGCAGACAGGGCTGTCTTCAGCCTCTCAGCTCGGAGGGAGAAACCCGATCACGCCCTGGGATCCTTCCTAAACCCCTGCCAACAAAAAATGGCTTTGTTTTGCCCAGGACAAGGATGCCAAGGGGAGCAAGGATGCCAAGGGGAGCAAGGATGCCAAGGGGTGTCTCCACGAGGCCCTGGCACCTCCTGGGCTCTGCCTGCTGCCCGTGGAGCGGGTGGGAAGGCCGGGGCTGTTCCTCGGGGGTGAAGCCCTGGCTGGGCTTTTGCAGAGTTCCCATTGTCACACAGCTGAATCCAATCACTGCTATTTGTTGTTCAAAATTTTCAAAATCACAGGGCCCAGCTCCCCGTTGCTGGATGATGTTTTCATCTGCTGACATTTTAAAGGGCCGTTTCAAAACAGGCTGGGAAGGTGGCTGGAGCGCCTCTGGTTTTTAAGGTTTTGTCGGGATCAGCTTTTAATGATCAGTTTGGAAAGAATTGTTAGTAAACAGCTCTGTGCCTGCTCTGAAGGCACTCACCAGACCTGTAAAAAACAGCTAAAAATGGCACTTTTGGGGGAAGGAGATGATTTTTTCAAACCCACAGAGCGATCAGATAATGCTCAAGCCCATGTGCTGCATCCCAGACTGTGATTAACCATTTCCTTCAGCTCCTGAATCGTTGTTCCACTCAAGAATAAAGGCAGAGCAAAGTTATTTTAAAAAAGGAAGAGCCTCTTCCTTGGAAAACCCACAGCTGGACTCTCCTGCCCGGGGGGAGCTCCCAGCAGGAGCAGATTTCAGGAATTTCTGAGCATCCTGTTGTGACCGAGGGTCATCCTGGGGGATGAGTTTTATGAAGGTTGGGAAATTGGTTTTGCTTGATTATGGCTGGGAGTCCCTTCAAATGATCTGCCAGGACTTCAGGATGTCGAGGAAGAAAAGGGAGAAGAAATTAAGGCCTTCAGAAGACAATTTTGACCTGCTGAGCTGTTGTGTCTCCTGATCCCACCACAAAGAGCTACCAGATGTTCCTGTCTCATCTCCAGGAGTGTTTCAATAATTCACATCCCCAGGAAAACGAAAAGCCCAAAAAAACCAAGGTTGACTCATGTCTGCTATGACCACGGGCTTTACCCACTGACCATCACCACATGCAGCCCCACAACAACCAATTACTGATAATTAACCATCAGCAAATCGTCAGAGTGGAGTTCAGGCCTCGTGTCTGTAACATCAGCTCACAAATCATTAAATTCACGCCCAGCCTAACCCAGGTTTGACTCTGGAGCTTCGCTCACTCAAAGACAGCAATCCCTGTGCCTGGGTGTGAAGGAAAGGGTGCCCAAATCTTCTGAGGGGTGAGGAACCTGCAGGAAGGATTTCCAGTAAAACATCAATCCCCATCCCAGCAGCAGGGCAGGGGTGATGTGGGGACGTTTGGACATTTGTCCTCCCATGGATAAGAAGGTTTTGGAACAGCTGTGACCTCTGAGGAGGTGAGGTGTCATGGAATCACAAACCCATGGAATGGTTTGGGTTGGGAGGGACCATCTCATTCCAACCCCAGCCATGGGCAGGGTCACCACGGAGCCTCCCTTGCTGCAGCACATCCAGCTCGCAAAGCTTCCGGCAGTTTTTAATGATCTGCCACAATTTGGCTCTCTCGGTAGGAAGGACACATTCCAAACTGTTTAAATCCCACCTGGCAGAGCCAAGCTAATCAATTTACCTTATCAAGCTCCAACGTCTAATTAGAGCTCTCCTGACACCGCTCCCGAGCTGGGTTCAGCTCGTCCTGGAGGCAGTGCAGCCCTTTTATTACTTTCTACAACTTAATCACTGTGCTTGAAAGACATTTGCTCCGAATTGCTCAAAGGTTAGCCCCCTCTGTCAATTTAAGTCAATATCCTCTTCTTTTCAAAATTAATTGCTATTAATTAATCACCATCTGAAGGAGTTTATTGGTATTGATCGGGTCCCTTTTGTGTTTTTCTGTGAGATTGCTCATTGGTTCTCCTCTCTGGGTTTGTTTTTCACCCAGAGCCCCTCTCCAGACAAACATCCCAATGTCCAGGATTAATCTTTCTGCCCAAGTACATCCATGGTGTCTGGTGCCTCTGGATTTTATGGGATTTTCTCTTCTCCCTGAGTCACTTCAAATATCACAGCCCTTCTTTCAAACCTGTCCTCAGCCTTTGGAAAGCATGTCTCGGTTTTGGGTTCCTGGCACCCTTTTTCCTGTGTCCATGGGATTGAGGAGCTGTCCCAGCACCCACATCTCAGTGGTGTGACCCCTTTTGGGGCCATTTAATGAGGACAAGACCCCACACCTTCCCCTGCTTCCCCTGCAGTGGGGAGGAGAAGACCTCACCATAAAATCCCAGTGCAAGGCTCTGCTTCCCGCTGCTCTGTGGTGCTGGCAGGAGGGTGAGGATGGAAAAACATTAATTTGCTTTTGAGTTTTGCACCGTTATTGGCATTTTCTCTCCGACCTTTTTTCCCAGTGTAATCAAACAGCAGCGATCAATACATTAAAAGTCAGTTTTCCTTGGAAGCCTCTCCTGGCAACATGGAGTGACCAGTGCAGCACCATCTTCCCAGTCAATCATGAAATTGGAGTTTGGGGGGGTTTAAAAAGACCCCAGGTCGTGTTGGGACCTTCCAGGGCTGAGCAGAGCGGGGAAATGCAGCAGGAAGGAGGATGGTGGTGGAAGAGGTTTCAAAGTGAAGGAGAACCTGCACAATAAAGTGTTTTTCACAGAATGAGGAGCCCTTTAAATGCAGATTAACCTCGGGATCAGTTTTATTCCTGTCAGCAGCAGGGACTGGGACCCTCCTGACCTCCCCTGCTGGCCATGGGACACCCTGAGGGTGATTCCCACCTGAGAGGAGAACCAGCCAGCCAGCAGGACCCACCTCAGCTCCTGCCCTGAGCAGGGAGTGATTCCTAAAGCAGAGCTTCCCTGGAAAAACCCGATGGCTTTTCCAGCTGGTGGATGCAGTACTGATGGTCCCTGGTTGGTGACACCACGGGGCACTGTCACCATCACTCCTGTCACATCCAGGGGACACGTTCCAGCCTTCTGAGTGCTGTCATTTGTCAGCCTCTGAAAAAGACAGAATTCCTGCTCTCCAAAGCTTCCCCAGCTCCCCGGGGATGTCGTCAGCGGCTTTCACCGCCTTGGAAAAAAAATGTCATTTTTCTTTTTTTTTAAAGAATACTACAATTATTATCACCAGGCCTCGGGGCACTTCACCCCAAATCACACAGTGCTATTTCGGGTCTCTCTTTTACCACAAACGTTCAAAACCAGCTGCTCAAATCTGGTTTTCAGAAGCGAATTGGGCATTCAGCAGCCTGTGAGGCTCCTGGCATCCCTGAGATGCTGTGGCAGCTTCCAGCCAGCCAGGAGCACCCAGAGGCTCCATCCCAAGGCCAGGGACCACGTCAGGAGTGTCTTTCTGGGACCCTTCAGGGTGACACGGCTTTGCTGCAACTTTTCTCCTTGCCTCACTCTTCAGGATGCCCAGATGTGAGGATCCAGCTGTGCAGCACTGGCTAAGCAGAAAATATAGATTATAATTTGCATTTAAGGCTTTTTGGGATTAATCCTTGCTGAATTTGAGGGGCTGATTACTCCTGGGACAGGGCCTAGAGGAGTTTTTCCCTCTGCAGCCACTCCTGACCCTGTTTATGGGTGAGTTTCCCTGAGCACCTCCAAGACTGAAAGCTTTTTTTTTTTTTTTCCCCTACGAGACAGATGGAGCTGTTCTTTCCAAGAGCGAGCAATATTTAACCTTAAGCACTTTCAAATCCGGCCTCAGGAATATTGAGATGAAAGGCTCGTGGCACTAAGCTCCTTTCAAATGGATATTGCAGCAGAGCTGCCTGGACATTTGTCTGGCGGAAGCTGGGCGGTGTTTAACATGCTGCCCGTGTGCCCGAGCTCCTGGAGGAGCCCCGACAAGAATAAATTCTCGTCTTTCAGATTTAATTTCCAGCCGCGGCTCCGCGCCCGCGCTATTGTGTTTCTTCTGAGCAGCCTTGATTGGACTTGAAGTTGCCGAGAGTGGCAGGGAGGGTGCGGTGGGATGGTTTCACCCTCTCCGTGCCAGCGCAGCTCCTGGGGCTGGGGATGGGACAGGGGACAATGGCCCTGGTGGCTCAGCATCACCGTGACACCAGGGAATGCCCACATTGGGTTTGGGTGGGAAGGGACCCTAAAAATCATCTCATTCCACCCCCAGCCATGGGCAGGGACACCTTCCACCATCCCAGGCTGCTCCAAGCCCTGTCCAGCCTGGCCTTGGGCACTGCCAGAGATCCAGGGGTGCCCACAGCTTCTCCTGTGCCAGCCTGTCCCCACCCTCCCAGCCAGGAATTCCTCCCCAATATCCAATTGAAATTTGAGCTCATTCAGTTTAAACCCATCAGTTGTAATTATTGAAATGACGATATTCCATCGGTGGAATTACAGGGTGATTTGAGTTGGAGAATAACAGGTGGAGAGAATGAAATGGGAAGTAAAAATACATTTTTCCTGAACTTATACATTTTCTCTTGGCCTGTAGGTCGGATTCCTTACACACAAACGCTCATCTCAAAGTTGTGCACTGCGGGGGAAGGGAGTGACTTTCTCCTCACCACACAAAACACCAGCACTTCTCAGGTTTTTTTCAGGCTCTTGTGTATCCTCTGAGTTTTCCAGGGAGCCCCTTTTGGCTTTGTCCTCTGCAGTGGCCCCACGGCCCGGCCACGATCTGTATTTGTCTTGATCAGGATATTAAACCCCAGCCGTGCACAAAGCGCCGAGGTCCCAGAGCACCACTGTTGAACTAAGAAATCATTATCATCAGCCAGAGGAGAAGGATGGATGATGGATAATGGGTCTCTCCCTGCCCAGCGATCATTACAGCTCCTGCCGATGAGGCAGCAACTGTCTTAAGTCCCATTAGTGGATGATGGGCTGTCTGGAAGAGGATCCTCATTCCTGGGCAGGCAGCTCACTGCCTTAACCCCGCCGTGGAGGGGCTGTCCCCCCCCCAGCCCAGCCCCCAGCATGGGGGAAAGGTGAAACAGCATCTCCTCGAGAGGCAGAAAAATGCAGAAAGTGGAGCTGAAAGGCAGAATGCACCTTCCTGAAGGGTCTGCTGGGCAAAAAAACACACTTGGGGAAGTGTTAGTGCGAGTCTGGGAGAGCTGGAGAGTTTATACTGAGAGGTGTCTGCTGGTGTCCTTCATGTCTGTGCGGCTCGGCAAGGGTTAAACTCTCCCCGTGTCCGTGGCCAGGCTGGGGTTGGGGGGTGTAGGGAGCAGAGACAGCGCTGCCACCCCCAGGGATGCTCAGAGCTGTGCACAGCCCTGCCACAGCCAGCCTGGGGTGGGCAGAGAAATGGGAATGAGCTGGACAGCAAAACTGCTCCAGCTGTGAAGGGGAGGTGATGTGGGAGCCACCCCCGGGGTGATGGGGGAACCAGCCCCAAAATGATGTGGGAACCATCCCTGGGATGATGAGGGAACCATCCCCAGGGTAATGAGGGAACCATCCCCAAAGTGATGTGGGAACCATCCCCAAACTGGTGTGGGAGCCATCCCCAAAGTGATGTGGGAACATCCCCAAAATTATATGGGAGCCACCCCCAGGATGGAGCAGGGGGAGGCGAGGGTGCTGCCAGGGGTGGGGGAACAGCTCTGGGGTGTCTGAGCAGCCCTGAGGGCTCCTGGCATCCCTTGCCATCGCTGGCTGGGAAATGCCACATGAAGGGCCGGGTCTCTCCTGGCCCTGCAGACTCAGAGAGGCCCTCCTGTCACAGCCAGGTCTGTTTTCATGGAATGTTCTCCTGTTGCTGTGTGATCCCTGAGTCCTGCAGCTCTGCAGGGTGTGGGAGGGATCTGTGAATCCCAGAATGGTTTGGGTGCGAAGGGGCCTTGAAAATCATCTCCATCCACCCCCTGCCATGGGCAGGAACACCTTCCACCATCCCAGGCTGCTCCAAGCCCTGTCCAACCTGGCCCTGGACACTGCCAGGGACCCAGGGACAGCCACAGCTGCTCTGGGCACCCTCCCATGGATGAATTCCTCCTTATTCCCAGAGTCAGAGAAACACAGAGGAACCTGAGTTTGAAGGGACCCACAAAGATCATCAAATGATGCCCAGGCTCCAGTTGGGACCTTCCACCACAAAGGGCATCTAATCCAAGACCTGATCTGAACCTCTCCCAGCACAACGCCCCACCCCTCTATAAAAGCCTCTGCGGATCTCAGTAATTTTAAGTAAACTTTGAGAAATTGAATTTTAAGTCATATCTAAATCAGCTCCATCCCTGGCCTGTGACCTGGGCACAGGGTAATGAACAGAGGTAACTGCTGGGTGTCCCCGGGGAGCAGCTCTTCCCTTGGCAGCTTTGCTCTCAATTACACAGCCCTGACTGCTGTGATTCATCCTGACGTGATCCCCTGGTGATGAGAGCCCAGGACAGGATCCTGGGCTTAGCTGGAAATACATTTCAAAATGCATTCTGGAGGGTTTTCTTTAAATTATTAAAGAACAGTAATTCACCTTTTAAACTCACCAAGATGTAAAGCACTTTATGGACTATCTTTCAAATCGTTTTAAAAATCTTCAGATCCCCCTCTTGGTGCTCTCATAACTATTTAGTAAAACAATAATAAAACCAAAACCGATACAAATGTTGCCTGTTGTTTAGAGAAGTAAATATCCTTGGTAAGTCTGAGCAAAGCACTTACAACAGAGTGGTTTGGATGCAGTCCAGACTGTTCAATAGTTAATATATTATTCATATTAATAAAATAATGTTTGGAAAGGCACCAGGAGTCATAATCTGTGCAGCCAGACCCGGGGTTTAGCAGTTAGTCGACAATTAGTTACCAATTGAGGGTTTCCCGTGTTTCTCGGAGTTTTACTGGAGTGTGAAGAGGATTTCAAGCCATGCCACTGTCACAGCTGGCATTTATTCAGCATTCCCTGTGTCCCAACCCAGCTTCTCCCGGACCCTGGGGCTGGGCTTTCACCCAGAGGGCTCCGTTCGGTGTAAAATCAACGTCCCAGTGGGACAAAAAGTTTTCCAAGTCCCTGGGTGCCCTGGCTGGGGACCCCTCTGTGCCCCCGGCCCCGGCCAGAGCCCTCCCAGCAGCTTGGAGGGGCTGCACCCTCCTGCCGGAGCAGCGGGGAAAAACAAACGAGCCATTTGTAACCCTTAATTTAAACAGCTCCCGAAGTAATAGTATCAATAGTAATAATGCAATTGTAATGGCCCATGAATTATGCATGCAGCCCCTTCCCTGGCTGAATATGCATGAGGCAGGAAATCGCCAAGTGGCACAAAATTGCTGCTTTAGTGCTCACTTAGAGCCCTGTCCGGGGCTCTGGGGACAGCCAGCCCAGGGCTGCAGCTCCCCCGGCTCCTGCCGGGCTCGGGGATGCTCCAAACCTGCTGAGAAAGAGCTTCTGCATGGGACAAACACAGCAGCAAACTCTGCAGAGAAAGAGCTTCTGCATGGGACAAACCCTGCAGCAAAGCCTGCAGAGAAAGAGCTTCTGCATGGGACAAACGCTGCTCCAAACCCTGCTGAGAAAGAGCTTCTGCATGGGACAAATGCTGCTCCAAACCCTGCAGAGAAAGAGCTTCTGCATGGGACAAACACTGCAGCAAACCCTGCAGAGAAAGAGCTTCTGCATGGGACAAACACAGCAGCAAACCCTGCTGAGAAAGAGCTTCTGCATGGGACAAATGCTGCTCCAAACCTGCAGAGAAAGAGCTTCTGCATGGGACAAACACAGCACCAAAGCCTGCTGAGAAAGAGCTTCTGCATGGGACAAATGCTGCTCCAAACCTGTTGAGAAAGAGCTGCTGCATGGGACAAATGCTGCAGCAAACCCTGCTGAGAAAGAGCTTCTGCACGGGACAAACACAGCAGCAAAGCCTGCACCTCCAGCCTGGGCTGAGGAGGGTGGAAACATCCTCAGAACCAGCCCCAGCTTTGTACAGTCTCAGTTTAAAGATCAGCATAATATCAAACTAGTTCTAGGAGCTGAAGCAAATAAATGAATTTCAGTGACAGGAATAAAGTGGATCTAATTAGAAGTCCCTCTGCAGTGCCTCATTAGTGTGGCTGGCGAGTAAATGAAATTTCAGCAGTGGTGAGCGAGACTATTTGTCTCGGGGTATTTTTAGGATTCACGAAACGCCAACAAACCGGGTTTTCCTCGCAGAAAATTCCCTTCATCAGATGTCTGGGGGCCTTTTTCACAGAGCACGGCACAGCCACTTCATTTACATTCCTGGGCCACTCGCCTCGCTCTCTGCAGCTCATTCATAAATTGAGGCAAATCAAAGGGATTTTTGGAGACAAATGGATTTTAGCTGTCTCATTGCCTTGTCTGTAACTCCACAGAGCAACGTGCTGCTGCTGGATCTGAACACTTCAGAAAGTTCACCCTTTTCTTTTTTCATATAAATAAAGGACTCTTTTTTTTCTTTTTTCCTTCTGTGGGTGCCACCACCCTCCCGCACAGACACTCCCACGTCGCAGGGTAATTTAATTTTATATTTTATTTATCCTGTGCAAGGAGCAGTCATTTGTCAGCCTTATTCAAGTGTTGGTAACCTGCAGTCCCGGCTTGTCAGTCAGCACCGATCTCCCTTGACTTTCAGGGCCTGGAAAGTCAGAGCCCGGGGTAATTTAATGAGCGGGACATCAAAATTCCGGTCATACCCGCCCAGCAGTGGTCCTGACAGATCGTTCAGTGAGAAGCTCTCCTTTCAGGACACAAAGTTATCCCGTTAATTATGTCCTCAACACATCAGAGCCCCCGAACGCCAGCAATTCCCGAGGTTGGTGTTTGGTGTTTTTGGGATGTGCTGCCACCTCCGATCCCGTTGTTATTACAACACCGCGAGGTCTGGAATTCGGGAATTTAATCAAATTAATGGAGCTGCTGCTCTGGAGAGGGGCTGAGGTGCCCTGAGCAGGGAGAGGCCGGTTGAAGAACTCTGCTCCTTGGAGAGGGGAAGTGAGAGGTCCCAGGAGCTCTGCACGCTGTTTGCAGCTTTCCAGGGTTTGTTTGTTATGCAAAAAGAGGAGGTTTTGTATAAAAGGTGAGATTGCTGCCAGGGAAAGGTGCAGGTTGTGTCTGTGTGAAGGCATTGGGGTGCTTTCTGCCTGCTCCTGCCATCAGTTAGGTGCTCACAGCCTCCCCTGACACCTGGAATGACAAGAACTGGGAACAGCAGGGGGAAAACTTCCCCAAAACCTCCTTGTGTAGGACTGGGATAAAAACCTGCGTGAGCTTTGGCCCCGTTTGCAACCTGAATTTCTTTATTTAACAACAACCCCTGCGATGTTGGCAAAACGTCTGGATTGGGATTCTGATGTTCAGCTTCCACCTTCAGAAATGCTGGAATTAAACCCAATTTTTATGGCAGATTGAAGTGTCCAAGGCCAGGTTGGACGAGGCTTGGAGCAACCTGGGGTAGTGGAAGGTGTCCCTGCTCCTGGCATGGGGGTGGAATGAAAAGAGTTTTAAATCCCTCCCAAATCAAACCATTCTGTGATTTTAAACCTGATTTTAACACAAGAGCAGCCTTAAAGAGATGGCCCAAAATCACCCAGTGCAATCAGTTCTAACAAGAACATCAATTTGAACGGGGCTTTAAAAGCTTTAGTAGACTGCAGAGGTTTGGACATCTGAATTAGTATCAAGTTCTTAACAGATTTTCAGCCAATGGCTGTGATTAGCATCTTTATTAAAATTTTTTTACATGGATTAAATTCAGACACTTCCATTCTGTTCTACAGTGTGACTGCCTAGAAATTGGGCCACACAGGATGATTCATAAAGTTTAGATACCAGAATAACATCCTCAGGCAAGGATAATTTGATTTTCCCCCCTCCCCTCAAACATGTTGCCATAGATTTCCCTAAATGTTTTACAAACAGTTATTAAAAGCACATTGAGAATCTGAATTCCCTGTGGGCAAAATGTTTTTGTACTTAACTTTCGTTTAATTCAAGGAAAAAAAAAATCCCATCTGGTTGGAGTTGCAGCAAAACATGGGAAAATCTTTCTCCAGCTATCACAACATTGATGTGAACCCAAAGATGGCTGGTGGCCACCTTCCCTCACCCCATTCCCTCTGGGGCTGGGCAGAGCTGGGTTTGGCTCTGGGATCCTCATCTGGGATCAGGATGATGCAAAGTTTTGGGGGCTCAGAGATTTCCCCTTCCCAAGGTGGGCTCTGCTGGGTTCCTGGAGTGTCCTGGGCTGGTCACACCCTGGGCACAGTGGTGGCCCTGCCTGGACAACTTCAATCATGGAATCATTATGGAATGGTTTGGATTGGAAAGACCCAAATGCTCATCCCACAGGCAGGGACACCTTCCCCACAGCAGATTGCTCAATTGGTGTTGAACAACAAGTGGGTGCTGTGGGTTTAAATGTTCAAAATGTTCTTCCTTACAGCAACAGTCAGAGACATCAAAACCACTCCAGCATGAATTTATAGAGATTCAAAATACGCATTTATCAGCTTGTGCTTTTAAATAGCTCCTAACTGAGCGAATAGGTGGGAAAAAATAATAATAATAAAAAAATAAAAATAAAATAAAATAATAAAATAATAAAAAATAAAATAAAATAAAATAAAATAATAAAAAT
>VWYP01007839.1:0-45128 GCA_013400435.1 Pycnonotus jocosus | reverse complement strand
TTTTTAGGAGCTGTTGGCACATTTATTTGTCACTGATTAGGTCATTATTAACCTGTGCATCAAGAATTAATCTGGTTATCTGCATTTGCCTTTATTTATTTATTTATTTTAAATAATTTATTAATGATAAATATATTTGCCATCATTATTTATTTCTTTATAATCTCTTTATTGCGGTGCTTAAATGCAGGTGCTCACATAAATGATGGCAATAATGGGATCAAATTTGGTTTCTCTGTTTAATATGGACATTTCTATTTAATATGGACATTTCTATTTAATATGGACATCTCTATTTAATACAGTTTCTCTGTTTAATATTCTGTGTGTTCTGGTCTCCATGATTGGGATTTTTGAATATTCTCTTGTTGCTAGTCTTACAAATGAATGTTTTGGGGCAGGATCTGCTAATTAGAGAACTTTTACTCAAATACAAGGAAATCTATTTTTACATTAGCCCTATATACTGATTTTTTCATTTTTGAAAATTAATTAGGAGGTCTGCAGACCTCATGAAAAGAACCACCAAGCCTGAAGAGCAAATTTAGCAGAAGGAAGACAGATCTTGATTTTAACGCTCCTGGGTGAGCTGGAAACAAATTCAGCTGTTGGAACAAGCTGGGAAATAACACACGTTTAGAAAACCTGCTGCTGCTTGAGGAATATTTATGGGGAGCAGCAGCTCATCATGGGAGTGAATTATTCTCTCAGTTCAGCTGGGAAAATGAGCTGCTGCTGTGCCTGGATATGGTGTGCCCTTGGTGCTTTCTCATTGTTTTCCAATTTTAGCTGCATCCCTGGGTTCCTAACAGAGCACTTTTGATTCAGCCTCCCACCATAACTTCTCTTTCTTTTGGAACTTTTTGACTACAGGTAGGCAGCATTTTGTTTTTGTTTTTGGTTTTTTTTGCACACAGAATCTTTGAAATGGAATTTTAGAAGTACTGAAAAGTGTCTAAAGTCAGACCTAATGCAAAGCATCATTTGTGCTGCAAAATATAGGGAAAACAGGTTTTTTCACCCATTTTTAATATGGGAATAAAGCCTCTAAATAACAACTTGGGTTTTGTTAAAG
Source organism: Pycnonotus jocosus (assembly GCA_013400435.1). Lineage (NCBI taxonomy): Eukaryota > Metazoa > Chordata > Aves > Passeriformes > Pycnonotidae > Pycnonotus > Pycnonotus jocosus. The sequence goes on along the minus strand of VWYP01007839.1, from coordinate 44,053 downwards.
AAGTTTTCATTCAAGAGAGATCCTCCATCCATTCACTTATAAGAATGCCAGACCAAAATGAAAAGAACATTTTGGTTTTGGTTTTTAATTGACTCAATGAGTGAGGTTTTCATTTCATTGTGCAGGAAACCATTCCAGCAGGGCTCAGACTTCCATTTGTTGGGGTTTTTTTGCCTTCACCACCACGTGGAAGAAAACCTGGGGCTTGCACAGCTCTGCCAGGCCATTTTTCCATGTCCCAGGCAAAGAATGACCTCAGGGTGATGTGGAATTCTTCCCTCCTGCAGTTATTATTTCATGTGGAATCTTTGGCTCCCTGTGATCACTCAGGTTCTCCCATCCCTTCACCCAGTGTCCTCTCCTGGCCTCTCTTTTCTGGCTCAGCTCATCGAATTTTCATTCCCAATGAATTTTTTTCCCCTCTTTGCTGCTTATTTCTCAGCCCTTGAGTCTCATTAAATTTTCTTAGCTGTTGAGTTTTGAATTTGTTCCTGCTCGGAGTGAGGCTGTCTGCACTCACTCACGGGTCAGCGATAGTTTAGAGGGAATCCTGCAGTTCACAGGCAATCTGGTTAAGGATGGATCACCAGAATTATTCTGTATATCTGTGGATTAAAAAAAAAAAGAAAAAAGATGACAAACAGAAGATGATGCTGAATAGATCTGTAAGACACACAGAGGAAATAGAAAAATCAGCTATATTACTGATTCTAACCCCCTCCCCTCATTCCAATCATACAAATTCTCTCACCTGGAGTTCTGTCAAGTTTTTGCTTTCGTTTCTTTTCTCTGCACATGAAATTTTAGCTTTAAAACACAGGTGGACCTGGAATGTTTTCCCCCTTTTGACATGCTTTTAAAAACCTTGTGAATCAGCTGTCATTCCTTTATACCATTATTCTTGGAAATCCAATTAATGTGGAAAATCTCCCTTTGCAGTTGTCACTTGTAGCTCCATGGATGGTGTAGAGGCAGAAGAACAAAAGCCTTTTCTCCAAACAATGCTGTGTGGAATATTTTACACCATCTCATGGCAGTTGAAAAAGAAAATCTTTTATCGTGTTTATCAACTGCTGATATCACCTAGGAAGTCAGAATTTGTAAAAGTGCAAATATCAGTGAGGCTAAATCTGGTTTGACTGTGCCTTGTGGGACAATTTAAAACATTTTGATGGAAATCCTGCCCAATTTGGTGATTCCTGGGTCATTACTCAGTCAGCAGAGCTGCAAAGAGGAGTATGATAATTAAATTCCTGCATTTGTGCCAACGTGTTCTCCTGGATTAAAAATTGCTCTTCTCACATCATTCAGTGAAATTTTGGTTCCTGAGCAGTTGGGTTTCACTCTGGTTCTCCATGCTCATGGTTTGAAATAAATAAATAAATTTAAAAATAGGTAAAATGACGCCATGGATGAAAACACTCTGTGAAAAATAAAGATGAGCAGCACATGGGGGCAGGTCTGATGTTCCATAAACACTTTAATAGTGAGTTCTGCTGAACCTCTGGCAATTCTTGCATTGATATTCCTCATGTTTACAGCCCAGTGGAGCAATAGAGGATTTTAGGGGACAGAGATCAGCAAGCCAGTAACTTCCTGAAGCATCAAGATCAATTTTATCCCATTTATAGAACACAGTTGGTTTATTAGAGTGCAAACAAACTTGAACATTGCAGCTTGCAGGGGAGAATTCCATCAACTTCCCGGCCTCCAAATCCTGTTTTGTTCAGGAATTCTGGTTGTGTGCTCTCAGCAAGAGCCAGGCAAAGGAGGAATGTTCAGTGCTGCTGGGAGGAAGAGTGGGAAGCTCAGGCTGGAGTGATCTGTAGGAGCTTCGGCCAAAAAAATCTGATTTAGGGCTTTGAGATTTCCATGGGTTGGGGCTCAGTTTGCTGCATGGAAATCTTCCTTGTTCTCAGCAGGGTTATCCTGAATTTCTTATTCTCACCAGGCAGATCCCCCTCACCCTGCAGCATGATGTGCCGTGGAATTTATCATTTAATCCTTCTTGGAGTTTGAGTAGCCTGGTCTCAGGTTTGGGATTGTGAAACAGAACCAATTCTGCTCCGTTTTTCCTTTGGAAAATGTGACTTCTTGCAGGTTTCCTGTTGCTCCCCATGCAGAGAACAAACTGATTCCTGGAAAAAAGAAAATGTGGCCATGTATGTGAAAACAGAGGTGCCTGGAGTGTGCAGTAAAACACTTTTCAGCTGGGACAAGAAGCTCAGCAGCCCCAGGGGACAAACTGGAACACAGGCACAGATTTGTGTGATTTGTGATATTTAGGTATGAAAAGAAGCTGAAATCCAGCTCAGTTCTCAAAACCTTTACGATGCCTCACTCACGAAATCATTTCATAGCTACCTCGATATCTTTATATTAACCTTGAGTGACATCTAAGCCTCTTTAAGGTTTTGGTATTTAAATTTCCAGTATTGGGGTGGTATTTAACTTATTTCCTCAACTTGTTTCCTTATTTATGAGCGTTCTTTGATGCTTACAGCTCGTGGCAGTCAGTAAAATATCCATTCTCAGGGTCTTTGGTTCCAATGGGCTTTCAGTTAAGCACCCAAGCACAATTCAGATTTTTTTGGGTGCATTTCCACCTACTTGTATGTCTAAATATCACTGCAAATTTTTCTTTCACATTTCACATTGTAAGAGGAGGACTTAGCGCAAAAACTCGCCTGCCAGAATTTTTTTTATTTTCTTTCCAACTGCTTAAACATTGGCACGGCTCTGACAAGGGTTTAAAAAAAACATTTTTTGAGCATTGGGATGCAAATTAACATACCAAGCAATTAAAGTCAATTAAACCAGGATGCGGTGTAATTAGAAACAGTTGTGCTCACATTGATATTCAGAGAGGTTCGATGTGTTGGAAGAAAAGAAAACAATTCAGGAAACTTTTAATGCCCAACAGATGTGATGGTGATGATGGTGATGCTAATAATGGCACTGATTCCTAAATTCCCCATCCTGCCTCACCTCGGGAGCTCTTGGGGAGGGACAGAAATGGGAATTCATGGTTGGTGGGCTTGGGGAGAGGGATCTTTCCACCTGTCAGGAAAATTAATCCACAAATGCCAAAGGTTCATGTCCAAAAAGGAGACAGAGGAATCCTTTTGCTTTATTCCAATGAAGGAAGAGGCCATGGGGCATTTCCCCTGGGATCTCTCCAATTTTTGGAGGATGCAGCCTCCTTTTTATCCCAATTTCCCGGCCACATTTCCCTCTCTCTTTCCCCATTGGCTGAGGTACTTGAAAGTTACAGACTTCCCCGAGTGCCCAATATCTAAAATTCCCCTTTAATGTATAACCCCTCTCTTAATTTTTAATTCTTATGGAATTTATGGGTTTTCCCCATTGTTTCTTTCATCTCTCAATATCCAATTTCATTTTTCAGCAAACCCACAGTTTGTTTGTAAAGGCAAATCTCTTCCTTTCCCTCCATCAGTCAGTGGAATCCTTCCCATCATTTCTTTTATCTCTCAGTGCCAGTTTTATCTCCCAGCAGGCTCACTGCTTGTTTGCAAAGACAAGTTTGCCATTCCTCTTACACCTTCCCCACTCCTGCTTCCTTGGTGTCCCTTTCGCTGTGGTTCTGCATGTCTGGGTTGGGATTTATTGCCAGAAATTCTGACCCAGCTTTATTTTCATCCCCTTTCTACACAGCAACCAGAGAGCAGGGAGAGCCCTCCTCCCTCCTGAGATAGGACTGCCCTGATGGCCAAAAAAAATTTGTCAGAGGCAGAGGTGGGACGTTCAGGAAGCACTGGATGTGCTGCACAGCAGTGTAGGGAGGAGGAAAATGCAAGGAAATATTGCAGATATTCAGGTGCAAGGCCTTCAGTGCCACCACATGGATGTGTCTGCTGACTGCCCTCTGTGAAATGCAACTTTTGATTGGAAACAAGGAGGACAAAATAGCTGGCACAGAATTAAATAAATGAAAAGCATTCGCTGCCTGCTCCATCCTTTCCACCTAATTGAAGGCTCAGGGCAGGACCGTGTCCATCCCATGGGTTTGTTTTTTAATTCTCATTGCTGCTGATCCTTTTTTATTTGGAACCCAAATGTGGGGAGACAAAGGCTGTTCAAACTCAGCCAGTCAGAGCAGTTTGCATTCCCACTAAGAGCCAACAAATGGGATAAAACTTCCCATTTCGCTTTGTGTTGACCTAGGAATTCATCAGCTCAGGCTTTTGGGACCTGCAGGAATAGAATGGTGCTCTCCACTTCCTGGGAAATTCAAATTCCTCCATTTCTGAGGGTGCCTGATGAGGCACATGAGGTCATTGAATGTTTGGGGTTAAATAGTCTGAAAATCCAATTTCAGTTCATTAATTACAAAAATATGTCTGAGAATCCTTTCACAGGTCCATTCTTTGATGAATCCCTTTCAGTTACATGGGAGACAGATATTGGACTCCTGAATTTAAAATGCATATTTTTTGAGGTCATATTTTTCATCAAATGATTTTTTTTCCCATTCTTGCAGCTTAGCTAATTTTGATTGGTGCAAGGCAGGTGTGAAAATAACATCTCACAGGTGGAAATGGCCGCAGGCAATTATAGAGAGTTAAATTTCAGGTCGTTACACATAAAGAAAATATTGATAGTGCCACGGAATTTATACTTTAATCCTGGTCTCAGGTTTGTGAAACAGAATCAATTCTGCTCCTTTTTTCCTTTGGAAAATGTGACTTCTTGCAGGTTTCCTGTTGCAGAGATCAAACTGATTTCTGGAAAAAAAAAGTGTGGCCATGTATGTGAAAACAGAATTTGCTGGGGTTCAGCACCTCAGAAATTTTGTCTGAAGGTTCTTTGTCAGATTCTGTCAAATCCCANGAATTTGCTGGGGTTCAGCACCTCAGAAATTTTGCCTGAAGGTTCTCTGTAAGATAAGAGTTCTCTATGAAATCCCTAGGAGATATGGATAGAATTTAACCTTTGGACTGGATGAAATGCTTATTCCTGAAACCCAGACATGCAGGCAGAGCAGTCTGAAGAGAAATCAGTTTAGTAATTATGGAGTGACTGAGAATCCATTGCTTTCATTGTTACAATATAGACAAATAATTACTTGTTATCATGTGTACCTGTGTTTGGAAGTAATACACTTACAGAGAACTTCCCAATCTCTATAAAAATGTGTTGATCTATCCCAAAAAACCCAAAGAGTTTAGAAGGGAATATGGTTGGAGGACAAAAATCACCTGCACAGAGGCAGCCAAAGCACTTCACAAAGAGGTGAAAATAAGGTGTTTTCTCTGGAGCTGGGAAAAACCCTCCCTTTCTGATGTTTATGTCCTCCCACAGGTCGTGTATGTGACAGCCACCTTCCCCTACATCATGCTGATGATCCTGCTGATCCGGGGGGTGACATTACCCGGCGCTTCCGAGGGCATCAAATTCTACCTTTACCCCGACATCTCCCGCCTCTCTGACCCACAGGTAGGACCAGGGGCTGAATGTTTATTGGCTTTTCCGACTGGGAAAAACTGCAGGAGTCTCTTGGGTTTGACGTCTGCACAGAGGTGGCTGCTGGGGAGTTGTTCCTCATTGAGGCTGAGATGCTTGAGCGCATCCAGAGGAGGCAGCGAGGCTGGAGAGGGGCTTGGAATATAAACCCTGTGAGGAACGGCTCAGGGAGCTGGGGTTATTTATCCTGGAGAAAAGGAGACTCAGATGTGCCCTGATCACTCTCTACAATCCCTGGAAGGTGCCTGTGCTCAGCTGGGGTTGGGCTCTTTCTCCAGGCAGCACTGACAGAAAGAGAGGACACAGTCTTAAGCTGTGCCAAGGGAAATACTGGTTGGATATTAGGGAAAAGTTTTTTACAGAAAAGGTGATAAAGTACTGGAATGGCCTGCCCAGGGAGATGGTGGAGTCCCGATCCCTGGATGTGTTTAAACAAAGCCTGGATGTGGCACTGGGTGCCAAGGTTTAGTTGAGGTGTTGGGGCTGGGTTGGACTCCATGATCTTGGAGGGCTCTTCCATCCTGGTGATTCTGTGATTCTGTGAACTGAAGATGTGGAATTGGGGTCGAGCTGTAAAGCCCTGTTGTGTGTTGGAACAGATCATTTTTTAAGTTGGAAAGAACCTTGCTTGATAAATGAGGATTTTCAGGGCCACTTGCAGTTGGTGCTTCTGCCACTGAGGGACGAGAGCATTGCTACCAGTTCAGTGGGAACAAATTTACTGGAATTTAGGCATTTTTTGGTTCTTTGCTCATTCCAAATCTAAACCCCAGGCAGAATTAACAGAGAAATTATTCATTCAGATGATTGCTGTCTTTACAGCAGAACATGCAACTGAGGAATAACAGAGTGCTCCAACCAGGAATTCTGCCTGTTCTGTTGTTTCCAATGTAGAGTAGAGCATGGAAATTATGGATTAAGCTGTCCAGTTTTTTTTTTTATTTCCAGTGACAGAGGATTACAATGAAACAGTTATTGTTCATCATTTGTGTGATATTGAAGGGGAGGAAAATGACACAACCTCTATAGAACCTGACAGGCTGCAGGCAGCATTTTCCTGATCTGCTTTGGCACTGTAAGAGACATCACACAGTGTTTCTCCTGAGGCTATTGCATTATTAAGTGGATCCTGAGAAGCAGACAGAAAGGAATTTGGGAGTATTTGTCAAAATGAATTTTTTTTAATCTGCTCGCTGAAGATGCGTCAGCATAATTTTTTAAAATCTCTGCTTACTTTAAACATGTATTTTGCTGCAGAAGACAATAGAGGGGCTCCTTCAGGTGATTTCCTTGGGGTATTTGAAATACCTGTAATGTTTGCTTTAAAGAAGTAATATTTCTAGAGAAAAAAAAACCCTCAACAAAAATCCCAAACAAATAAAAGCCAAAATAAAAAAAACCAAACAAACAACAACAACAACAACAACAACAAAAAAACCAAAAAAACCAAAACCACCAGACCAAAAATAAAAAGAAAAGAAAAGAAAGAAAAAGATTTTTTAAAAGATTGAAAATTTGATCATGTTGTGTCTTTTGGACTTGCCAATGTTTGTGTTGTGTGCCAGCATGGATAGGTGGTGAAAGGGCTGTCAAGGGGTGTCAGTGGTGGCTGTGGAACTCCACCTGCACCTCCAGCAGAGGTGGCCTCAGGTCACCTGAGAAACGAGCCCTGGAACAGAGGAAACCCAGGATTCTCTGGCACAATCCCTGATATTTGTTTGCACCTTCCACCAGGCTCAGTCTGTGGTGAATCCAGCAATCCAGCCTGGCTCCAGCTGAGCCCCGAGTGCCCAAACTCCTTTTAGCCTCAAGGAATTGTCTGCCATGTGTTTTCAGGGCTGGCAGGGCTCAGTGCTGCCCAGTTTGAGCTGGTGTTTGACCCTGGCTGTGGGGCTGGAGCTGCAGGTGCCCCCTGCCTGCCCCAGCAGCTCTGGGTGCCCTGAGCTTGGTCACCCTGGGCAATGTCTGTGTGGAGCCATGGGGTGGATGGGGTTGGAAGGGACCCTACAGATCATCCAGTGCCACCTCTGCCATGGGCAGGGGCAACTTCCACCATCCCAGGGTGCTCCAAACCCCAATATCCAGCCTGGCCTTGGACATTCCCAGGGGCATCCACAGCTGCTCTGGGCACCCTGTGCCAGGGCTGCCCACCCTCACAGGTGTCACCCTGTTTTTGCATGTTAAAANGGCCCTGCAAAGCCACAATTGGGTCACCCCAAATCTCCTCCTGCCCAGGCTGAACAACCCCAGCCCTGCCAGCCTTTCCCCCAGCAGAGCTGAGCTCCTCCCACGAGCAGGGTCAGTCCTGCTGCTTGAGAGCTGCTCCCTTCCCTTGCCCAGAGCTTTTCTGGAGGCTCCTAACAGGATTTACCCTGCCTGTGGATTTCCCACGTGCCACCCACACCCTTGCTGGTGTTGGTCTTTGAGCGAGGGCACGACAGCTTAAGGGACACTATTGCCAGCTTAAGGGACATTATTGCCAGTTTAAGGGACATTATTGCCAGCTTAAGGGACATTATTGCCAGTTTAAGGGACATTATTGCCAGCTTAAGGGACACTATTGCCAGCTTAAGGGACACTATTGCCAGTTTAAGGGACACTATTGCCAGCTTAAGGGACACTATTGCCAGCTTAAGGGACACTATTGCCAGTTTAAGGGACATTATTGCCAGTTTAAGGGACATTATTGCCAGTTTAAGGGACATTATTGGCAGCTCCAAGGAGGGTTTGTATGCCTGTTTACTGTCCTGGTGCCACTTGTAAAGAAATCTGTGGTTGCCATGACAATTTGCGAGGGCCATGGCATCGTTGGTGGGAGCACAAAGCATTGGGGACATGTGGGGTGTGTCTGTCTGTCCCCCACGTGGGGTGTGTCTGTCTGTCCCCCACGTGTGGGGCTGGAATTCCTTTCGGGAATGCTTTAAGGAGCCAGTTCCTCCTTCCAGCTTCAGGCAGACTTTCACTGATGAGTTTTTTGTCCTTCAGCTGTGTTTTGAACAGCTTTTAGTAGAAAGAAGGGGAAGTAAAATGCGCCATAACAGAGGTGGTGAATGCCAGTGCAGGTAATTGAATTGCAGCATCCATTGGTGTTTGGGAATTATTATTTTGAAAAACAACATTCCACCAATATGTTGTTGAGAATAATTAATTCAATTCTTGAAGAAAGCTTTCAGAGTAATGGGTGCAATGTCTTGTCACTTGTCAAGAAAAAGAGGAAGCTCAGCTCTTCAGACTTAAAAACTAGAGTTTGGCACAACTGGCTCTGTTTAAAAAATAGCCTTTGGTTCAGCTTTAGTGCAACTTTTAATGGTGATAAGATGGATATATAGGCATTCTCCATTTTATGGAAATGTAGAATTTAATGTTCAAACCCACAAATATTAGAATTACCTCCCCCACTCCATAAAACTCTTGTGAATTGGTTCTAGAGCTTTTTGCCAAAGAGCACAACAGAAACCACCTGGAGTTTCGTGCTTTTGGTGTCCATGTTTACCCATTTCAGTGGATTTACTCCCCAATACCAAAGCATAAGTCATGTGTACCAGCAGAATTTGTTTTTCTCCTCAGTTGCAGGCCTGTTTCAATAATATTTCAGGGAGGGTGCTGGCTCTGCATTAGGAGAGAGGTATTTGAGCCCCACAGCCAGCTGTGTTTATGAAGATTAAATAAATCGAGTTTCTCTTCAAGACTCACTTGAGTTTGAAGTTCTCCACTCCTTTGTCTTTGTGCAATTTGCATTCTGTATTGGGTTAAGGCTTTGTGAGCAGTTTTTCATCTTTGCAGCTCCCCTCAGCCTCCAAGGGCTGTGGTCTCCATTTCATTTTTATATTCTATCTCTCCAGCAGACCCTGAAAATGCCTTTTTTCTTTTTTTGTCCTGAGCATGTGTAGAGCTCATCCCAATCCCTGTGCCTTGCATCAGTGGAAGCTGGAACAGTCTGGAGCTCTGTTTAAGCCTCAGAAGTGTTTTCCTGCATCAACAAAAAAAGCTCTCAATAATCTTCATGCTCAAATGGGCTTGAAATACATCCCTGTGCCCTAATCTGGGAGATACAGGTGCTGTTTACAGCTTAAATAAAGGATCTTTGCCGAGCTCCAGCTCCCACAAAAGCAGTGCCTCAGCCAGTTAATGGGATTGTTATGGGGTTTGTGTGCAGGGCTGACTCTGAGCATGGTTCTGCTTGTCCCTGCACAGATTTAAGGCTCTCAATGTGTGATTGTGCTCGTGTGTGTGGTGCTCACTGAGCCTTGCTGGGCAAAACATTTGGCTCTTTGTAAGAGGATTTCCCAATGTTTGTGCCTGGAAGGAGTTTAGGGAGTGGGAGATGGAGCAGTTGGATGGGTCAGGAAGTAACAGTATGGATAATGGTATGGAAAACCACATCAATTCAACCCCTGCTGCAACAGCGGGTTGTTAAAAAGGGGAGGAAAATCAGAATCAAGCTTGCTTGTTTATTGTACGTTTGTACGCTCAAAATCGGCCAAGTTGCTGGGATTTTTTAAAAAAAAAATTTAAAAATTGTGAATTGTTTTAATGAGCACGTTCACGAGAGCATCTATCAGCACAGACAGAACAGCTGACTTCCAAAATCTTGGCCAAATTTCCATTTCTCTCCATTGCACCTCATCTCTGATAAACTCTCAGCTGAATATTGAGCTTGAGGAAAGCAGCCAAATTAATCAGGTACAGGAAAATCAGAGCCACGACAGGGAAATTGATTTTAGGTTTCTCAGCTCTTTTATTTGCAGTGGCAAAACCTTAAAATTGCAGCAAGATTTGCGGTGGCAGAAACATTTCCGCAATTCTTTGGTAGCTCAGCCAGGAGAATTCACTTTTTGGGCAGCTGGGATGTGCAGCTGACAACGGGGAAATGGCTTCCAGGAGGACTTTTCCCATCAATTTCCTTGGCATTGAGATTTGCCTGACTGGCTCGAAGCCCACTGGGTTTTCCTTCTTGAAAATGAGCACCAAAACATGAGTGTGCAGCAATGAGCAGCAGCGTAACCTGAAAACCCACTTTGGACAGATTTTTTTACTGCTAACATCTCTCTCTTCCTTACATTGCCCTCTGGATCAAAAAAAATGCTTTCTTCTGTGAGGCATTTAGGCCATTTTCATGTGTGGTTGCAGAGAAAAAGAGCATTTTAGTACATCTCTTTCAGAGAAAACATTTTTTTCTCTGGTAGAAAGTCACTCTAAAATAAATGCACTTAGGGGTTTTTTTTCCCCCTCCTGGAAATTGTAATTTTTCATTACATTTCCTTAATTTTTGGATTAGCATGAGTTTACTGTGGTGGTTTTTCCCTCCTTAACGTGACATTAATCTGTCTCAGCACATAAATAACAATAACCTTTTAAAAAGATGCCACTCACCAAAACTTTCCAATTAGTCCAATTACAATATACATACAAGTGAGAGAAATTTGGGAATACTGCATCAGCGTGGAGGTGATACTCCCTTAAATCCTGACCTGAAAACCCTGCTGCAAAAGCATTCGAGAATCTTTCTTCCCTTCACTTTTTATTTCCAAAACTTAGGGAGGCTGAGTTGCTCTAGGAAGAAGGAATGATGCAGATTGATCCAATTTGAGCATTTGCAGCCCTGGAATCCACAATCCTGTCGCCACCTCGAGGCCAGTGAAGCCTTTTTTTTCCAAAGCAAAGGAAAATCCTCTTTTCTGCCTCTGAGAGTGAAGCACACTGCTGCATTCAAAAATAATTGTTGGGGCTCTGCTTTCTCTTAAAAAAAAAAAATTAAAAAATTTAGGATTTCATTTTTGGGTGTTTTCATGCTCAGAAAATCCAGGTTGCTGAGTAGTGGATGTCAGACCTGTCCTGCATTTAAACCTTAAATTCTTACAATGGAAACCTTGGGATTTTCAGGTGTTGGCAATGAAATTATCTCTGATTGCTGGAGAATTTTTTGGCTGCTTCTATTTTTTCAAAATGTGACAGATAACAACCTTAGAGATTTTCTCCAGCCTTAATGATTCCATGATTGCCTAAGTGAAAAACTTGCAGTGGAATGAGAAACTGCTCCATAGGGTATCTTAAAAAAAAAAAACTGGTGAGTTTTTAAGTCTAGGACTTGGAAAAATGGTTCAGAGGCAGGTGAAACACCCTGAATCTCTCCAGAATTTTGGCACCAATAAGTTAGCAAACCCTTCAGTGATTTACTGCATTTTTGACTTTTGTATAAGTTTGGGCNCCAGCCTTAATGATTCCATGATTGCCTAAGTGAAAAACTTGCAGTGGAATGAGAAACTGCTCCATAGGGTATCTTAAAAAAAAAAAACTGGTGAGTTTTTAAGTCTAGGACTTGGAAAAATGGTTCAGAGGCAGGTGAAACACCCTGAATCTCTCCAGAATTTTGGCACCAATAAGTTAGCAAACCCTTCAGTGATTTACTGCATTTTTGACTTTTGTATAAGTTTGGGCAGCAATTTTTTTTAAAAAAAGAAATTAACTGGGAAAAAAATAGCAGCAATGAGAGGAGGAAGATGTGCAGCTCCTATCACACTTGTGCAGTTCTGCCAAGGGTGTGGAATTTACTCTTTTTCCTCCCACTTTCTTCCCATTTTCTGGATTGTTTCCCTCAGCAGGGATTCACAGTCTGAACCAGGCATGAACTGCAGTAAATTAAGACAAGAGTGAAAGTCAGAAATCCATACAAAAGCTGTGAGGGTGAAAATCTTCAGCTGAATTTATGATTTGTATAACTACATCTCCCCCTTTACCTGGACCTTTGACAGAGCAAGAATCTAAATTTCAAACTGTTCTCTCAGTGAAAAAGTCTTGCTGCTGGAGGGGAGGTTCTCGTGTTGCTGTTGGGTAGAAATCCCCTACCCCAATTTAAACTTTAATTTTAAATTTTCAAGAATGGATTCTTCTCCAAATCTGCTGTTTGCACCATCATTACAAATCACTGAGGTTTGAAACTGTAAGGAATTAAATTCAAGGATACAGCCCAGTGTGATGCTCAGAGATATTTTTTTCCTACAATGCAGTTTATACCCTCCCCAAATGAGGAATTATTCCATTTAATATGTCCTGCAGATTTTGCACCACAGATTATGTGGCTTTAAAGAGTAGGCAGAGCAACAAATCCCAAATTAAATGAAAAGGCAGGAATCTGGTTGGGAACAACATTCCAAAAAAGATGGGATGGAGACACCCAGGGGCTTCTCCTGGGGCAAAAAATAAACTCTGTGGTGCCTGAAGCAGCTCAATATTTACTCACCACAGAGATTTTTATGTTGTGCAGATGTTTGGGGAATATCTAAGTGCAAAAGTTTTGTGTGCATTTAAATGGAAAGGTTTGGGGTAAATTTAAGTATTCTGTGGGAAAAGCCCATTCTACATCCCACACACAAACTTTTGGGGTGTGTCAGTGCATGTAACTCACCCTTTCATGGCTCACAGGGCAAATCTGCTTTATTCTGGTTTATTTATTATTTATCAGTGTTGTGCCTGTTCATTTTATGTGCTTTCTGAACTCCAGTCATGGCTCTGGGCTGTTATTTCAAGCCCTGAACAAATAATTTGGTTTCTCTCTGTGCTTTTTGCTCTTGCTACACAAAGCAGCAGCAAGCTGAGCAGGTTTGGGTTTTCTTGTTGAAAAATGGGCAAATTTTGGAATTTCTCTGGGATTTCTGGGCCACATGGAATCCCCTCCAGCTGTCCCTGCAAGCCCTCAGCAGCCCTGGCAGTGGAGAGGCATCATCTGAGTTCCAGAGAAGCTTTAATTGTGCTTTAATTGCACTTTAATATCAGATTTTATGGCTGGTGCAGTTGCCACTGGAGGGAGACAGGATCCACACATTAATTCAGAGTTTGGGCATGACAGCCACAGATTTCCCACTGCTTCCATGGTGGAACCTGAAAAGAAATACAAGAGAAATGGGGTTTTTTTTCCAATTATAAAGGATTTACATTTAAAGGATTACAAATAATATCAATGACTTTTCTCTGTCAGCTACTTTAGGAGTCCAGTCTGCTAGCAGAGAAAAGCTGCTGTTAAAAGTATTTCAGATGAAATTCAGAATTGGTAAAATAAAATGCAAAGTGACAGGTGGATATTAATGAGGAAATAATAATAAAGGAGTTTGCACACAGTGGGGGGAGTCAGTAAAGGAAACAAATGAATATTCCATGTTATTTCTGTGATAGAAACAGGTTTAGGATGCCATATAAATAGAGGCAAAATGGAAATACAGAGCTATTTTAGGAATTGCTGGTAGGATTCTTCTTAATCCCATTATTCCAGAGGAATGAGAGAAAAAAAAAGGGAAAAGATAAGATTATTACAGTGGTGGAATGACGTGCTGCTTGCACAGAAAATCTGCAATTTGCTCTTTAAAAACCTGAGCGCTCCTAAAGATTATTCTTTCAAGACCTGTACAAAGAAATGCTTTTTAATCCCCCTGACACTTCTGAAACTCTTTTTTATTTCCACCCTGGGACTGGAGTAATGGTTGAACTCTCAAAATAAGCCAACAAAAGAAGGCTGGGCCAACATCTGCTGAAAAGTGGAGTTTGCACCTCCCAAAATCTGCCCTGGGAGAGGTCTGAGGTCACACTCTGGGGCTGGGGTGAGGCTGGCAAGGTGCTTCCCTCAGGATTTACTGCCATGATTTTGGTATCCACTGAAATTTGTGTGACATTTCTGCTAAAATGTGGGATTTACTGCCTCTTCCTCATGGATAAAGTGACTCCATTGGTTGGTGTAGGGTTGGCCCAGGCTGTTGAATTATTTGTTGGATTATTGTCCCAATTTTAGTGCTTTCCCTCCCATGGCTCAGTTGTTTCTCCCTTCTGCTTTATAAAACACAACCCCACAGATTCCCACTGGTGTTACATCACCAAAACTGCCTGTGAAGACAAATGACAGGAGGAAAATCAACATTTTCCTAATTTCACCTTTGGCTGTGGTGCATTATGTGGCTTCATATTCCTTCCCCTGAAACGAGTCCTTAAAGAGATAAATTTCACTGTGTTAACATTAAACCCCAGAAGAGTTTGTAATGCAGGAATTCCTATCAAGATCATGAATATTTTCAGGAAAACCTTCCTTAGCTGTGTGCACAGGTTCAGTTTCCACATGCAAACAGATTTTCCCATATGGGTTTTTATGGGCAGCTGCTTTTAAAACTGAGGCTCAATAAGTGGAGTTTTTTCCCAGAATTTTCCCCTTTTGATGCCCCTGGGGAGCACAGATAATAAAATGGGTTTTGTCCCACACCGCTGCTGCAATTTGTGTTTGTAAATCAGAAAAAGGGAGGAAAACTTTGGGGTGTCCCAACCAGAGAGGGAATGAAATGCATTCAGAAAATGTGTCACAAATCTGGCAGGAAATCTGCAGGTATTGGTGCAGTTTGGGGTAGGAGATCACTGATTTCTCACTTGTTTCTGGTCAGTTCCAGACAATACTTGAATCAAAAAGTGCACCTGAGCCCCTAAAAAATGAGAATCTGGTGCTTGGTGATTCTGCACTCAAATTCTGTTTGCACACAAATATTTTAGCAGAACAAACAGAAAATGTTTCACACAGACCAGGGATTTAAAAAGCATTTTTATTTCGAACATTTGAATTCTAAATTTTTACTTATTATTACATCTTGAAACAAAACCTTGTTTAGGAATTAAAAAGCCAATGCTTTTGCAACAACATTTGGCTTCTCAAAATAACTTTCCAGTTTTTGGCCAAATGCTTTTACATTTCACACAAATTTGCAACTAAAATTAAATTGAAGCTTCATTCTTCTGCAAAATTAAACATTTGATCAATGTCAGTACTTTCAGTGGGCTGAAATGTCATAAAGGTCCTGAATATGGTTTCTAAATGACATTTTTTTTTTAATCCTAGAGCTTTTTTTTTGGTCTCAGTCTCAGTTTTACTTTATGTTTCTGCCAGCTCTGTGGTATAAATGCAAGGTTTTCCCCTGCCCAGCTCTCTTGAAAAAAAGGCTGAGGCTCCCAGCAGAATTCCAGTGAATGTTGAGTGGCTTGTTTACTAAAATCCACCAGTTGGGTACACAGCTCCTGCCACTCTCAAAACAACTCAGCCTTTTGAAATGCTCTAAATCCCTCGGTGTAAAATAATAAAAACAACACGGGCACTCTGGGGGATGCTCACAAAAAGCTCCTGGTACTTTCCCAGCCTTGGGGGGGCTCAGGGAATTTGTTTATCCAGCCAAGAAGGGGAGCACAACAGAGGTGGGGAGTGATGGCAGCTCCAAAAAATCCACTGGGGAGAAGCAGCCCTCAGTGAGCTACTGGGGATGGAGGCAGAAAATGAGGCAGAGGAGGAGGGATTACAAATTTAAATTATCTGTTTGGTGGGCTAGGGGGATGGTGTTGAACAGGGCTTGTTCTTCCAGCGTGAGGAGGGAAATCTGTCTTAGAAATGTGCTTTGGTGCCTCTGAACCATCACTCCTGGAAATTCCTCCTTGCCCTGCTCCTGTGGAGCTCTTGGAGTGCCCAAAAGCCAGAGCAGAGATGCCTCAGCTGGAGTGAATCAGGCAGAAATTAATAACACAGGGCTTGATTGACTTTTTGTGTATTTTGACACTGAGCAGACAGTGATTGTCAGTGCAGGTGTATTGCTGGGAAATAGAGATTTGTATTTCTAGAGCTCCACTGACCTGCAGGTTTTAAAGTTGTTTTGTTTTTAAGTAGTTTGGGTGGGGTTTTTTTGTTTTGGTTTGTGTGGGTTTTGGGGGGTTTTTTTGTTTGTTTGTTTGGTTTGGTTTTGTAGGGTTTTTTTGTTGTGTTTTTTTTAATTTTTTTAATACTCTGATTTAATTTTCACTCCAGTTCCATGGTCGTACACATGCAAGGAAAAGCAAGAGCTGAGTGCATATTTCCAAAATACTGAGCTGAAAAAGGCAACACTAAGTGAGCTGGCAGCAAGTGAGGAAGGCAAAGAAAGAAACCAAACCAGGGCCCCTTTTTGTGTTTTTCCATTCTGTGTAGGGACTGCTGTGGGTTGGAGGGGCCAGACAGGAGCCAAAGATCCCAAAGATCCTTCCCATGGTGAGGGAACCTCCAAGGAGAGATTTTGAGGGACAGACACCTCACCAGGGGTGGTTTGGGGTTGGAAGCACCCCGAAATCTGCTCTGTGAACACCTCAGCCAAAGCCTTTCAAACAAGCCCAGGACATAGCTGTGCTTTGTTTGTTTTCTTCATTAACTTCGCCCACACAGATCTGTCACAGGGAAGAGAACACCAGCTTGTGCCTGAAGGTCTAAACCAAATTTGCTTGATTGCTTTGTCTTTTTTGATCCCTCCTTGTATTTATTTATAACAATTATCTGGGGAGCTCATTCTGGTTTTTCTGCCTGGGTGCTGTCAGTAGCTCCTTACCCAGGAATGTGAAATTCCCTAAACTGTCAGAGAATTGTACCTGAGAAAAAAACCCCACAAATCCCAAACACCTCTTTAAAAAGAAAATCAATTTTAATTTTAATTCTTAAAATCAGAGATTGATGGGACAAATCGTTGCTCTGCTGGAGTAATCTTGGAGGTTCTTGGCACACAACCCTGGGTGGGTGCCAAACTCCTGGTTTGGTTCCAGGCAAATTCCAGCCACCATTCAGCAGCAGTTAACTCTGAGGCAGATGCAGCTGGGCCACCCTGAGTTATCATCTCTGTCCTGGCAGTGCTCATTCTGCCCCAAAATCCCGGCTTTCCTGTCGGGTTATGATTTTCTGACATTCAGGTGCTCAGAGTCTTCTTTGCCCTCCTGGAATCTTTGGGGCAGATGCAAGAAAGACACAGAGGCTTCAAGGTTCAGTTTCTCCAAGGTCTGTCATGGTGTTTATTCTTTTTCTTATCTCCCAGTTCACCNCCCAAAATCTCCATCTTGTCTCCATCTACTTCTATCATAAAAACCTAAAACTACATATTTCTCACCCTGTGATAAACTAAACTACTGGATTTGACACTCTTGAGATTTGTAATTCATCTCTGCTTTGTGCCAGGGTCTGTGACCCCCATGGACAGAGGCAAAACCTGGACAGGTCCAGGGTATTTCAGTGCTCTTGGATAAAACTCAAATTTCCTTTGCTCAGTTCCCAGAGTGTCTGGCCAGGGTTTCCTGAGCTCCCAGGGCAGCCAAAGAGATGCCCTGGGTTCCGACACTTTCCCTCAGCTGCCACCCCAAATTCCTGCCTGGGGGTTGTGGTCCCACACCCTCAGTAGCTCTGCTCGTGCAATTCCCACCATAAGAGCTGGGAGGATGGGGAGAGATGAATTAAAAGCTAATTTAATTATTCTACAGTTCTATGCAATACCAAAGTTGACGACTGCTTGTTCAGTATTTTATCATTCGAGGATGAGGCTGCAGAAAAAAAAGAAGTAGAGTTTGTCTTTGTGATTTTGGAGTCTTTGAGGCTGTAGTAAATAGAATTTATGAGGTTTTGTGATCTGCATTTCAGAGGAGGTCACTGCCATGGGCTCTGAAACAATTCCCTGCTTGTGCTGCCACAGAATTGCCCTGCTGAGGGTTTCCTGGGGAGGTGACCTCGGTGGATTCCTGCTTTTGCTCCCTGGAATTGCTCTGGCTGAGGGAGATGAGTGATGGTGGAACCCAGAGGGGGCTCATCCATCCACCCTGCCCTGGGGTTTGCAGACATTTGTTGGTTTTCCACCTCTGGCTGCCCCTCGAGGTGTCCTTGACCCGCTGTGACCCCAGGCAGGGTAGGAGAGGTGGTGGGACTCCCTGTGGGGACAATGGCAGGAGAGAGGCACCTTTGGGTGGCATTCCCATCCAGCCATTTGAATTTGGATGCATTTTAACTGCCTACATTGAAATTGGGATTTGTTGCTGTCACCTCTCCCTGCACATCTGGTTTTGGCAACAATAAAAAAAGGACATTGTGTGACCCCTGCACAGGCTGGACACGTTTTTGTTATGTGTTTACAGCTAAATAAGTGTCCCTTGTAGCTAAAGTGAAAAAACAGCTTTATTTCCATGTCTTGATTGTAATTTCAATCCTTTCCGTTCTGTTAAATCTTATTAAACAGAAAATGATGGTTCTCAAAAGCAAAAAGGATGTTTTAATAAAGTGATTAATGCTCCAGGTTAACTTGATGGATTTTCAGGGTTTTCTGAGCCAATTTTTGCTGAGTTAGTGTGGGATTATCCACATTGACAGCTTTGAGGAAGGCTGAGTGACTGAAATGGGATTAAATTAGAATAAAATTAAATACTCCCTTGTCTGTCCTTTTGGATTGTTGACCCATATTGTCACCACCAATATTTGAAGCAATGTGTTGCCCCAGATTTCATTGCTCTGTTTCGAGGTTACTTGAGAAAAGATAATTAACTTTTAATTGTGTCTTTAGTATTTATTCTGCCTGAGCAATCAGTTTTTATTCTGCTTGTGAAGGGCAATATTTAGCCTGGTCTGTGGGCAGCAGGAAATCAATGTTGCCTTTGATTAAGTTTTCCTTTGTGTGGCACAATGGAGGGTCAGAAGTTGTCACTTGGCCTTTTTAATGGGTTTATTAAACCCTGGGTTTAGCTGAGGGATTTTCTGGACACATTTCTGTTCAATTAAAAACATTTTCCCTTTTTTCCTTCCGGTCTTTAGGCAATGAATTGGGGTATTTAAAAAAAATAAATCAAATATAATAGAGTTACTTAGTGGATTATAATTGGAAGCTGGGTTTTTGTAGAACTTTGAGTATTTGGAGCGGCTGTTCAGAGATCTGAATTTATCTGTGATGCTCATTAAACAGCAGTGTAGGGCACTATACACCCAACAGCCAGTGGAGTTTTTTAACGTGAAAAGGCAAAAAAATAAAGAAAAAAAGCATTTAAACACTGTCAAACCTGGAAATGGAGCTGAGCCCTCCTGGTTCCACAGCCAGGGCACCATTCCCTGCTTGGGGGGCACCGAGCCAGGAACTCAGGAGGTCCTGCTGGAACCCTGCCTTGGCTTTGGCAAAAGGCTATAAAAATGGAGATGTAGTGGGCTCAGAGGAATACAAAAGCATGTGCTTTTTCACACAATGAATGACTAAATGGTGGAACTCGCTGCTGGAGGATGTGGGAGGCTGAAAGTATCAATTAATTCAATTAATTACGGATGGGCCAATTGTGAACGGTTGAACACCAGAGTCCAGATTTAGCTTGGGATTCTGGCTGGTTTCTGTCCAGCTTTCACTGGGAGGTTCCCTGTCCTGGGGTGTCCACCCTGCTGGGGCAGTCTCTGTGCCCCTGCTGTGAAATAAAATGTAAATTAAAGAGAAGCAAATGTCAGTGGGGCAGAAAATTCCTGTTTGAATAAAACCCCTCAAAGCAGCTTCAACCAGAACCACCCCAGGATCATTGGGATGGAAAAGACCTTTAAAATCCTTATTCCAACCATAAATCCAGCACTGCAAACCCCACCAAAGGTTGTGTCCAGTCAGGTTCTGAGCTCTCCAAGGATGGTGACTCCACAAGCAAACCTCTTCCAGGGTTTTCCTGCTCTCTCTCTCTCTCCAGAAGTTTTTCTTCAATTTAAATGGGATTGGCAGTGTTTCAGTTTATGCCTCTTGTCCTTCTATCAGCACCTCTGAGTTCCTGATTCCCTGTCCTTAGTCCCTCCCATCAGGTATTTATTTATACACTTTTATTTATGCTCAGGAATCCTGAGTCTCCTCTAACCTGTGCAGTCCCAGCTCTCCCAGCCTCCCAACCCTTTCACATTTTTCAAGGTCCCTCAATCACATCTGCAGCCCTTCCCTGGGCTCTGGTAAATCCCTGTTCCTCACAAACTGGGATGCCAGCCCTGAATTTGTGGTGTTTGGCAGAGCAAAGGGATCACCCAGCTCCCTGAGCATCCTCAGCCCCGGAGCTGCTGCTCTGTGCTCCACTCCTGGCTCATGGCCAGCCAGTCCCCTGGGACCTTCCAGGAGGTCGTTCCCTAGGGATTTTTCCAGCAGTGACTTTCTGAAACCACAATTGCTCAGGTTTCTGAAGAGCTTTCAGTGACAGATTTTTTCCAAAGCGTTTTTGAATATAAAACCAGGCTCCCTTCACCTTCAACCACGTGGTTGCTGACCACTCAAAAAACCCCTTGGGAACAATAATCCCTCTTGGGGGGGAGTTTATCTTCTTTGTTTGTAGTTTCTAAGCTTTACCAGCAGCTTCTGTCCTGGTTCCAATTCCAAGTATAGAAGGCACAGAAGGCTGTGGAGAGAGAGGAGTGAGGTGAATTCTGCACTGGTAACGCTACAGAAACTCCTTTGGTTTGTTAATTTTTGGAGTGCAGCTGCCAGTGGCACCATTCCAGCAGCTGGGCCAGGCTCCAGCGTGGAGGTGCCCACCCAGGGCACGGTGCCAGGGTGGCTGAGAAAGGGAAAGCTGCTCTTGCCCTCCAGGCAGAGCCCCGCTGACAAATCCAGCTCCGTTCGCCTTCGGGCTGGGGATGGTTTTGGTGGCAGCTGGAGCTGGGAGCTGTGCTCTGGGCAGGGCTCCTCTGCTGCCCGTGGAGGTAGGAGATGCTGGGATGTCCTCAGCATCACCTGCTGCCTGCAGGCTCTGACAGCAGAGCTGTGTGAGCAGGAACTGCGGGCAGGAGGAAAATTAACGCAGCACCAGGGACATCTGCCCCAACACGGAGGAAGCACAAGGTCACAGGATCACAGAATCACAGGGTCACAGAATTTACAGAATCACAGAATCAAGGATCAGAGAATCTACAGAATCACAGAATCACAGGGTCACAGAATTAACAGAATCGCAGAATTCACAGGATCACAGAATCACAGAATTTACAGGATCACAGAATTCACAGGATCACAAAATTCACAGGATCACAGAATCACAGAATTCACAGAATTCACAGAATCACAGGATCACCAGTTTGGAAGAGACCTCCAAGATCGTTGAGTCCAACCCAGCCCTAACACCTCAACTAAACTCTGGCACCAGTGCCACATCCAGGTTTTGTTTAAACACACCCAGGGATGGTGACTCCACCACCTCCCCTGCAGGCCTTTCCAGTACTTTATCACTTTTTCCGTAAAAAACTTTTTCCTAATATCCAACCTATATTTCCCTTGGCACAGCTTGAGGCTGTGTCCTCTCGTTCTGTCAGTGCTGCCTGGAGAAAGAGCCCAACCCCAGCTGAGCACAGGCACCTTTCAGGGAGTTTAGAGAGTGGTAAGGGCACCCCTGAGTCTCCTTTTCTCCGGGATAAACAACCCCAGCTCCCTCAATCCCTGTGAGGAACAACAGAGGGAGGGATCTGATCAGATCTGAGAAAGTGGGAATGAAATTTTTACTGCCCCAAGCAGCCTTTAGTGCTGGAGCTGCTGCTGTAGAAAATGTGAGAACAAACAAACAAACAAACAAGGAAAACAATGTAAGAGCACGAGGAAGGGCACATTTTAGGAGAGCTGTTTGCACCGGGTTGGATTGCCCAATTCATCCAAGGAATTAAGCAGTTGTTAGAGCTCACTGCAGGATGAAACCCAGGGAAAAAAAAAAAAATCCTGTATTATTGGTGTGCAAAACCAAACCATTCTCAGATATCCCGTGACAAAATTGTCCAGTTGAAGAAAGTTTTTTATATCAGGAGTTTATGAGATGTTTGTTGCATATGTGAAGTCACAATGAACACCTCAGGTGCCCTAAGGCCATGCAGGGAATTCCTCTGTCTTTGGGCCAGTTTATCCAAGGGAAGAGTCTCTGTAAAGTTCATTTTTCCTTATTTTCCTTCTTTTCCCCCCTGCCACCTTCAGGGTTCCTTTGGCAGTCAGGGAATTTTGTTTTGTCCTCTTGGGAACAAAGCTCTAACGAGCACAGTTAAGCTTTGATGAGACAAACTTTGGTTTACTGCTTTTAAAATTGAAATATATTCCTGCAGGCTGTCTTTTTATTTAGATGAGTATTTATGGCATACATTTGATTATTCCAACCCAGCTCAATTTTAATGCCTTTATAATGTAGGGGATGAGGGTTTTAAAAAAATTTTTACTCTGCATATTGTGTCCTCAAGCCCATAATTTGCCAAATACTCCATTAGAGTAGTAAATATATTTATATATTTATATATTAACTCTTCACATATATAATTTGGCTTAAGAAATATTTCTGCAAGAAAAAGAAGCTGATAAAGCAGGCTTTGAGTTGCATTTCTTGTTTCCATAAACCCCAATTCTGCAAAATCTAGCAAGGTAAAACCCAGGCTCCTGGAAATTGATGGGAAAATTTCCTTCGAATTTTGTGCCCTGACATCGCAGAAGCTTCACCTATTTGAAATCCAAAAATGCAAAATTTTTTTAAGCATTCAGTAGTGAGAGAAATTCAAAATTTTAAGCATTCAGGCAGGTTCTTTCTTTTCTGACCATCCTTTTCTCTATTTTTTTTTAAACTACGCTGTGTTAAATGTAAGTTTACCTTACACAGAGGCATTTTGATGAATTTTGATGAATTGGACATTAAAGATGTTTGAGGTGGAATGTAGAGCTCGAGTAGAACCTTCAGGGCTTGAGGTGGCTCACTGAAAACCCCTGAAGAGCAGGAAAAACCCCAGTGGAGTGGGATTTTCATTCCTAAAATAGGAAACAGGGAGCAAAGAGGCTCCTCTGAAGGGAGGGAACTGCTGTGTTTTGGGGAAAAAAATGATGCTTTTGGTGTGTGACCTGGTGCAAAGGGTTTGTTCCACAGGCAGGAGTTCTGCTTGTGGTTCCTCCCTCTGGGAGGATCTCCTGCTATCAGATATTTATGCAAGATTTGGGCTGTTTTCAACAAAAGGAAGGATTTAAGATCAAATTATCCTCACGTAGCTTTTACAACTCTGTTTTCTTCTGGTTTGAGCTGTTCTTTCTAAATCCTTGGTTAGAAGTGCAGTTTATAGAGGAGTCTTCTTCAGGTGGCTTAAAAAGAATCCCTGAGAATCATTAAGGAAATTAGATTAAATGACATTTCACCCCATGTTGTATAACCCCAGTATATCTTCCTCTTTGCTTTTGAATGAAATCCTTGAACAATGATCAAACCCAGAACATTCCCCCTTTGCAAATACTTCAAATATCAGGGCTGGATGCTGGGTTTGGCATCTCCAGTGCTCCTTGGGCTTCCAGGATGGTGAAGGAGAAACTAAAGAGAGTAAGAGGAGTTAATAAAAGCCACTGGAGAAGGGTTTTTTGTCACTGGGATGTTACAACTGAGCAGATCTGCAATAAAAATTGGATATTTTGAAGCGATCAGCTTGGTGAGGGGAGATGGAACCTCACTGCCTTTCCTAAATCTCCTGGAAACCTAAAATCCAAACCCTCCCTAGAGCCCTGCTTTCTGGCAAATGGAGCACAAACTGAATATTTGAGGAAAAAAAGGCCTTAAAAACCGTCTTGGTTTGGATTCAGAGCAGTGCAGGAATTACTCAGGGGCACCTCTCCCATCAATGCCTCAGTTGGATTAAATGTCAATATTTTGAAACCCCTGTGAGTGCGTTCTGGTGGATGTGGGAGCTGCCAGGTCTCTCAGCCTGAGAGCACTTTTTGGTAGTGTTTCAGCAAAGTGGAACTCTAATCAACACCCTCATTTTCAAAATTAGTTGACTGCACTTCCTGCATTTATTAAAAAAAAAAAAAAAAGCATCTTTATTTATGATTTGTAGGAAATGACATTAACAGGCTGCCTAAAAGACCTGGTAAATTCTGGTGTCTCTGGGACACTGAAAATATCTGAAACACACATGGGAATATCTGAAATATGAAAAGAGAAAGAAAGGCAATGGTTATTCTTTAAGTTTTTCCATATCATACACAGAATGAAAAAGAAAAATTCTTTTATTTTCAAATACCTGAAGCTTTATACAGTGGAAGTGTGGGAGAAGGGAGAACTTTTGAGGCTTTTAAGGCAAGAGGCCTCTCCAGCAAGGTGGGCCATGGAGATGCTCAGCAGGGATTTTACCTTCCCAGAGGGTGGGAGGATTTTCCATACTCAAGAACATCCCAGAGGAACAATGCAAAGCATCCTCCTGCCCTGAACAATTCCCATCCCAGAGGAACAGTGCAAAGCATCCTCCTGCCCTGAACAATTCCCATCCCAGAGGAGCAGTGCAAAGCATCCTCCTGCCCTGAACAATTCCCATCCCAGAGGAACAATTCAAAGCATCCTCCTGCCCTGAACAATTCCCATCCCAGAGGAACAGTGCAAAGCATCCTCCTGTCCTGAACAATTCCCATCCCAGAGGAACAATGCAAAGCATCCTCCTGTCCTGAACCTTTGCGCTTAAGAGAAATGAGTAAGTGAAGAAAAAGGTGCTGGTCCCCAAAGATGTTGGGATTTAATGATACTTTGCCTCTAATTGATACCTTTTAAAAGGAGATCTTGGGATTAAATATCAACACCTTTCTAAAGATGTTCCCAGCTTGCCAGTTCCCCAAAGTTAAGCTACCAAGCCACTGAAGACAATTTTTGTTTCCTGTCACTCAGACACAAAATTGTTCCAGATACCATTTCTCCCCCTTCCCAAAATCATGTTATCATAAGGATATAAATGATTTTATATAAATAATATCTCTGGGATATTCTGTGTACCTTACACTGCCCGGTATCTCCTTCCATCTGCTCCAGAACTAAATTAATGGGAATATTTCCAGGGGTTTGAATCCTCCCCTCAGAAAATGCTGACAGGGGAGTGAATGCAAAGCCTCTGGATTTCCCTGCCTCCTATTGTGCCTGAGTGAGGGAGCTTTGAGGATGGAAAAGATGAGGGCAGAACCGAGGAGAATCACAGAGACTGAAACTGGAAATGCTTTTTGAGCTCTCAGAACTCTGCTCTGGGTTTGGCTGCTGCCTTCCCACAGCCACTCATCCCTGCTCTCCAGAGGGAGAATTCCAGCCCCAGCTCCTCAGGCAGCACTCTGCAGAGCAGAGGGAAATTTGGATAAAGTTGATTTCCTTTTTTAACCTACACAGAATCACGGATGGATTTGGGTTGGAGAGGATCTCACAGATCATCCAGTGCATGGCAGGGACACCTTCCACTGTCCCAGGCTGTTCCAAATCCCCATCCAGCCTGGCCTTGGACACTGCCAGGGATCCAGGCATTCTCTGGGCACCTGTGCCAGGGTTTTCTGCCCCCTCCTCTCTGTGAACACCCTCTTGATTTACTCAGGGAAGCACAACTGCACCTTGTGGCTGCTCCTCTTGGAATCACACCAAGGCAACCAAGACACCCCTGAATTTTGGATGAAGGAGTGTAGGAATATTCTACTCATGAAAAACAGCGAGGAGGAGGCAAAAATTGCTCCTGTAAGGATCCCCAGCCCACTTTGCTCCAGGAAGAACTTGATTTTCCACGTTGGATGCTGCCACAGGAACATGCAACTGGTGTGTTCCAGTGTGGAAGGAGGTCCTGTCCCATTTTAACTGGGTGGTTCTTGGCCGACACCAAGCCCTGGGGAAATTAGCATTTCAATCCGTGTAAAGTGATCCCAGCCATAGCGCCGGGCTCCAAAGGCACCAATGAATAAACAAAACTCGGAGTTATTTAGGTCCTTCTTCTCCCCCGAGTTTCCATTCCCCCAGTGAATTTTTCCTCATTCAGCCCTCTGGAAGTGGCATTAGCAGAAGGCAGCAGAGAGGGCGCCTAGCAACTCCACAGAAACCCCAAAGAGAGGTGCAAAGGAAGTGATTTTCATGTAATTATTCACCCCTACAAAAGCTGCTGTCAGGTAGACACTGGAAACATCGCTGGTTTATTCTTCCCCTAACCTACTTTGGAGCTTTTGAGAATCACTGCTGTTAAAGAGAGGGGAAAAAAAGAAAAAAAAAAATAAAAAATAGAGCTTAATTCAGCCATTTTCTGCCTGGCCGTTTAAGTGGTGTTTTCCTGCTCTAATGAAGGCTCTGCTTTCAGGAGCTGCCTTGTTTGGAAAGGCCTGGGTAGTAAACTTCAGGCACAAGCTGGCTCCTGCACCCAAACCTCACCATCCCTGTGCCTGTGTCCCCACAATGCACGCCTCATATTTTGTTTGGGTTGAGTTCCCCCTTTAATGGCCTTTCCCACTGAGCTGGGAGAGCTAAATTTATTTATTTAAATTTTTTTGGTTTGTTTTGTTGTTTCAAGAAGGCATCTGGGGACATGGGGCAGGGGCTAAAGAGTTTATTTATTTTGGGTAACTTGGTGCTTGGTGCCAGGCTGCTTGGACCCAGTGGGGTTTGGTTTTTTTATTTCCCTTCATTTTCTTCAGCCAGGCACCCCAGCTTTGCCCTCAGCCACAACTCCTTGGAGCTGAGGCTGCTTGGAGATGAACTGAGGGATATTTTTGTGCTGTTCTTGCCATCTGGAGGAGCCTGGAGGAGCTGAGCTTCTCTTGGCCAGCATCACACCAAACATTTTTACATCGATGCCTGTCACAAGCGCCGCCACTTCCAGCAGCCCCGGGCACATCCTCAGTGCATTGTCTGATTTATATCCTTATTTTTCCACTCCTAGCAGAGGTTCAATAAATGCAGAGAGGATAAAAGACATTGAAAGCTGGCTTTTAAAGGGCTATATTCATTGGAAAATAAATATATCAGCAGTGAGTCGTATATCAGAGATTGTGTTTGTTGAGGCAGCGACATCCAGAGTCGTTTATTGTGAAGAACAGCCTAAAAAATTCTCAGGGCTTTAACCTGTAGCTAAAGTAATATTCTGCTTTAAAATTCTATTATAACAATCTGTTTTGCTCACTGGGTGTTCCAAGATTCTAGTTCCAGGTGGAAAACTGTATTTTCATACCCAGTAAAAAGGTTTTCATTGGGACCCCGGGGATTAACCGTGTTTATTTTTATGAAATAACTGCTTTTGTCTGATTTTTAAACACAAAACATCTTTTAAATTAACTCTGTTCACAAGATTTGTAGTTTTTTGATTTTTTTTTAAAAAAAAAGACACGTACCAAGACTATTTTACAGTCAAATAAATTTTCATATTTGATAATTTTTAAGTCAAACACGAAAACTTATACAGGTACAACAACTATGTTGACAACGTGGGCAAATGAAGATAATAAATTCTTCCCTGCTTGATTTTGCCTGTGGGATCAATCCTAATGAGGAACAATCAATGTTCTGCCAGTCAGGGAACAGCAGGATGCAGGCAAGGGATGGATTGATTCCCCCTGAACGTCTGCACCCTCCAAGTGTTTGGGTTGTTTTGCAAATAGAACACAACCCTGACCTCCGAATTCTGTATTTTTGGCAGCTGCACAGCCCAGACACTCAGCTGATCCCTGTGTTCGCTGCTATTTCTGACAAAATTTCTCTTGATTGCAGGAGAGTGACTGGAGAGCAGATGCAGACAGGAAAAAAAGATTTCTGCTGCCTCTGCACGGGGGTTTGGGTTGAGGGGTTTTGTGCAGAACCCGAGGGTGGCTGGGCAGATGTGGCGCCTCAGCCTCTGCTCCACCCATTTCACCAAAGCATTCTGCACTGAAAACACCCAGATTTCATCTCTGCCTGCCTTCACAGGGCTATGTCACATGAATATATTACATTTTTCACCTTGAGGAACACGGGAAGTGTTAAGAAAACCAGCCAGGTGTAGATTTGTTGCCTCCCTCCCAGTCTGTGCAGCCCATTTCTCATCCCACAGATGAGGCTGTGATGTGGTTCAATGTTCTTTGTAATGAAAAAGCCAGGAAAAAAAAAAATCATTTTATTGGGAATAAGATCAGCTGTAAAATGCTCGGTCCTCCTCTATTTTAGCAATATTCCTGGAAATACATTTATGTCTACACATAAAGATGGGACTTGCAGCAGAGGAGTTGTAATAAAATGCAATTTAGGGGATGATTCTTTTCATTGCACGTTACAGCAGAACAGTTCTTGGTTCCCTGGAGTCACCAAAAGTTCATCCTGGGGATAAAATTGTTCTTTATTAGAGAGACCTGGGACCTAAGACTGGAAAAAAAATAGAAAATATCAAAGCTCACTGTGTGGGGAGCTTCAGCAAGGTCAGCACACCCTGCTGGGATTTGTTTCTCCATGTGAGTGAACCCTGAATTTTTGGGAGCACGAGCACCTCATGATTTCTGTGGGGTGAGAGCAGAAATTCCTCCTGGATTTCAATCCCAGCTCCTCCCAGTCAGTTGCTCCAGCTGGGCACTGAAAGCAGCTTGAATGATTCACTGATAGAAAAGAACTTCCCGGGAAATTGGAGATGAAATTGGGACTTTGGCTTCTTCCTAAAGCTATCAGAAAAAAAAAAATTAATTTTTAAAACATTTTTAATCCTGTTTTTTGGGGGTTTGGGTTTTTTGGTGGGTTTTTTGTGTTTTTTTTGTTTGTTTGTTTGTTTTGTTGTTGTTGTTTAGTTTTGGTTTTTATTTGTTTGGGGGAGTTTGTTTGTTTGGGAGGTTTTTTGTTTTGTTTTTTGGTTTTTTAAACATTTGTTTTGGGGGTTTCCTATAGTTTAATATCAGAAATTATTCTGAGCTCTTCCAACAATGCTTGGGGCTGCCAAAGGCAGCACTCCCTGAGCCTCTCCCACCTCATCCCAGAGGAGAGGAAGGAAGATTTCATTAGGGAGAGTCTGGCAGGTACTTTTGAAACTCTCCAAAAGCTTCTATTAGTGCTGGTAATTAAACCTGTTGCTAATTGCCCCATGCCTGATGAGGTCACTCTTTAAGTTCAGGTGTTACCCCAAGGTCAAGACCTCACATTTTGAAGGTTTCCTACGGCCCTGTCACACCTAAACCTGTCTGGCAACAGCTTCTTTTATTCAGGCATTTTGTGATAAAATTCTGCATTTATTCTGTGCCTGAACCTTGAAATTTCATTTATTATCTCCTGACAGCCACGGCTTTATTTTTAAAATTCTCATTTGAAACCAACGAAGGCAAACTGCTTTTTTTTTTTTTAAATACAAGCACTGTTGAGATTCATCAAAAAAAGTAATGAATAATTTAAATTAAAAGAAAACCTGGAGTGATTGCTCGTTCTGTGATAACAAAATGGGAAATAAATGACTGCCAACATTTGGATTGTCGTGTTTTAAAGAGCAAGCACAGGTTTTAGCTGGTCTGTGAGCTCTCCAAAATTCCCAGGCAGTGCTTCATGATGGGATTGGCAGGAACACTCTGGAATTAAGGATGCTTTGGTGTTCAACCTCACTGTTTAGAATGAGGAAAAAAAAATGGATTTTTATGATGCTGCACCTCTGGGATGCAAATCTCAGCCAGTGCTTGGGCTTCAGTGTGAAATTAATGCCTTTGATTTTGACAGGAATTCTCAGGGAATTCTCAGGGAAGCAAACAGAGCTGTCTGGGCAGCAGGAAAGGGCAGGGACAGACAGAAAAACAATATATTCCTTTGATTTCCTGGGAGAATCCTCCTGGTGCTCCGTTGTTTGCATGGAGCCCCTGGGATGTGGCAGCTCCTTCAGCTCAGCCGTGACCCTGGAAGCCCAGAGGGTCACCTGAGTGTCACCAGGGTCTGGTGGCACTGAGGAACCTGTGAAATGGAATTTAGAACGCTGCAAAAGAGAACTGGGGTAAAGAGAAATGTGGGTAAAGCAGAGAGAAGCTGCACATCAGCCCCTGGGCTGTAAAATGAACCTTCTCAGGTGACCACAGAATAGATTTTATATTTTTATTTTAAAAGCTCTGCCTATCTTTTGGGAGGATCAGACTGAAAACAGCAGCCTGATTTTCCCACGCTGCCCAGACATGGAACAATTTTATACAATTTTTCTTTTCTTTTCTTTTTTACACAACTACAAAAAAAAAAAGTTGGAGTTTTTCAGCTCAATGTTTGAGTTTTTCAGCTGTTTGTGATGGAGGAAGGGCCAGCAAAAGTCTCCCTGCATCCACAGCAAGATTTCATAACAGCTGCACTGTGGCTTGTCCCAAATGTACCCAGAGAGCACAGAAAGAAAAGGGAAGGCACAAAGTTAGAGAAACCCCTGGAATTTGAGATATTCCTTCATTGTTTTTTTATTCCATGCCTGATGGGAATAATCAACATCAACACATCCCAGGTTGTCCCTGAGCTCATTTCAGGGCAGTTATGCAATATTTTGTTTTATCCCTCTCACTCCTTGCTTGGCCCTCTAAATTTGCTGCACAAGGCTTGAGCATCACAAAGAAATGGCTCAGCCTTGCAAAGGGATTTATTTCTGCACATTTATTTCATTTATTTTATTTTCATTTATTTTCAGTTTATTTTATTTCTTATTTTCAGTTATTTCATTTATTTTATTTTCCCCATCTTACTGACAGCNTTTATTTCATTTATTTTATTTTCAGTGTATGGCATGACCCCATCTTACTGACAGAAAGACATTTATATCGAGACTAAAATGAGAGGATGCCACTCTTCTGGGGGTTTTCAAATTGAAATTGGTTTTTTAAAAGGTGGGGTTTCTTTAGCTGTTCAAGCAGTGACTTTTAATTCACTTTATCTGCAGCAGTGAGTGCTCAGTCAGTTCCTCCTCCCCTTTGGACACCCCTTTGGGGGCAGCCAAGTCATGGAACATGTGAGAAAAGGTTGCTTGGAGTGATTTATGGACATAACATCCCACAGGAACTTTATGGCAGGGACATGAAAAGAACCTAATTCTCCAGAGCAGGGTTCTGTTGTCTGCACTACAGCACATCCCCCCTTCTTTCTTCCTGATCCTGCTTTCACTGCAGGAGCCACAAAGGAGGCCAGGGATCCTCCAGGCAGCAGCATCCTGTGCTCAATTCATCTCCCTGGGCAGAGGAAACGCTCCTGGGAATGGAGATTGTGTCCCAGACCTGCCTCAAGGAGGCCAAATCGAGGTTACCCAGACAGGCTGAAAACGGGGGAGTTGCCAGATTTGAGAGCTGGGTGTTGCAAAGCAGCACTTCCCATTTTTAGTAGGAAAAAATTGTTTTAGTAGAAACAATTGTTTGTTGTTCTGTGAGGTTCTGTCCTTTGGAAGTGCGATTTTTCAAATATTAAGGTTAGTTATCAACGTTTTTGTGCTTTAATTTTAATCTTGTTTCAGCATGGAAACTTTTTGTAGGAGAGGAAAAAAGCTAAAAATGTTTAGTTTTATTCTTTAAGGTTTCCATCAGCTTATCTATAAAACAGTCCCAATCCCAAGTTTGTGAGTGCCAAATTGAATTAATTATCACTGACCTAAGGGTTTTCAAGGCCCAAAGTTCCCAAAGGACCAACAGGATGCTCTCTGGTGCAGATCCTTTCCTCTGGACTTCACTCATGGCAGGAAAACATTGAGCTGTGTCACCTTTTGTCACCACAAATGTCCTCTTTTGTCCCAGCTGCTGCCCCAGGCTTGCCTCTGTGTCCCTGCCCTCCAGAATTCATTGTCCTGCATGGAAAGGGGGAAAACTTCTGGTTTAAGGCAGAGTCAGCACTCTCAGAGATATCCCATAATGGTTTTGTGGCTGTGAGCCGGGTGGGTGACACCTGGGTGGCACCTGGGTGGCACCTGGAGCTGGGATTGGTGCCCACCAGAGCCCACCTGTGCCCATGACAGGTTGGAATGGGAGCAGCTTTGTGAGTGACCAGGCTGGGGTGACCCAGACCAATAAAACAATTTGAGACCTCACCAAACTCTGCAGCTCCGACCTGAGCTCTGCAGTCTGAGGCTGAACATCACCTGGAACCCGGCTGGTGGGGCAAGGAGGTGAAGAATTGATCTGAAATGTCACCTGCAGGGCTTTAAAGCGCTGCCATCTCTGCCAATACACACCAGGGTTAGTCCAGCTCTCGTGGTTTTTCAGCCACAGAGTTTAGAAACCTTTGGTTTATGAATTTATGCTCCTGTTTGCCACTTTGCTGATCACATTTTTTTGCCATTTTAGAAACTTGAACTAATTAAATGTCACCGGTCCTCTGAGTAGACAACCCCAAAAGAAGCTACACAGATTGTATTATTCCTTTCAGCAGTTAAAATTGCTTCTCCATCCCTGTTTAAACACCAGCCCGAAGTTCTGAGGGAATTTCTAGGCTGATGTCATAGAGTCCAACAAACCCACTCTTCAGTCTGACCCCAGTTTTACGGAATTTGTGAATATTTCCTTGCAGAAGAGGTTTCTCACAGAGTGTTGCCACTTTTTAGGCTGAATCCCTGTGGGCTGTCCCAGGTTTTGTTTCCTTTGAAGGAAAAGAGCATCACCTGTGGCCAGGGTTTGATCTGCTTTTCTGTCTGGCAGTTCCAGGGGGATGTGCTGTCTGCTCCTGCAGCTCTGGAGCAGGACAGGAATTCCAGGGATAATCAGAGCTGTGGGAGGATGGGAAGGGAAGGGAAGGGAAGGCTCCCTGTGCCGATCCAGTTCCCAGTTTTCGCCCAGCCCCAGCAGACGGTGCATTTTCAGCTGACCCACGCTGCTCCTCCCAGGTTTTGGGAGCTTCCAGTCCTGTTAAAGAGCCTGTCTGTCAAAAGCCTCTGTGTGTGCAGCTTCTCCTCGGTGATGGTGAAGCTCTGGGGTGTAACCAGCTGTGTCTGATTCGGGGCGACAGCAACGAAACCCTTCAAGCCTCTGATGCAAATCAAATGTGATCTTAATGTTATTTCTAAAGAGAAACACTCAACAGCTCCGGAGAGCGAGGTCTCACTTGATCAGAGGCAAAACAAACACATCCCCTCCGTGTGTTCAGGAGGATTTGATGGCTGTTATTAGTCCTGAAATCATTCCCTGTGTTCCCTCCTCCCTGGCTCCAATTTCAGCTGCACAGCCGCTGCCTCTGGTTCTCGCTCAGGTTTGGGGTTTGGGTTGCTCTGCTTTAACAAAGGACTTCAGGAGATTAATTTTTCCCAGGAAAACAGGAGCAGGATTTTGTTGGATTGCTGCTGGGTGGGTTTGGGTTCTCCAAATCACTCTGGTGTTAAAGCCAGGACTTCAAGGGGTCCCTTCAGCTCCAGAGGGAACAGACCCACACTGATCAAGTGAAATAAATTGCTTTGTTGCAGTATTTTAAGGGAAAATGAACCTGCTCATAAATGTTCTGAGGTTGCTCTGAGGAGAAGAATCTCACTGTGTCAAGTCCTGCTTTTCCTTTTCTCTGATTTAAAATTGTTTGCATCACTTTTAGGATATAAACATTCCACAATGACATTAGAAATTATTGACTCATTAAGCTCTACAGAACTTGTTGATTGGACAGTGGTCAGAATTAAATTTGTGCCTGTTGGATCCATTCAATTTTCCTACAAACATCCTTTCCCTGGAGAAGTTATCCCTTCTTTCCCCAGCTTGGTTTATGTGTTATCTAGGAATGGCACATTTTCTCTTTAGAGCATTTATTCCCACTAAATTGAATCAATAACTGTCCAACGGGACTGAGATAAATTCAGGTGATTCTATTTAGGCTGCAATTACTAAAACCATGCAAAAACAATTAGTGAATTTAGCAGGTGAGGTTCTTCTCTAGGAATTCTCTCCCTCTCAGCTGGGATGGGAATTTCCCTCTGAGCACATTAATTTTTTTTGAAGGCTGTGATTTGTAAAAGCTTTGCCAGACCCTCTCAACCTGCAGAGCCACCTGTGCAGATTTGCAGCCAAGAGTTTGCAGGAGAGTGGTTTTCTTCAGGTTTTTTTTGGGTGTTGTTTTGTTTTGTTGTTGTTGTTTGTTTNTGTTTGTTTGTTGGTTGGTTTGGTTTGGGGGGTTTTTTGGTGTTTTTGTTTTGTTAGGGTTTTTTTGTTGGTTTTTGGGGGGTTTTCTTGTTGTTTTTTTGGGTGTTTTGGGTTTTTTGGGTTTTGGGGGGTGGTTTTTGGTGTTTGTTTGTTTGGTTGGGGTTTTTTTGTTTTCTCCTGGCTGTTTTTCTGAGGCTCTCCCTGTTCTCTGTCTCCAGGTGTGGGTGGATGCTGGCACACAGATTTTTTTCTCCTACGCCATCTGCTTGGGGTGCCTGACAGCCCTGGGGAGTTACAACAACTACAACAACAACTGCTACAGGTAACACCTTCCACGCTGGAATTCTGCTCCTGGGAAGGAATCTGGAACCACTTCCCTTTCCCTTTTCCCATGGATTCCACGTGGTTTTGTAGGACAGAGATCTGTAACGTTTCTTGGAGCTGCTCCAGAAGAGCTCAGCTCCAAAATGTGGTGTTTTCATCCCTTTTTGGGGCAAATCTGAGCTTTCCCCAACCCCTCAGCACACACAGAGGCACAAATCTCATGTGAAAATACAGGAGTTCAGACAGGTATAATGGAATGTGTGTGCATGGCTTAAGCTGCTTTTTAAAAAGAGCCACCAAAAATTGTCATTAAAAATCCCCCTCAGTTTGCTCTGCATTTTTGGGGGGGAGAAGTTTGCAGGCTCCAACCCAGAGGGAATGGGGAGCATTTCGTGGTTTATCTCTATATTCCCAAGGAGGGAATTGTCAATGACTTCAGGAGGTTTTAATCTCTCCTGAGCCAATGCCCAAAGGATTTGCACAAAATCCCCTCACCACGTTCCTGGCATGGGCAGCACCATGAGCAATTCTCTTTTCTTCTGCAATCCATGGTCATTGAATTCCATTTCCTAAAATTCCTGCAAGGACAGTTTGGTTGTAGTGACTCCATCAAGATCTCCAGAGAGAGAATTAAAATTTCTTTTTTCTGTAAAGGAAATAACACAGTCCAAAAGCAAAAGAACCCCAAACAAATCACCCCCAACCCCCAAAATTTATTTCAAATTTAAATTACAATTTTACTTGGCGAACTCAGGAAGCAATTTTGGGAAATGCTCCTTCTTTCCATGTCTTAGCAAGACAAAACCTTTGGCTGCAGGAAGTGGTGCGAGTTCCCTACAACCTTCAGAGCTGCTGATAATGAACCTTTTCCCTAATTAGCACAAAGGCACCACTCCTTTCTCCTCTTTTTCAGTTTTATTTTTATTTCTTTCCAGTTGTATCCCAACTAGAAACTGTCAGTGCCTCAAGGAGTGCAGGAATGCTTTTCCTGAGGTTTTTTAAGCCACTACAAAAAGCAGGAGTTTGGATAAATAGGATTTTATTTCTTTCCTGAGCCTGGAGCTCAGCTGGTAAAACTCTGCTCTGAACCTCCAGGAAACACTTTTTACTCCATCCAGGCTCCACAATTCCCTTCACAAAACCTTTCCCAAATTTTCCAGCCAGGAAATAGATGGGAATGTGTCCTGATGTGTGATTTTTAATGGGCAGGACAGCAGGGAAGAGCAGAACGTGGCTGAGCTGGGCAGGGTAAGGCATAAACCGAGCTCTGATGTGCAAAGCACAATTTTGTATTCTAACCAGCACTTTAAAAAAATAAAAAATCAAGCTGGGGGTTTTTCTCCTGCAATCCTCACAGTCTGATCCCAACATTGACATTTTCTGCTCTGTTTTTACCCCATTTTTTCCCTCCTAAGGGAAAAATTGCAGTGGGAAATAATGGCAAGAGGTATTTCAGTGGGAAATGGGAAAGTCTGGACTGCACTTGTGAATTTCAGATTTAATTTATTATTGAATTTAATTCATTAGTGTGGTAAATGAATTGCAAAAGCCACTTCATGCCTTTGAAGAGGAAATTAGTTTTTATCATCCTTAGGTGTCTTTCACTGAAAAATATAAAAAGCAGCTCCTCCCTGGATGTCCCAGGGTTTGTATCCCAAATGAATCCTCAGAGAGGGTGAAAGCCCTGGCAGTGCCATCAGCAGGGATCTTCCCCACAGGAATTACAGACAGGACATTTCCCCTGATTCTCATCCAGCCCAGAATCCCAAATCCATTCCCAGGTCCAAGTCCAGGCTCAGCTCCCACCGTGGAGCAGGAGATAAAGGAAGGGTTTCACACATGGACAAAGCTTCAAAGACCTGAGGATTTGTCAAGTTTTAGGTCTAGGAGGGAAAGAGAAATGGGAATTTCTCAAGTGGGTCTGGAGGAATCCATCAAGGCCAGGAAGGGACTGGAGGGATGCCAGGGGCTCCGTGGGCTCTGAGAAGCTCCTCAGGGAGGGCAGGATGGATTTTCAGCAGTGTCCTGCCTGTCAGGCAGGGAGAGGAGAAGCTGTGCACATCTTGAATTATTCAGGTGATTGGCAGGAGTTTAATTTGGGAGAATGGGAAGTTTTCATAAAAATTTGAAGTTTTCCTTTCGCTTGGAGTCAATCTGGGCTTCAGGCAGGCTCTGATGTCCTCCTGCCAAGGGTGCACATCAAAAAATCATGCTGTCCTTCCAATGGATCCTGAGCATTTGTGGTTTAAAATCACTGATTTCACAATTAAAGGATCCAGATCCCCCTTCCAGTTTTAATCCCACAGCAGAAAAAAATCCCCTGAACCTCAGGGGTTACCTCAAAGTTACTGCTTGAAGGCAACTTCTGCCTGTGGGAAGAAAACCAGGAGCTGAGGGGTTGGCAGAGTTCCTGCAGAGCCAAGGGCAGGGAAATTGGAGGTTTTATTTGTGTGGGGGTCCCCAGAGGAGCTGTGTTGGGTCTGTGGGTGCCTCCCTGGGGGTGAAACCATCAGCTGGGGTGGAGAGTGTCATAATCTGGAGGTTGTGAGTTCGATCCTCACATGGGGCACCACAACATGTGGGGTTTTTAACTTCTTTTCTTTGTGTTAGAGCCTGGGTTAATCCACAGCAGTCCCAGAGTTTGTGTTTGGACCCCGTGTTTATTAATTCTGATCCATAGCACAGCCTCAGGGGTCATGAGCTCTAACGAGGTAGAGAATGGATCCCTCTTCTGCCAGGGGTGCCAGAATTGCTTTGGACAGAGGTGGGAGACACTACAGGGCTCATCAGTGAAGGAACAAAGATGCTGGAACTGCTCACCTCACTCTGAGCTCCAAAAACTGATGAGATGATGTTGCAGGATAAAAAACCCCAAATGAGACAAACAGCAAAGCTGGGAGATCAGCAGAGAGGTTTGGAGGGAATAATTGCCAGGGCTTTGAAGTAGGAATTGTCTCTGATTCTCAGCAGCAAATCTGTGACAAGGATGTGATCCTTCACTGAATACTTGAGGCTGTGGATTCAGAACCTGCTGCATTTTACAGGGCCCTTTCTTCTCAGTGATAACTTGCACAAAAATTTGTTTCAGAGCACAGTGGGCTGGGGATAAAGCAGATGAAGGGATGGGCTGGAGGCAGCTCCAGGTTTGCCTTGTGTTTCAGTGGGTTGGAACCCTCATTTACCTCAGACAGCTGGGTCAGATTATCCCTTTCTCAAGCACACAGAGCTGTCTCTGGTGGCACAGCATCTTCAAGGAGTGCCTGTCAGTGTAAATCATCTCTGCCCCATCATCTGCCACCCTGCAGGGCTGTCACAGCAGCAGGGACAGCAGCATCTCCCTGGGCTCTGGGGGAAATCACACCTTTCTGCACCAGCATCTTCCCTTTCTTTCCAGTGATTTCCTCTTGTGTTGTTTCCAGGCTGGGCAAAGGAATCCTCCTTCACCTTGGCATTGTCCTTGCCGTGGTTGGAAGTGTGGGATGTGTTTATCTGAGAGATCTCTGGCCCTGCACTGCCTCTGCCTCTTTTTAGACACTTTTTTAGGCATTCACACTCCCAGATTATGCTCAGTGTTTTTCATTCCCACAGCCTCTTAAACGTGTCTAGAAACCGAACTGCAGCTGTATTTTACATGGAGATATTTTGCCAATGTTCTTGAACAGGGATAGAAGGAACTAAGATCTGACCACAGGATTTCTTTTTTTCCCCCCAGGAAACAAATGTTGCCATTTTTATAAGGGTTTATTAATGAGTTTATACTCTCTGGAATCTATTAGTGTAATTGTTATGGAGAAATTGTTCCTAACAATTATTACATTTTACATAGTTTGATACATTTTTTAAAGATTTTGCAGGGAAACAGCCAGTGGCTTGCATCAAGTTAAAACACAAGCAAGGATATTCTGCTGGTGTCCTCCTGCACGTGCTAATTCCTGCTTGCTCTCAGGAATAAAATTACTGTTAATGAGCAATTTGCTTTCCATTCCTGCAGCCCGGGGCTCTGTCAGTCCTCTGGCTCAGCGGATGGAAGAAAGCCCGGCTCTGGAGATCAACTGCAGTGTTTTTTATTTATATTTTCAGAGACTGCATCATGCTCTGCTGCTTGAACAGTGGCACAAGCTTTGTTGCTGGTTTTGCTATCTTTTCAGTTCTTGGATTTATGGCTTATGAACAAGGCGTGCCCATTGCAGAAGTTGCAGAATCAGGTAAGACCCAAAAGCAGATTTCTGAGTTAACCAAAAAGTGCCCAGAGGATGTGGTCAGAGTTCAGTCTGAGGATGAGGTGACTCAGTGGAATAACTGCTGCAGGAAGAGTTCTGAGCTGTTTTTGTGGCCATCCATTTGTATGTGAAAATGGGAATATTGCTGTGCACAGAACCAGATCCATGAATTCTGCTACACAAACTTACTGCAGCTGAGCACCCAGAATGTTCTTTAGCAGAGATGAACTCAGTTGTGAGTGTTAATCCACCTGCTTTCA
Organism: Pycnonotus jocosus; assembly: GCA_013400435.1. NCBI lineage: Eukaryota > Metazoa > Chordata > Aves > Passeriformes > Pycnonotidae > Pycnonotus > Pycnonotus jocosus. Next base: position 5,200 of record VWYP01007839.1, on the reverse strand, counting down.
ATGAGACTGCAATCCACAAATGTTTGCTCCTTCTGGAACAAAAGGGAAAAAAAAGAAAAAAAGGATATTAAAGAAAAAAAGCTGCAGTTGTTAAAATGAGAAACCAGACAGGCACACAGGCTCAGATTCATGAAAAATTATCCATCCACAACCACCACTGGAGCTGGGCATCCAAGGGAAGNTATTAAAGAAAAAAAGCTGCAGTTGTTAAAATGAGAAACCAGACAGGCACACAGGCTCAGATTCATGAAAAATTATCCATCCACAACCATTGGGGCTGGGCATCCAAGGGAATTTACTCCACACCTTTGTGGCTGTAGCAGAAGAAAAAGAACAGCAGGCTGTCCAGAAAAAAAAAAAAAAAAACCAACCAAACAAACAAAAAACCCCCACACCAAAAAACAAAAAAACACACAACAACAAAAAAAACCACCACAACCAAAACCCAACAAATAATGCAATGCTGATCTGTCAAGGAGGAGAAATCACTCTCCTGGAGTTAATCCCAGGAAAACTGCAAAACAAGCAGGGTTTCACTGATGTCCTCATGGAAAATATTTCTCTTTTCCTAAATCCCCCAATACAGCTGGCTTGCAGTTCATTACAGGAGCTTGTAAATGCTGCTGTAAATGAAGAAGCAGCAGGGTGTGACTGGAGGTGTTGCAGCAGGAACATTGAGTTCTTTATTGGCTGGGACAGGGCCTTTGTGCCCCTGCTTTAAAGCTGGCTGGTTCCAGAGAAAGCAGCTGGTAAATAAAAACAGGAAAAAGGTGAGAAGGTGTCGTAGTAGATCTGAGAAGTTGTCAGTGCTGTCACAAAAATGTTCTGTTTTGAAGATTTCTCTAATTATGCAGCCAGTGTCCCACAGCAGCAGCAGCACTCCCAAAAAACACAGAGCAGGGTGGGAAGCGATGTTTGCCTTGCACCAGGTTGGGAGAAAAATGAAGACTCCAGGAAATGTTCCTAAGTTAAGGAAGGCAGTCACAGGAGCACAGGCTGTGATTTATTCAGGGGGGGTTTGCAGTGCTGCACATCCAAACAAAAAAAGAAAAAGGGGAACATGAAGCACTGGGGGGTCTGAACAGAAGTTGAGTGGTTTTGGCCAGGATTCAGGCAGGGCTGTGCCATTTCTGAAAAGCCTCATCACCACCTGTTTACACCATGAGAGGGACAGGGTTTGTCAAGGTGTTCAGTGTTGGGTTTAGCTCCTCTCCTCTGCCATGACAGAGGAATCAGGCTGTGGTGGGCTGACCCTGGCCAGCAGCTGAGCCCCCACACTGCTCCCACCCCCTCAGCTCCCACAGTGGGATGGGGAATGGGCAGGAAGGGGAAAAGTGAGGAGATGGCTGTGTCCACATCAAAGAGTCTGATGAGTGATGCTGGGTGAGCCTGCTCAGCCACAGCCACAGTTTTGGTGCCAGCAATGCTGTTCCCCCACAGCTCAGGCTGCTCTGCAGGAGCTGAACTCCATCTCAGGCTCCCCCACAAGGACAAACTTTGTGTTTCTTTCTTCCCTTTCAGGACCAGGGCTTGCTTTCATTGCTTACCCTAAAGCTGTCACCATGATGCCTCTGTCTCCTCTGTGGGCAGCTCTGTTCTTCATGATGCTCATCTTCCTGGGCTTGGACAGTCAGGTAGGAAACAAACCCCAATTTCCAGGGTTTTTCAGCCTCCCCCAGAGGTGGAAATCACACCTAACCAGCATCAGCCTGATGAAAGACTGAAAATTATCTTCATTCTTTGCCATTTAGTTGTGGTGCTGGATATTCCTTCACGATTCACTGCAAAGGCTGCTTCAGCCTGACTCCAGCTTTCATTATTAACACGGAAATCAGCCTGAACCTCGACAGGGCTGATGAAAATTCACACTTCAGTAAAGGACCAGCCCATTTTGAAAGCACTTTGCCATGAATTTTGAAGCTGCAGATCAGCTAGTGATAATAATGTCATTTTCTGTGGTGTATTTTCACTGCAGAATACCCGAGCAAGGAATGTGCAGTCATATCCTGCAGCCAAGGGGCAGCACAGAAGTCTTTGTCCCTCTGTGACTGTAAAAATTGCAGAGGCTGCTTGAAGAAAAAAATGTGAAGTGTCTGGGATTTTTAGCATGCAGCTCAGCCCTGGGCATGACTGGGTTCAGAAAGTTGATGATTCTAAAGCTCAGCAGTGCTTGTTCTGCATGACATTTCCAATCATTAAACTTAATGCTTTAATAACTGATCTTTTAAATGATCTAACAGGTTCTTAAAAATTTAATTTTTTTAAAGTGAGCAGTTCCTGGGCTCTTGACTGTTCCAATGTCTATTTTGGGGTCTGTTTTAGAATCCTTGCTGCAGAGCCCTGAGTCAAAGCTCAGGCCTTTTCCTTTTTTTGATGTTTGAAGACACTGAAGGTGTTCTTGCCCTCCTTTGTTGGAAGTACCTGGCTCGGGCACCCAACAGCTCTGGGGAACTTCTCTCTTCTGGTAAATGGAGAGAACTTCCCCCAAACCCTGCTGCTCCTTTAGCAGGTTGGGAGATGCATGGCAAAGTTGACAAAAGTGCCTGGGGTGACGTGACCCTGTGAAGGGTTTGTACATTATTTAATTCCCATTGAAGCCACATCTGAAAGGTTTAATTTTCATTGAATCCACCTTCTTCAGGGCAAATGCAGTCTGGGATAATACAGAGAATAATAGATAATATTAGAGAATCCCACAGTCTGAATTTGGTGGAAATCCATAACTTTGGACTTTTTCACTGGGAAATGTTCCTGTCAGTTTGAGCTTGTGCTCAGGGAGCGTGCCCAGGGATCACCCACCCTCTGTGACGAAAACACAGGAGGATATTTTGAGTGTTAGGTGGCAAATCCCAATTCCAGCAGCAGAGGAGAGGGGTTCCAGTGTCTCTGTGCTGTGCTCTGTTGCAGTTTGTGTGTGTGGAGAGCATCGTGACAGCCGTGGTGGACATGTACCCCAAGGTGTTCCGCAGGGGCTACAGGAGGGAGCTGCTCATCCTCGGCCTCTCCATCGTGTCCTACTTCCTGGGCCTCATCATGCTAACTGAGGTAAGAGCCTGGCTCACAGCAAAAGGATTTGTGGTCATAATAACAGCAGATCAAGCACAAGAATCTTTGCCACAGAGAAATTTCCACACCAGGAACGTGACAACAAAATGCGCGAGAGATTGAGAGGTGGTTCTGAGGTCCTGGTTGGCATCTGGGATGGGGAAAGCAGCTTTGTGTCATCAGTTGAGCTCAGGAAAAGAATCAATGTTCATATCACAGCAGATCAAGCAGAATTCCAGCTGGTCATGGTTTCTGCTCGCTTACCCTGGGCAGGAACAGCCACATTTTGGATGGAAAGAGCAATGAAGAGGATGAAGTAAAGTGAAAAGAGAAAATGAAACCATCTTTGGTTTCCAGATCATCAGCCATGGCAATCAGTGCAGCCAATCTCTGAGCAGAAATGTTTGTGTCCCTTCCAACTTGGAATAATCTGGAACATTAATATTTAATTACACTGATCAAATCTCCCTCTCTGATAAGAGCCATGATGCTCTGTGTCAATGCAGCAAACAGAAATTTTATATATTTATATACTTTACATTTACCTGTAAATCATTCTTCTGCTCAGTGAAATAACTCATCTTTGCTGTGCAAAATGGGAAATCTGGGAATAACCCCTCCACAGTGCACTGAGAGATATTATCATGATATTCAGGCCAAAAGAAATATAAACATGAAGAGTGATATTCCTTCAAACTGGCAGAAACTTTGTTGTCCTTGCCTTGCACTTTCTTAATTGGTTGATTTCTAAATTTGCATTTTTGCTCAGGCATTTGCTGAGCCTCACCACGATGACTTTGCAGTAGAAATTTTGTTTTTTTCTTGTTTTTAAGATTCTCTTCCATCTGCAGAAAGTTGTCTGAGATGTAATGGATCACATGGAGCCCACCAAATACAATTAAATTCCAACTCATCTCAAGCCTCTCTTTCCTTCCTTAAATTTCATTCTAATATTAAATGCAGATGTGATAAATTATTAAATATCTCACAAAAACCCCTGTAATATTATCCATATAATGTTAATTATTTTAGTCATAATGTTATTGATTGGATGATTCTTATATTTTTTTTCTCTGTGACAAATAATAAAGACTTTTTTTTTTTTTAAATCATGTGGCTTAAAGTCTATGAGCTGTATTCACATTTTTTAGGTTGTTTTAGGCATTTTGTAGTCCCTACACCATCAGAGAGGGATTTTGGTAGCTACAGATTTTACCTGCTTTCCCCACATTTTAATTAATTATTTGACATATTAATAACCATATTAGAACTACATCATCAGTGAGAGATTTTGGTAGCTATGGATTTTACCTTCTTTCTCCACATTTTAATTAATTGTTTGATGTATTAATAACCATATTAGAACCAGGATCTGGAGGTCAAAAGCACCTGGAAATATCTACAGCTCGATGTGATAACAAGGGGAAGGAAAAGCAGAGAGATGGGAGAGCATTTTTGGAAAAAAAAAAAACAAATCAAATTCACTTCTCTCCATTCCAGATTTACCATCCTAAAGGAGGTGCAGAGTTAAAAAAAAACCAAACAAACAACAACAAAAAAAAAACAAAACCCACACCAAAAAAACCCAACAACAACAAAACAACAAAAAAAACAACCCAACAAAAAAACCCCAAGAAATGAATATTCTTTGTTGAAGAAGGAAGCTTGCCAGGGAGCCAACAGCCTGATGGTGGAATTAAAAGAGATTTGCTATGAAATATTCCCGCTGGTGCCAACCCAATATTTTTTTTCCCTTTCCTGTTTCTCTCCCAGGGTGGGATGTATGTCTTCCAGCTCTTTGACTCCTATGCAGCCAGTGGGATGTGCCTGCTCTTTGTTGCCATATTTGAGTGTGTCTGCATAGGCTGGGTGTACGGTGAGTGACAAAAATGGCTCTGTTTTCCTTATCAAAGTTTTCTCTTTGCATAAAAAGCCAAATGAGAACCTTGCACCTTTATGGAATGACACCCTCCACGTTCCCATGTCCCCCTAAAAAGTCATAAATGTCTTTTTCTCCACAAAGATGCATGCTCTGGATAATTTCAGTTTGTAAAACAACACAGAACTGCAGAACACGTGTGCCCAGCTCTGCTTGGGCTCACACATGAGCTTGTAGCATCTAAATATATTTATATATAAAATATACTAAATGTAC